>CM062807.1:1228277562-1228645470 GCA_031772625.1 Pinus tabuliformis
TTTCCGGAATATCCTGGGGATTTTCGGGTGGTTGCAGAGGAATTTCGGCCGGCTGGGGAATTTCCGGTGTTTGCAGAGGGATTTCCGGTGATTGGGGAATTTCTGGTGGGGCTTGCAGAGGGACTTCGGGTAGTTGGGGAATTTCTGGTGGGGCTTGCAGAGGGAGATTTTGCTGCGCAAAACCCCTCTGTATCAGCAACTGGCATAAACGGTGATGGGTAAGGGATGACATTGGAGATTTGGCTCGTTTACAATAATAAGACATGTTTTTAATACAACCAAGCAGAAAATAGGGTATATTAATCAGTCGTCCATTCCTCAAGTGATTCAGCAAAACAAAATCATGATTGTACACTACCTGATAACGCCCCTCACAGGTTAAGTAGTGTTTGATGAACTCTGCCACTGATGGCCATGGTTGAGGAAGTGAGTGCAGACTAACCCCGCGGCCTCTGGGTTCCACTTGCTCGTCCGGACGCAGAAATTCTTGCTGTGCGTTGAGAACGACCTGCTTCCTGCTAAACCAGCGAATGCCCTCAGCTGGCAACCCTGATACCTGAACTATGTCATCCTCTGTCACTGAAATGCGAACCCCTTGGACCACTGAGAAATTGTCTTCAAGGTTTTGTGCAAATTCTAATACTTGTTCCGGGTTGAATTCCCCCAACCTTTCAAAATATACTGTCCATCCCGCTTGTTGGAAGATCTGATAAACTTCAGGAAACAGCTGAAGAAGACTTATGGAGCCGGGCTCATTTCTAATGGCCGACCCTCCCATGGCTATAGCTTTGAGTTCTCCGCAGAGGCACCAATACAGTAAACTCAGACCCTGATCGCACTAGTTGTTGCAACAGAGGCTGCGTAGTCTAAATGACGGCAGAAATGGATATGACGACGGGCGGCTGCTTGGTTCATGCGAAATAATTACTCAATTTTCGGAATTCCCCCCCCTACGTATGGTGTAATAATGATTGGACGTGTAAAGATATGCAATCATTATGAAATGAAATCCTCTCTTTAATATGATTTAACTGAATTACATTAAAACCTTATACCTTACATTTTACCTTTGATTTAATAATTCGAAGTGTCGGTTGCTTCAAAATAGCTCTATTATACATGGAAGAATTTGTTGATTTTTAGAACAGAGTATAATTGAATCTGGTACATGCTGAATAGTTTTCACCAAAAGGATCTGAAGTAATATCGTGAAGAACCAGAAAGCTTATGTGAGAGCAAAGAGGGATACTGTTTTGATGATAACCAGTTGCTGAGACTGGTGTTTAAGCAACTGAAAAATGAACGATACGTTGCTGAAACAGGTGTTTCAGCAACGGGAGAAATCAATGATACGTTGCTGAAACAGGTGTTTCAACAACGGGAAAAGTCAATGATACGTTGCTGAAACAGGTGTTTCAGCAACGGGAAAAATCAGAGAAATAGGATAAGTGAGTTAGGTCCGTGAATGATAAGGGATTATTTCAGCAGTAAGGGGTGGGAAATACTGACTGAAGGAGGATATTTCAGGAGTGGTGTGAATGATAGAAGTAATGTGGGTATGGAGGGATATTGCTTTAGGAAAGAGGGTAAAATGATGGGAAGAAGCTTCTTGATTTAAAGCTTCAGATCTTCTCATGATGAATCTGTCCTCCTTATTGCTTTTCCAGAATCTGCAAAATTCAATTATAATATGCCAATCCTTGACAGGGATTATTAGTGCTAAATCTAATCTAGTACTAAAAATATAGTGCAGAAAATTAAGTGTTGTGAGGAGCAGAAGACTCCCCTAGAAAAAGATAATGAATATCAGTCATGCAAGCAGTCTTGAAATCCTCTTTAGAAACAGGGCGCTTATATAAACGGAGCCTATGGCCATTGACTAGTAGAGGTGTTTTAGCATCATCAATTGTTACAAGCCTTACCGTTCCGTTTGGAAAGACATCATCTACTTCATATGGTCCAAGCCAACGTGTACGTAGCTTTCCCTGAAAATTTTCAAACCGAGAGTCATACAACAAGGCCCAATTACCTTTTTGGAACTGCTTGTGTTTGATAATTTTGTCATGCCACTTCATCCTTTGTTGCTGAATCATGTTTGTTTGATGAATGGCATCTAATCTCTTTTCATCCAACTCCAAAAGCTGCTGCAATCTAGCTGTCTGCACATCATTCAAATCAAGATTAACAGCTAAAGCAGTCTTTAAAGTTTTAATTTCAAATTCCACAGGAAAAATGGCATTTTTACCATAAACCAATTCATAGGGAGAAAAACCTGTAGTGTTTCTCCAAGTAGTCCTGTAAGCCCATAATGCCTCAGGGAGCCTTTGGGACCAATCCTTTCGGTTGTCCTTCACTGTTTTAGTTAGAATGGCCTCTAAAACTTTGTTTGTGCTTTCCACCTGCCCATTGGCCTGGGGGTGGTATGGTGTAGTCATTCTATGTTGAATATGATATTTGTTAAGGGTAGATTTAAAACCATGAGAATTGAATGGAGGTCCTCCATCAGTAACTAGCTCTCTGGGAATTCCAAATCTAGTGAAAATGTCTTCAAACAAGAAGGCTAGAACAACCTCTTCATTGGCTCTAATAAGTGCTTTGGCCTCCACCCACTTAGTCATATAGTCTGTACAGACTAATATATAGGTTCTTTGATTGGATGGAGGGTTAATGGGTCCTATGAAATCCAAGGCCCATCTTTCAAATGGTTCAGAAACTACCTGGGGGTTTAATGGCATTTGGTCTCTATGATTGGGTTGACCCATTCTCTGGCAGCTGTCACAAGCCCTTACATACTTCTTTTCATCCTTAAATAATGAGGGCCAATAGTAACCCATCCTCAGAATTTTATGTGTTGTTCTTTTATCAGCAAAATGGCCTCCACAAGGGCCATCATGACAAGCTTTCAATATGTCATACACTTCATCTTCTCTAATGCATCTTCGGATCTCCTGATCAAGCCCAGTATAGAAGAGACATCCGCTTATCCAGCTGTACCTGGCACTTTGTTGAACAATTCTTCTCTTTTCTCTATATGATAGGTGTGCTGGTAGTTTTCCTGCAACCAAGTAATTAGCAATATCTGCATACCATGGAGAATGAGCAGAAACTGCAAACAAATATTCGTCAGGAAAACTATCATCTACTGGAATATCATTGTCAGTTTTTAACCGTGAAAGAAAATCAGCCACCACATTTTCTTTACCAGGCCGATCTACAATTGTAATATCAAATTCCTGCAATAGTAATAGCCATCTGGTAACTCTAGCATTTGTGACAGATTTGTTCATTAAGTATTTAATAGCTGAATGGTCAATGTGCACAAAAGTAGGATAACCAGTAATATAGTGTCGGAATTTATTAATGGCATAGATTACTGCAAGGAAATCTTTCTCGGTAACTGTATAGTTAAGCTCAGCAGAGGTCATATTCTTACTAATAAAGTATATAGCATAAGGAAGATGATTTTCCTCTTGTCCCAAAACTGCTCCAATAGCAATGTCTGAAGCATCAGAAGATATGTGAAACGGAAGATTCCAGTCAGGCCCCCTCAAAATAGGAGCAGTAGACAGCTGATGCTTCAGCTCTTCAAAAGCTTTCTGACAAGAATTAGTCCACTTGAATTCAGCATTTTTCATAAGCAATACAAATAATGGAGAAGCTATTTTAGAGAAATCTTTAATAAATCTCCTATAATAACCAGCATGTCCTAGAAAACTTCTCACATCAGTTTGAGTTTTAGGAACAGTAAGATTATGAATGACTAATATTTTAGATGGATCTACCTGAATACCTTGAGATGAAATGAAATGTCCAAGCACTATTCCCTCACTCATCATCATATGGCATTTTTCGGTACTTAAGGAGAGGTGAGCTTGAATACATCTTTTAAGTACTTTCTCAAGGTTTTGTAATGCCTCTTCAAAAGACACACCATAGGGGGTAAAATCATCCATAAATATTTCCATACAATCATTCAGCATATCGGAAAATATTCCTATAACAGCTCTTTGAAAAGTTGCTGGTGCATTGCACAATCCAAATGGAAGAACTCTATAGGCGAAAGTTCCCCAGGGGCTGGTGAAAGTGGTCTTGTCTTGATCCTGGGGTGCAATTTTTATCTGATTATACCCACTGAATCCATCTAGAAAAGAAAAGAATTTCTTCCCTGCAAGACTGTCCAACACCTGATCAATGAAAGGTAAGGGAAAGTGATCCTTTTGAGTAGCTTTGTTTAAAGCTCTATAGTCAACACATACCCTCCATTTCCCGTTTTTCTTAGGAACAATTACTAACGGGGAAACCCATTCACTGTCAGATATGGGGTATATAAATCCTGCGTTAAGCAGTTTTTGAAGTTCTTCTTTAACAATTTCTCATAAATTAGGATTCATTCGTCTTTGGGGTTGACAAACAGGTCGGCATCCCTCTTTAATGTAAATTCTGTGAGTACATAATTCAGAAGAAATACCTTTCATGTCCGTGTAATCCCAGGCAAATGCCTCCTTATATTCGTGTAATAACTTCATTAGCTGCTGTGTTTCAGCATCTGTTAGATCAGGATTTATATTTAATGTCTTACCGGGTTCAATTTCAACTGTTATGCTTTTAGATGAGGTCGTGGTTAAAGTTTGAGATGAATCTTCAGGTTCAATCTTTTCTTGTACATCAGTTTCAAAAATTGCAGTTAATTGATCGTGTGTTTCAGCAATGACAGAAGAAGGTTCACAAATAAAATTATTGATTATCTCATCCTCTGTATTGTCTTTAAGAGTTAAAGCTTGTCCTATAGTTAGAATCGGCTGAACAGCATTATCATCATAATCCATCCATATAGAATCTTCATTATTAACTACTGGCGTAGCGTGAGGATAAAGAGTTAATTGTTTTGTTTCATAACCATTAGATATTGTCATTGAACCAGATCTGCAACTAATAAATGCATCAGCTGTGGCCAACCATGGCCTTCCTAGAATTAAGGGATGTCCCCCCAGCTTTGTTTTAGTTTGCAATACAACAAAATCAGCTGGATATTTCCAGGATTCAACTGAAATGAGCAGGTCTTCAACAATCCCTTCTGGCTTAATTGTGGAACGGTCAGCTAACTCTAAGATGGTGGGTGTATCTCTGATTGTGTTATTCAGCTGTAACAATTGTGAAGTTTCCAGAGTCATTATATTAATTGCTGCACCTAAGTCTACCAAAACTCGGGGAATCATTGCTTTACCAATCTGAACTGTGACAGTAGGATGGCCAGGATCACCATATTTTACAGGAGGGGCTTTTCCGGACATTAATGCAGACAAGTCTCCCATCACATGTACTGTAAGGGGATCCTTGGTTTTCCTACTAGGTTTCTTAACACAAATATCCCTTAATGTTTTGGCATAAATTGGTACATCTCTTAATGCTTGTAAAAGTGGAATTTTAATATACAAATTTTGCAATTCCCCCATAAAATTGAAAGCAGGTGTTTCAGCTGTTTTGGTTAGACCCAAACGCTCGGGGAATGGTGGTTCTGTTAATTCAACATTTTTGTTAGGAGGTGGTTGAGCTTCTTTTTGTTTCTCGGTTTCATTTTTATCTGAATCAGTTATGTCATCTATAATAGGCTCTACTACTCTTCCAGATCTCAGATGAATATCATTACATTGTATAGTAGGAAATATAGACTGATTCTGAATATCAATGACTTGCACAGCTTTATTATTGGGGTTAGGATTTGGTTGCGCAGGTAGTTGGGGTCTCATTTGGTTGTTTGGTGGAGCATTTGATGGCAGAGAGAGTGATTGTTGGAATTGAGGCATTTGATTTGGGTATGGGAGTGATTGACTATTCCAACTTGGGTTCCAAGGATTGAAAGGAGGTGGTTGCTGTGGAGGCCAAGGAGTCCACATTGAAGGGTCAACAAAGGGAGGGTTTTGCATTTGCATGGGTGGGAAATTCATTTGATTGAAAAGTGGATATTGCATTTGGTTGAAGGGGGGGTAACTTGTTTGGCCAAAAGCAGAATAATTGTTCCAACGATTAAATGGCATACCAGAGTTTGTACCTTGCCCTTTAGGTTGCCATTGTCTTCTTTGAGTTAGCAGGTAGACTGCTTCAGCTTCTTCCTCCGTTGGCTGCATCGCTGCTTTTATTCCTGGTAGAGATGGACACTGTTCTGTCTCATGATCTTTCTCACAAAGGGTGCAAACTGGTACTTTATCTCTTGGACACTCCCTTAGTTGATGTTTGTCTCTACATTTCGGGCAATAGACAGCCAGAGTTGCTTCTGCTTCAGCCTGCTTCTTCTTAACCTGCAAAGTGTCAATCTGCGAAGCAAAAGAACTTAGCATTTCGGTTTTAAATTCTTCAAGTAAATTACCTATTTCTGCTCTTGTTGCTCCTCCATTGGCTGATTTCTGTACCCTTGAATAGGTGGAATCTCTTACTCTGTTTCTTGCAGCTCCCCTATAGCACCTTTTAGCAAGTTCACAAATCTCATCATATGATTCTTTAGATATATCTCCCTTAGCAAGCATATTTAACATATTTAAACAATCATCCCTTAAACCTCTAAGTAATATTGTTTTACGAATTTCCTTACTTATATCCGGGTGATCGGATCTCTGTATGTTGTATTGCAGCCTTTCTATGTAATCCTCCAGACTTTTATCCGATTTTTGTGCCATATTGAATAGTTCATCTTTCTTCTCTCTCGTCCGGCAGTAGTCTTGATATTTAAGCAGAAATTTTTGTTTCATTTGCTCCCATGTTGTGATTACCTGACTTCCAAGGCTCATGAACCACCTTAAAGCATTCCCTTTTAAGGTAGCTGGAAACAGTTTCAACTTTTGAGCATTAGTAACATAATCATAACTTCTGCATAAAATATCAAATTCAAAAATAAATTCGTCAGGATCCTCAGTGGATAAACCATGAAAGTTAGGTAGGGCAGATAATGGGATATTTTTCATTGTTCCTGCAGGAAGATCACTGATGGGAAATCCCAAGGTAGAAAGGGAATTTTCATCCCTTCTTTCTTCTTCAGGACCTGCACGTCCTCCTCCAAAGAGGAATGCATCATTATTATCTTCCATTGTTGGCCCTCCTACTGCGCTTTCTCGATCGTCAGAATCCTCTAATGATTCTTCAATGTTTTTTACCGGTCGTCTAGCACTTTCTACTATTTCCTCAATGTGTTCTACTGATCTGCTAATACTTCCCTCTGACTCTTCAGCGCTGGCTGCTGGTTCTTTTGTATTTTCAGGACCCACAACTTCCTCTGTTCTGTAATCTGACTGAGGAGAACGCTGAAATTTTGATTTCCGAGAACTTAATCTTTGTGATGATTCAGCCTTCGATACAATCTCGTCAATGAACGTTTTTCGTCCTCCCCAGCCCTTGCCACCTGTGCGGTTATTTTTCTTCTGGTTTCCTCGTCCTCTCATACAATCTGCACATTAAAAGTAAGAAAAATGAATGCTTTTGAAATCTATAATTACCTTTCCCGGCAACGGCGCCAAAATGTTGGTCGCTCTAATTGTTTTCACAATTCGAGCTCCACATAAATTGTCAACCCGAGAAGGTCTTTTTATTCCAAAGGTAATAGCGCACTGGATATGCTCAATTTCAAAAGCAAGATCAATGTTGTAGTGAAAGAAAGACACACATCTGTTAAATTCATCAATCTATCAATTCACACTCTACTTAATGAAAGCTGAAGTTAATTAAATTATGGCAGAAACGATTTCTCTGTTACAGCAAAGGAAAATCAATCTACAAGAAAAGAAATCATTAACCATAGCAGGAACAGGACCCTATTCCCTGGTGAGGAACTTCAGCACCTGCTGCCTGGCACTAATCACACTGTAGGAAAAGTAACTTCAAGAGATCAAGACCCTATTCCCAGGAACAGGAACCTTCAGCACTTGTCCTCTTGTTTCTAATCACACTGCAGGCAAAAGAAAGCAATCAATGGGAGCAAGACCCTATCCCTTTATGCAGGGATCTTCAGCACATGCTCTCAACATCATCCACTCGTGCATTCAATACGTGTAGCGCTAAGAAACAGAGTATCACAAACCATGTAACTAGTGTTTCAGCAACGGAATTAAGGAAAGTGCAAACACATAAAGAAATAAACAAACTACAGGAACCAAAGGGGTGAATCTTGTGAGGAAGGCGGGCCCTTTCCTTCTCACAAGATTCCCCAAGAGAAAGAATTAAGTTGAAACGCTCAAAAGAAGTTTTTATTCATCTATCAAGAAACTGATACATTACAGAAGGAGACTAGCTCCTGTTCTCACACAATATTGTTCTGTGACTTACAATTCAATCCCCCTCTAATGATGATGTCTCCTCTTTTTAAAGAGGAGACATCATTTACAATTTACATGAGAGCGAATATCTCGATTCTGTTCAAAACAGGACTATTCTGATCTTTTAAAAAGAGATACTGTTACAACCGAGACAACAGAAGTGCTATCTTCAAGATAATCCAGGTAACCGTATCTTCGGGCTGCCGCTATTATCCTCAAAAAGTTCTTCCAGAATCACAAATTACGCATAACGGGATTTGCGTGCTTGATGGCTGTTTCAGCAACTGAGTTAGCTGTTTCAGCAACGGGGCCAGCTGTTTCAGCAACAGAGTCAGCTGTTTCAGCAACGGAGTCAGCTGTTTCAGCAACGGCCGCTTGTTCCCAACAAGGCATATAACTTATCTGCGATCTTTGACTTGTGTTAGCAACAATGCACTTCAATAAATGATAAAATATAAGAGTATTGTGGAATTAAATGTAAGACAGATTAACCATATAATAAAGAAGAGGTTTCTATATACCTTGGGATAAAGTGAATGAAAAAGACATTGAGGTTCATGGTTTTAAGAGTAAAGTGATGTCAAAATATATAGCAAAAATGGTACATAGTGGAGTCCTAACACCTGGTATGAAAAACTAACTGAGCATCTTCTGAAACTCAACTTCAATCATTTTGATATTGATGATGCAACTTTATTTGTCAAGAAAGTTGGCAAAACAGTTGTATATCTTGTGGTATATGTAGATGATCTTTTAATGACAGCGAACAATGAAAGCTATATTGCATCCATAAAGAAAGAATTAGGAAAAAGTTTTGAAATGATTGATTTGGGCTATGTTCATTACTATCTTGGCATTGAAGTAACCCAACATCCAAAATCCATATTTCTTTCTCAAAAGAAATACATTGGAGATTTGTTAAACAGATTTGGCATGACAGAGTGCAATCCTCTTTCTACTCCAATGGAACAAAACTTAAAGCTCACATCTATTGAAGGAAAGGAATTTGAGGATGCAACAAAGTATAGAAAGCTTGTAGGAAGTCTCATCTACCTCACTACTACCAGATGAGACATTTCATTTACTGTTGGAATCCTATCCAGGTTCATGCAAAAGCCTTGTGAGGGACATTGGTTTGCTACAAAAAGAGTTCTAAGGTACTTGAAGGGAACTCAAGACCTTGGAATCAAGTATACACAGGTGGATGAATTCAGCTTGATTGGATACTATGATTCAGACTTCGATGGAGACAAAGAAACTGGAGTATCTACTTCAGGATATTCTATGAGTCTTGGATCAGGAGCTGTCTCTTGGAGATCACGCAAACAATCAGTTCCAACATATTCCACAATAGAAGCAGAATACGTGGCAGCAGCTGAAGCAACGAAAGAAATTGTGTGGCTCAGGAAAATTCTTGAAGATTTGCAGGTAAAACAAGTACAATCAACTCCACTCATGATTGACAACACCTCTGCAATAAAGTTGGCCAAGAACCCAAAGTTCCATGATCATACAAAGCACATCAATACTAAATATCATCTGATCCGACATCATGTTGAGGCCAAAACAATCCATCTTCGTCATTGTTCCACAAATGAGCAAATTGTAGACATCTTCACCAAAGCGCTTGGAAGAGAAAAGCTTGAAAGATTCAGAACGATGCTTAGACTCACCAACATCCCTTCAGATTAAGGGGGGAATGTTGACACCTAATCCTCTGCGATTGGGTGAATGTGGAATGTGAATAGTCATCAAGAAGATGAACTGATCAGTCACATTCATGTATATAACAATAACTACCTAATGAAATAAATGAATTAATTTTTCTGCCAAGTCTAGAGTTACTCCTGGCCTCACAAAGCTAATATGACCATTAATGATACTCAACATAGGGACTGGTACATCTCTTTGCTCCAACACCATCTAAGATTATCATTGCCCCAACAGAAAATAGGAATGCAAGCTGAAGATGTGGAGATCGCGATGAGATTAGAAGCTATACCAGTGCAGGATACAAATATAGGAGTACAATAGATCGAGTCATAGCTGGCGATCTTGCACATGGAGCTACATGGTTTGAATAAAGGAAAGGAAGTTCAGCCCAAGGTGCATGCAAAATTTTGATTCCTGAAGTGTAAAGACCAGGGTCATGATAAGGACAAGTGTCTAGTTTGTTATGCTCTATAATATCCGAGGCTGAGGATGAGATTGAAAGAGGTAACTTCAAACCACTTGCAGTTCAACAACTAGCCCTGCTAAACTAGAGAGGGATCTCTCTAAGGGTTTCACAGTCAATGACTAGAAGAAATATGGATTTTAGGCTAGATATAAAAGTTTTAGATGAGTTTTTGGAAATTTAGGGTTTTTGGATTGCTGGATCAGGGATCAGGGATGAGAAAAATAAGCTAAGTCAAGGTCTCAAAAGTTTGTAGTAGCAGGCACAAAAAGGAGCAAGATAGCAGTGTTTTGTGATGAATCTGATAATTTGGTTAATGTAGTGTAGGGTCTAAAAATCTTAGAAGGTCATAATGATCATGTGAACCATGAATTCATTAATTTAGAAGAAGAAATAAATAAAAATTATTTTCCACATAAACAAATCTTAGAATATAAAGAATTATTCCTATATAACCAAGGAAAATCACTGAGGAAAGAAAAACATGTTAAGAAAGATAGATTCATTCATAATAAACTGACATAGAAATAAAACAACATCACAAATTCACTGCACTTGTATTCCTGAAAAATAGTTGCAACTTCTCCTTGATTAACTGAGTGAAAGCATAAGATACAAATTCTCTCCTCTGAAGTCCAAATCTTCTCTTTGAATGAGAAAAGATACATATATACTAAAAAACACAGTCTCCCCACCTTCAGGGGTCGAATCCATAAGTGGTGGAATAGTTTCGAAGAATTTCTCAACCAACAAGTGAGAGTGAGAAGGTCAAAAAACAAACTCTTCTCTTAGACTTTGATGTGAGTTTTTCTTCATTTATGAGGCCTAATTAAACATAAAAACAACCTATCATGCTCATTTATTCATTATTACATCATCTATACTTCGAATTACTGAAGTTACATCATCATTTCACCTTTGACCAAGTCAAACTATAAAATATAAGAAATTATACTGTGGATTTTTTAATTAAAATCTCAGAAAATTGCAGAAGCGTGGCACCAACATTTAGGCCACTGTTAGGTGCATTAGTAAAGTCAAATTTGAAATATAAAAGAATGGTAATCTATATTTGTCTATTTAATTTCCGTAACATCTTGAAATTTTGAAAATGATCCATGGGAACATCTCGAAAAATGCATTCTCCCAATATGTCTCCAGAAGCACAACACCTATCAAAAAGAGGGGAAAAATGTTGATTTTTGACAATTTTTTCTCATTTTTTCTGAAAATTTGAGCCTTGTTTGAAAAATATGAGGAAATGGGTTTTGAGAGGAGGCCATACTATTTCCAAAAATGAAAAAAAAATTGTCATTTATATCTCTGAGGAAAAGGAACAGTGCCAAGGCGATGTGTTTCTGAAACTAGTGTATTTTCCTGAATTTGCACCAAATTTCACCAAAAACCAAAAATTCTCAAAAGACTCCCTAAATTGGTACAGAAGTGCCAAATGAGGTGTATTATATTATCATGGATTGTTCATAAAAAACCTCCAAGTTTTCCTTCTCATATTTTCCTTTTAGGGTTTCCTTCAGCTTGTTTTGCATTTGTTTGACCTTGATGTTGCAAATCTTGTTTTTGGTTTGGTAGTGGTGGGCCAGTGTGCCTGAACATATGGTTATACCTATTAGCCTTTCTGAGAAGCTTCTCTAGATTGCCATTGAATTTCCTTAACCAATATTCCCTTTCTTCATTGATTTCCATAGAAATTTTGTCTTCAATATCCAAATCCTCATCTAGTAGGTTTTGGTCTCTTTCCTTTTAGAATGCTTTTTTGAGACACATTGTCCTAGGCCTCTTCTTTCGAACCTGCTTTTCTTGTTCATCATGCTCATCATGCTCTAGCATTGCTTTACCTTTGACCTTTTGCTTTAAAATTTTGGATTGCTACTTTTCCATTATTAGTTGTTTGGCCTTGAGTTAGCTGTTTTCTTGCTCAAGGAAAGAAATGATAAATCTAGCCCTTGCCAAATTGTCCATGAGCTCCCTGATTTGGTAATCCTTCTCATTGATAGCTTGTTTCAAGGTTGAATTTTCATCTTCTACCTCCAACTCAACTAGTTCAAAATGATGCTCAATTAGCTCCATATCCTATAAATGTGATCCCTATAGTGCTGATGTAGAAGGCTTGGCCCTTTTCTCAACTTGAGAAGTAAACACAAGCATTTTTCCTCTCTGGTATATTTTGCTTGCTCACGTCTAGGTAACTTGGGAACCTCCTATAATTTTCTTGATGCCCCTACCTCTATAGGCTGTGCTGATGTGTCTTGGTGATGGCTTGGTGAAGTAGTCTCATGCCTCTGCAAGGCTGCTTCAATAAAGGTATCCCATGCTATTTTCTTTTCTGCCAACTGATGGAGGACTACATCCTTTATCAAACTGTGATGGAAAAGGATAGGTTAATGCTCTTTGTTTTTAATTTGCACCTTTTCAAACATTTTTATGACACTTCTACACAAATAGTTACAAAAGTTAATAGGTTTCATAGTTGTGAAATGCATGAGAAGCCTAATGTGGTATTGCTACAATCTGGAAAACCTCTCCTCAAAAGTGAAAAACTTCATCACAACCTTCATCAGTGGTGCATACATTTCGAACATGTATCTGAATGGAATGATGTCTGAATGAGCCTCTATGTAGGGTGATTTTATGTGAGTTTCAGGATACTTTGTCCTATGCATAGTGTAGTTCATAGAAGCGGAGCATAGTTCTCAGAAACGCAATGCCTCTCCCAGTAACAAAATGCAGTTCACAGAAGTGTAGCGCCAAGGAATTTTTTGCTAATTTGAACTGAAAATCCTATGTGTTTTCACCTAACGAGGAAAGAGATCGATAACCAAATGAGGTAAGGATGTAGTTGAAATGTATTTGAGAATTTTCGGATTTTATAGACATAGCATGATTCTATTTTGAGTGAAAATGGGCCCCACAAATCTTTTTCAAACATGACTTTCACTCTTTTTGAATCTGACAACCTTGGAGTTTCGTAACCTAGACTTCTTTTTATCTTTTTTGAAGAGGGAACCTTCTTTATTTTGGAACCTTGATACAATAGTCATGAAGTACTTATGAAATTATATCAAAATTTATTGTAAAGAGTTGCTTATCACAACATCATCCTATGCTGGATTTTTTATGCATGAACTGAAAGTGTTGGTGACGTTGAAACCCTAATGAGCTAATGGAGACATTAGACTCAGTGAAATAATGGTGGTGATAAGTGACATGATGATGCATTTGTCTGAGTGATGTAAGTGATTGACATGTGAAATTCTTGAGAGAATAGAGATAATCCTCGACAAACTAATCAATGACCAAATTTTATTATGAAAACCTAGTGACATGATACAATTTGACCTTGAGACCCCTAACAAAACTTTGTAAGAGAATATTTGATCACTTTTGACAGGATGAACTAACTGACACTAACATTGGCTCCAGCTAGGGATGGTATCTCCTTGGAGGTGTCAAGAACATTGTAGACCAGACAGGCTTATTCATTGGGCATGGAGTCAAAATGCAAAGACCAAACTCAAAACTGAAAACTGACTGACTAACTAAATTTACTATAAAAATAATACTAATTGAACTTACTTATGGTAAAAGACCATCAGGATATTGGGGCCTTGACCTCGGGCTTCAAATACTAATGATAACTGCCCACCTGCTGAAGATATATATACAATCATGTTTAGTGATCCCTCTAATGTAACCAATGCAACAAATGGCTACTTATTTGAATCATGCTTGTACTTTCCTTGAGCAGGCAGAAAAAAAAGCTAGGCCACTCCAAGTGTCCACTGAACATGTGCTCATGATCCATGAATCCAAGAAAATTCATATTCCTAAATGGCTACAACAAATCAGTGTAAGGATCCCTAAAAATATGAAATGTTACCTTGTCTTGAAATCCAACAAAAATACAAGTACTCCTTTCGTTTTGATCTAAAATAATACTTGGTTGTTGATCCATAGGAAGGCATAGGGAAGTATGAATTTTTGCTACGTGAGTGTTAGCTGTAAATTCTTGAAGCATGAGCAACTATGATTCTATATGTAGCATATTATCTGTCTCAGACTCATACTCTTCCAATTCATACTCTAAATCATATTTGAACAGAAAACATTCTTCAAGATTATTAAACATGTCAGCCTTATTCTCTTCATGAAAAAAAACAGTCTGTTTTAGCTGATCTCCTTGCAGGAAATCGAAATCACAAATTGGCTTACTCACAACAACTTCTTATATAGGTTCATCAGTCATGACTATCATAATTTAAACCCATATTTCCATTTTCAATAATGGAAGAAATTTCTCTTACACATTCTTGACTGTGTGAGCACTACAAACCTCCCTTAACTTGAGTTGTAACATGGATTTTCAAGAGTTGATCTATTTCATCTTCAGATAGAGGATAACACTGAGTTTTATAGAAATCAACATTGGCTTGGTGATTTTCATTTTCAAGATCAGGAATAGGCCTTTCTCTATTTTGATCCCAGTCTGCTTCATCCAAGGAGGAAGCTGCTAATTCTTTTTGGGAGGAAAAATCATAAAGGGCTTCTAATATATCTTCTTCCATACATTATTCATCCCCATATGAATATTCAAGAAATTTTCATACATCTCACAATATCTATCCATCATTGATAAGGAAAAATTGTAACTTTGATAACGTTGAAAGAAAATTGAATGAAAATCCTTTAGAGAATATAAACTAGCCAATGGTAGAATATCATACAATATCCTCGCTATTTCCTCCAAGGTACCCATGAAGATCTTCATCAGACAATCTTCAGGAAACTTAGTCTTTAATCTGTGAATATGAAAATGAAATTTTACCAAATGCAAACTAGCATCTTCTCCATCCTGAGCTTTAAAGTTTGGTAGCCCTGCTTTCCAATCTATACAAGGAATAAGATTTGGAAAACCAGGAATATGAGCTCAATTCATAGGAGCCTACCTTCGAGCTGTTGAATCCATATTGAAAACAATTAAGTCAACAAGAATTTCTAAAAAATACCATTTTTTTAACAATGGAGTCACAATGAAAATTTTGAACCTTTGTATTCTTCGACACTGGAGTTGCCAAGTGAAAGTGCACAACCTTTCTTATGTCTGATCACTGTTCACCATCAACAATCAGATCTGATCCTTGTCGTTCTTTCCCATGGAAGATATGATATTTCAGTCCCCAGCAACGACGCCAAAATGTTAGCCCCTACAATATCCCAAGCTAAGGAGGATATTGAAAGAGGTAACTTCAAACCACTTCTAGTTTAGCAACTAGCCCTGCTAAACCATTGAGGGATCTCTCTAACGATTTCATAGTTAATGACTGGAAGAAAGAAGGATTTTAGGCTAGATATAATAGTTTCAGATGAGTTTTTGGAAATTTATGGTTTTTGGATAAGAGTTATATAAAACGACTTGAGAATCTTTTTTAGAAAATGTATATATGGTAAAATTTAAAAAAAGATATACATGTTCCATCCTTTAGGCTTTTCAATACTTGGGGTTTTATAACTCTGTCCATAATAGTTTCCCATATCTTTGCTTCCCATTGGATTACATTACATTCCTGAAAGAGATTTCTTCGAAGGCCTCAATGGAGTCTGGTATTTGTTGTAGGAGAGGTTTGAAGTGGGCGCGAGATTAAATTAATTGACCCAATCAATGGTCACCCATAAGTTTCCCACCGCATGTATTTTGAGCACCCCCTTTAAATGAGCCCACATAGAGAAAATCTTATCTTCGTGGTTCGCTGGAAGGAACAAGACCATGTGTATTGGTATTTGAGCCTTTCTTACCACATCGAAGAAGCCGCAACGGTAATTGTGATCCACTGGGGTCATTCTCAAATTCTGGATTTTTGTTGGCTTTGGAATTTAGATTTATATTGAAATCTGTTGACCATCTCGTCGCAAACCTACAACCACCTCTGCCTAGATCTATTTGTCCTACTTCATGGCCCACCAAACACCTGTCACCAACAAGCAAGCATAACCTTTCATTGTCCTATCCTTTTCCCAATTATTTCATTCAATCCTCCAGGCTAGACTGATCCAATCTATGGAAGTATGGAGCTCAATTGTCGGAACTTCCAACCTGTGACTTACCTAAGTACAATGAATTCATTATCCATTTCCATTTTTAGAATGGTAACGTTAATAATAATTTAAAATTTAACTGTTATTATGGATTTTTTAATTTTTTTTAATTTTAACAATATTTTATTATAGATTGATGCTAATTATCTATTTTAGGTTATTAGTAAATATTTAAAATCTATGAAATATTTTAAAATATTTTTAGCAGTAGGTTAATTAAGACATGATGTTGTCTGAGGTTTTTGATTATGTGATATTAGTAAAATATAGTATTATCTTGTGGTATTGTTGAAACATATTTATAATTTAAGAATTTATATAATAATAAAGTAGAAGAGAATGTGCATAGTTAAATTTTACTATATGTTTTTTGAAATTTATATATGTTTAGCTCATTAATTATTTTATTGATTAATAATAATAATAATTATAATTATGAAAAATGTTTGTAATAAAGAAGAAACATTTTTATTATAGCGAAATTAACCTATCCTATAAAATATAAGCTTACTTAAAAAATAAATAGATTTGATATGTTTTGATATCCGTAAGGAGTTAGGAAAACAATAAAAAATAAAAATCCCCACTAATTATTAAAAACTATATCTCAATTAAAATTTTTGATATAAAAATATTTAAAACAAATAACAAGTATTCCCCAATCAGAGTGCGAGCCGACCCTAGTGGTCTTCTACGAGCTGAGGGAATAATGAAGTTTATTAAGAAAGTCGTGGCCACGCTCCGCATGCAACCAACACTTGGAGCGGTGGCGAAAAGCATGCGAGGGTTAATTCATGGTAGAAACAATGTGTTAAGGATAATTGGAGAGGGTAAAACCTTGTTTCGAATGTTGAGGAGAGTAGTGTGGGTGATAAAAATTATGTGGAACAGGAGGGCGAGGGGAATTCATGATAGCTGGAGGCAGTCAACGTACTCAGAATTTGGTAGCAAATCCTGGTATGTTATCGGTCTCCATCCTGCAATTTTAGTTCTAATGTCATTATGTAAGCAACCTTGTGTCGGGGAATTAACAGTGTCTGGGCGGTGGGGTGATGGGTTTTGGAAGGGCCAGAGGCATGGGCTCACAGGGCCTCGGGTCGGGTCAATGCCCATAGTTTTTCTTGTCCCTGTGTCTATGGAATTAGGATATGTTTGTCTCTCATGGATGCATGCATGGTAGAGGGGGTAACGCATAGCTATGGTGAAAGTATCCCACCCATGACTTTGGAAGAGTGGACATGGGTTAGGTTTTCAAAGATTGTTAGGGGTGATTCAAACAAATACGGTGAAGGGAGTGCTAGGAGGTCATGAAAACCAAGATATACCATTTCTTTGGTAGAAGCAGGAAGGCAGAGAAGCCTAGTAGGTCAAATTACGGGTCAGTTTGTTCCCATGGTATCAACTTTCTTGGGTTGGGAATGTCAACTCGGATGGAATTCATCTGAGGTATCAGGGGAGGGTGTGGAGTGATGTCAAGCAATTGAAGCCGGCTATGGAAAGAGTGGGTTTAATTCCCATTTCTTGGGAATTTTGTATAGGGTGCTAAGCAAAGGGTTTAACAGGAGATGGGCTCAATCCTGCGATCAGATTGAAACCCACTTCATTCCTCGTAATTGTGTTTGGTTGATGAAATCAATTAATGTTGGAAACTATTGCTGTAGTACTGAAAACATGGTGATAGTTGACATGGCTATGCACTATTCATTCAAGCTCTATACTGGGCATAGGAAGTCTTGAAATAACAATGGCATTAGAATCTTGTGTTGGTATTCAATTACTTACAGACAATGATGTGGGTTCCTTACTTGGCTGGTGTCTTTTGAAATTGAAGCAGGTCTGCAGTGGGGGCGAGATTGCTAGCAGTGTCGAGAACCCATTATGTGGCCTCGAGTAGTAGAAAAACTGTGAGCACAAGAAAGAGAAAAGCATTTGACAGAAAAAGGTAAAAAATTGGCTTGCGTGAAAGGGACAAAGAATGATGGAGGAGGAAAGCAAGGCCCTGGGAGGAAAAGAAAAGTTTCCTCGTCTCTGCGAAGCCAACCCTACTCCTTCAGTAGGGTGGCAAGGATGGGATGGGGCATAAGCCAACCTCATGAATCATTGATGAAGCAGCCCAAGCTTACCATGCTAGCAGCTCCAACCTAGCTAGGCAATTAATAACAGAGTGGTAAAAAGAAATCTGATAGAAAGTGGAAGACTTCGATCTTGACCTAGATGAGTTGAAAGCAGTGTCCATAGATCCAAGCCATACTTGAGGGAGATTAGCACAGTAAAATAAGATTGTGCACCGATCATGGATGATGAAGAGCATTCTGCAAAATATCCGGACCAGTTTCCTCCAAACATGCATGCAGTCCCTTGGGAGCATTTAGCGAAATTAAATTTCACCAAAGAATTGCAAAAAATTCAATTCGAGTTGCCACAACAGAGTGGTAGACTGAGCTATATCGAGCAACATGTCCCATGCATACCTCTCTTGGAGTTGCTCGGTCCTACAGTGAAGGACCCCACTCTAGTGGATTTTGTTGATGATGAACAATGACAGTGCACCCATGGTTTTCTTTTTGAATGCTTTGTTCATATAGTTTTAGACTTCTTTTCAGATATGTTTGCAGTTATTTAGAGAATAGGAAGTATAAAGACTCTAAGGTTTATATTGCATGGTTGGACAAAATTATGTTTTTTTTGCTTATGGATGGCATATTTTGCAGTTAGGTGGCCAATAGATGTGGTTTCCCATTGGGAAGGTTGAGGCCACTTAACTTATGGACATATGGATTTAACATGCTTCATTTCCAAAAATTAATTGAAAGGTAGCACTAAGCTTAAAAATAAATAAAAATAACAATTATATATATTTGGAGTTGGTTGGGGGGGGGGGGGGGGGGGTAATATTACAGAAATATCATAAAATTTCAGCAAATAAAACTTATTCAAAAATCCACTTCAAAAGATATAACAAGATCATTCACATGCACAACAACAAAAAAGTCAACACATGTAACACTTGATTTTTAGGTGGCAAAACTGCCATCCCATGAAAAGAACCATCGACCTGTTTGTTTCTTCTTCTTATTATTTATTTCTTCAAGAAATTCCCATCTACATTACATCAGCTAGCCACCATGAGCAATGGGGCATCCACTCCTTGTATAAAATGATATTTGTTGGCCACTAGCATCATGGAGCACCCATTCCTACAATAAACAATCAACATGCACTTAGCTTGAAGCCCCTACTTTAAGTACAAACAAATTTTCAATCAAGGAAACATGATTTAGATTTGAAACACTGCTGCATAAAACAAATATAACATTAAATAAGAAAACTCCAATAGTCACAACTCAACACTCCAAATGAAGAAAAAAATCCACCACACACTTCCTTCAAATTGATCTTCAATCTCTGCATACAATTCTGAAACATTGTTGATGAATAATTCTGAAGCACATTACAATTTTGAAGCTTTGTACACTCTATTGTAGTCACTAGTTACAACAATTTCTATACATGCACACTCACTCACTCTCGCTACTAGAGAACCAAACAAATGAGCAACTTTCCTTCTCATATTTGTAATTTCTTGAGATGGTTAAGACAATTAATTTTTCAAATCATGGAGCTGGCTCAAAATCCTTTTCACACCCTTCAGATTTTATTGAGATAAGATTCTTGACCTAATCAAACCACTTACTCCACTACACAGTCCACTCTGAAATTAGAAAGAAGCAAGAAAAATAGTCAATAATGCTTTGAAATGCATCCAAACAAGCAACCATCACCCATTCTCCAAATTTTGTAGCTGAAAGTCTTCTTGGTGAAAGATTTATGATAGAAGCAAACTACATGAAAAAATTCTCAATGCCTTCGAAAAGGCAGAACACCCATTTTCTCTTTGAGATATTCAAATTTCTCCCTTAGAAGTGGCTTAGTGAAGGTATCTGCAATTTTTTCATCTAAGGCAATATACTCCATTCTCGTAACTTTGATGACTACTTGATATCTTATAAAATGATATTTGATTGGGATGTGCTTGGTCTTGGAATGAAGAATTGAAGTTTTGGAGATGCTTATTGCACTTGTTGTCAACCATGATAGGAAGAGGATCTTCATACTCAATATGCATGTCTTAAAGACTTTGCTTCGCCCATAGTAAGTGTGTACAACAAGAGGTTGATGCTATATATTCATCTTCAATAGTGGAAAAATAGATGGAACTTTATTTCTTGCTTGCCTAAGAAACCAAACAATCTCCCAAAAAGTGAGTTGCTCCTAAATTACTTTTCCTATCATCAATAGTGCGAGTCCAATATGCAATAACTGAACTAGATTTCTAAATCTTAGCAATAAATATGTTAGGGTCTTATAATATATTGATCGAGGTATGTTCGTCTAGCTATTTATCCTGAGGGATGTTATAACCATTTTTTTATTTTAGTTGTTTTTATCTTCTTTCAATAAAAATAAAAATAAAAATAGAAAAGAAAAAATACGAAAAGAAAGAAAGAAAAACAAAAAACGGAATAAAAGAGGAAAAACAAATAATATATGAAAAAAATAAAAATAGATGTCCCAAATAAGGTGCACTAGCTTAAATGCCGCAATAAATCAATTTATTGATTTTAATCCTTTTATTAGTGGAGGATTATTATTTGATTTGTAAATAAATCCATGATTTGACTTTTTTTACTTTTCAAATAAAGTGTTTGCATGAACGAGTGGATGGATTGTCCCCTGTCGAATCAATGATGGAAGACAAAGTGCCCCCCCGCTTCATTTTCATATGTCAATGTGGGGGGGGGGGGGGGGGGGGGGGGGGGGGGGGGGTTATGAAAAGTGGCTTTTTGGAAACCATCAAACCACATGTGGCAGCCCCATGATGAGTTCGAGGCCCCCTTCCCTGAGACAACTTACCATCTACCCCGTCTCCTAAAACCACTCCCACTTCCACTCCAATCGAATCCTGCCACCTGGAATTCTCTCCTCAACTCCTTCCATATAATGATTTTAGCTATTTAAAGCTCTCGTCAACAGTCACGTGACCGTTCAATGGTTAAGTGCTCCCACTAATGTTTAATTTCCTTAATGAGACACACCAAAAATTGTTATCTTCCTGTTTAACCATTGAGGCTTCCATTTTAAAAGGTCACACAAACCGTGCATACACTCCTTCCTACTGTTCTATTTCTTAATAGTTCTATTCCAGTCCCGAAACTCGAAAGTGTGCCATCATGCTCCTACACCAACGATTGTTGAAGTTTGGTAATTCTATTCCCTAGCTTTTAATTTACAGTCAGAAAGGTCGTCCCACAAAAGAAAATTGAAGCGGCTTGTAGAAATACCTACATTTCCTCTAGTTGTAAACCTTGATGAACTTCCCCTAGTTGAAACACAATATAAGATATCAGAGCCTAGTGTGAGTTCAATCTATTTGAACTCCACAACTAGGAAAACCAACAATTCTTAGATTTCAACAATGAATTGAGCATTTGGGAATCATTTTTACCTGAATTAATTTTTCCCCAAACTCATGTTTTTCCAAAACTTGTTACATGGTGTCATCTCAGATATCTACCAAGCTAGAGGGTTGTAATTTCCCAAAAAAATGAAACTTTATTTGCTATTACACCTGAAGCTATTTGTCAAGCACTCCAAATTGATTCTCCAACTCCTTTGTATCCCTTTTCCAGTGATTCACTCATGGAGTTATATTAGAAACTCACTTCCCCCCAATGAGCTCCTATTTTTGAGTCTCTTTTGTGTGAGAATTCGGAGTTATCTAGAACTAATCGCCCATTTTTTGCTTCTATCTTTCCCAAAATTTCAAAACAAGTCATTTCTATGGTCTCTTGCTTATTAGGTTATCCTACAATTCAATGGGTAGATGAAGTAATATTAGGATTTTTGTTTGTTTTCTCTATTGGTTAGAAGCCATCAATCATTATCAATTATAGTTAGTTTCTGTTAGATGTTATTCATGATCAATTTTTGAATTTTTCATCTGAAGTTGCATTCAAACATCAATCAGTTCTTGTATATTTGTCGTTATTTCATCAAGCAGACAAATTCAAGTTTTATTTACAAAAGTTGGATGCACAGGGAAGACCATTGTCAGTGATTGAACTTGTTTGGTGAGGAATAATTCAAAAGAACACTCCTTTAGTAATTTTGTAGTTCAGTTGTTGCATGCATCTTTATGTCTTCTTACCAGTGATGATATACCAAGAGTTTCAATAGAAATAAAGAGAGTTTTACATCATACCGAGCATGCCAAAGTTGGAGGTTGGTATCTTTATCAAAATTATATAGATATTAGGACATATGGATGTGAAATCCCCCCTTACAGGTTGCCAACTTTTGTGCCAATAGGAATATCTACATTAGAATACATTAGGAAAATAATGAATATGGATGAATTACATTTTGTATCAAGAAATAAAAAGGCACAATTCATGCTGAAGGAAAAAATCGACCCTCTCATTACCAATACTAGACTAGAAGCTAAGGAGGCAAATATTTTACTGAAGAAAATGAAATTCAAATTGAGTTTCACATGGTCTTATGATCCTTTAGGGATAATTTCAAAAGTAAGAGTGGAGTAGAGGACCACACATTATGTGTATACACCTAGACCAGAAATAGAGCGATATGCAAATCAAGAGGAGTGGAAAGAGAATACACTACAGGAGGCTGAAGAATAGATTATGGGTAAGACATCCATACAAAATCATATCTCAAAAGCAAACGAAAATAAAAGGTCCAGGGAAATTATGTCTCCCATAGATTCAGAATCTTGTGTTCTAGAATTTATAGTTTTCAAGAGGAGAAAGAAAACAAACAATCAAAGGGAATCCTCAGAAGAAAAAGTATCACAGGAGAATACTATAATTTTTTTAATAGGTTTTCCCACTACTTCTTTTGTACAGATTGAAGAAACAACAGAGTCTCCTAAGGCTTCTGCTTCTCATATTAGAGATTGAAAAGAAAAATGAAGCATTGAAGGTCACAAGTTACTCAGAATTCTGGAAGTAGACTTCTACTACCTAGCATAGACTGTTGTATGCACGTGACACAGAGAAGGGGCGGTTCTAATTAGCTTTCTTGGAACCTATAGTTATAGTCTCTAAAAGTGCATAAGATTACAAAACATCTGTCTTTGCTTTTGATACCAAGAATATTCATGCAATTGATCAAATTTACTTGCGTAAACATGCTAGTAAGATGAGATATTAAACATTAACAAGCTCTGCCACAATATCCTCTAAAATGAAAGCCTCTCTTAATAATATTCTTTCACAACTAAAGATTGAAAGAATTTCATCCTTGGCCAAGGACACCAGAACTAAATCTCTTGAAGGTTTGGTGATTAAGCTAAGATATGATCCTAGTGATATTAAAGCAGCTGAGGAAATGATAAAAAATAAAAGTGTTGATATTGAAGCCTTGAGAAAGCAACTCAAACTTCCAGCTATAGAGCATGCACATGACAAATAAATTACTCAGCTGGAAGTAGAGAAACAAATCTTTCCAATTTGATAGTTGAGTAAATATTCAAATTCAGAAGATGGAAACAAATATAGAGATACTTTTGAAAGAAAAGTAACAGTTAGTAGCAATAAGTACATCAAAACCACAGAAAATGACAACAACTTCAATAGAAAGAACAAAGTTAACTACTGCAAACGCCTCTGAAAAATTAGTAAAATATCTAGGAGATTTATCATTGACCAATCAAGAAAATGAAAGATTGTTAGCAGCATTGAAAAGAATGGAAGAGAATAAAATTAAAGCTGACAATGCATATTTAGCAGAAGTGCAGAAAAAATTCAAGCTTACTCAACAGATTCAAAAGTATGAAGACCAATCATTAATAGTAAAAATAATGGTAGAACCTACACAAAACACATGGTATAATATTAATTCCAATATCAGAGAGCTATGGTCATCCTTTCAAATTATATTTGAGCAAGAAGAGTTGGTATAGAATGTCAAGGAAACAATTGAAAAAACAAAATTTTAGATGGAACACGGGCCAAAAGAACACATAATCATCAAAGTGTTCAACTCGAAAACTAGGGATGAACTCAAAGAATTAAAAATTCAGGATATAACATACACAATCATGGAGGTAAAACAAGTTCTAACAAAAATAAATCTTATGGTATAGCTAGAAAATAAGTGTAAAGAGTTAGAGCTACAAGTAAGAAGATTCAATAGGAAATTCCATCTATTGTAGGAGAAAGGGCTTCCACCTTTGAGAGCTTCAAATGGAAAATTGATTCCATTAGAAACTTACCAGGACCAGTTGTGCAACATAACTACATATAAATCTAAATTTTCCAAAGTCAGACGGATAATAAGTGGACAGGATTTCATTGAAGGTTTACAATATGACTTGTTTATTCAACATGAAATTCATCACTTGTTTCTCAATAAACCAACTTTTAAAACACATATAGAGGTGGATGAAAGATTTAGAAACATGGTAAACTTTCCTATTCCAAGCAAAGAATGATGGGATAAACTACTAGAGCTCATTGAGTAAATCAAACAAACTTATAAATATGAGGAGAAATTAATAGAAGAGAAGAATCATAGGTACAATGAGCAAAAACAATCCCCAAGTGTGTTAAAAGAATTTAAATCAGTCTAGAATTACTATTATTTAGTTCTGTTTTTGAAATATCTACACTATTTTAGTAGATATTATTTTTGTTATAAATTTTGTTTCAAGTCTGAATATTTTTGAGACGGGATCTATAAATATTTTGTAAAAGAAAGTAGAAAGGGTTGATTGTGGAGAAAACATAAGATCCTTATTTTGATTGTAAGCCATTGAATTTTTCTTGAAGTAATCAATTCACAATTACAAAGGCAATATTGTTTCATGATTCTTGTCTTAGATAAATGGTGATGTTTCTTTCTTTATAAAACTGTCTTTCCTTCAATGTTTTCACATGAATGCTCTTTCTTGACTGTTTAAAAGAAGATTATGAGTAGAATTTAATCACAATACTCTACTCTAGCTTGTTATGAAATCCAAATGTTTTCCTTCTCAAATTAAATATAAAATTAATCTTTGTATGCTTTATATTTAATTGATCCTCACTCTTATTCATCTCATAAATACAACGAATATTTTGTATGATCCAAGAGTGTTGGGATGGGGTCCCTAGGGTTAAATTTTGGTTCATTTTTATATAGATGTAAAGTCTCCGCGATTTGTCGAAGCAAAACGCGAAGATAATATGAGTCAAGTGGTATCTAGTCCCTTAGGTGGGTATGTGTTAGGAAGGTTTTAAGAGCCGCCCATGGTCTGTAGAGCATGGTATTGTAAAGGGAAAGACTATATATAGACGAGTCATGGCGAGTCTAAGAGGTAACTTAAGATAGAATATCACTGTTTTGGGAAAGCAAGCTAAGGAAAGAAGGTTTGTTCCTGTACTTAGGTGAAAGGGGTAGGCTCCTACAGCTGAGTGTGCAGAGACCTTGGTAATTCTGCAAGCTAAGTACACAGGCCCCTGCAGCTGATTGTGCAGGGAAAAGAAGTATCTACTTTGAATATTATCTAATAAAAATATAGTTTTGAGATACATCTTGTATACTTGCATCTCTGTATTTATTTCTGCACTTTATATGTATTTTCTCTGTAATTGGAAATATATGAATAATTACCTATTTTATAAGCGAAAGAAACAAATATGTAATATTTATGCATGTTATGTATGTTTAATGATATTCACGAAGATATAAGTTTTGTTTATGAGATTTACTGCTATTAATTGTTCAGGGAAAGCTTGGGTTCACAAAGACAGAGATAAGCCCTAATGACCATAGGAACCCTTCACACAGACCTCTAGATGTAGAAACCTGGTTTTTTCATCCCTTAATACTGCTTTGGGTGAGACTGTAGCATGCCCTATGTGGGTTGTTGCCGAAAGGGCCAACAATTAGGGTTTTGTTGGTTAATGAAGCTAACGTTGAACTTGGGTTAGGCCTCATCAAGCCAACAAATGGTTCTGTTTCCAGGACTAGGATATTACTGAGAAATGTGTGCTAAGTGGTTCCCTACTAATAAAGAGATTGAGAAGTAGGTCGATCAGAAGCTACACACATTTGCAGCCCAAGAGAACAAAAACCTATGCTTGTCCAAGGAAGAATGGCTGAATAAATACCTATTCACAGATGAGCACACAATATTCTTCTGCTCTTTTCCTTGCAAATTACATGAGTGACTGCCCAAATTAGCAGATAGTTAGGGTACGTGGAAGCTAGACGACCCTATTGTGTGGACACCAGAACCGGTGAAGCACTTGGAGGCTTCATAAAATAACATCACATAGTATGTTGACCACTAGATCGATCGTATTTTAGGAGGATTCATAACTGATTTCATGATCAACACATCCACCACCTACAATGAAGCAGAGCGCAAGTTCTTCAAGGTACCAAGAGGTAAGTACCTGAAATCTCTAAAGATGTGGATTAAGATGTTATTGTGCGAAAGGAGGGTTATGTCTTTACATTGATGTTTAGGACTACGTGAAGTAGAAAATAATTTAGAAGGAAGGAAGAATCGAGCTCTAGATATAGTCTTCTATTTGGGTCTCCTAATAGCGACAATGAAGGTACTATTCTTACAATATTGTGAAGTGTGCTACAAATAATAAGCCAGGGTATCACAGGGATACCTCATCCATCCACTCCACCTCCATCTCCACCTTTGCCACGCACACACGTCCACCTTCACCTCCACCTAAACCTTTCAACATGGTGAACATGAATATTCCAATCTTTAAGGGGGTGGGAAGTTAGGACCCTTAAGAGTTCTGGTTCGTCGCAGATGCTGTGTGGAAGGCACAATAAATCACTGATGATATTATACAGAAAGAACTTCTAGTCATAGTGGTGCAGGATAGAGCATTGGCTTGGTATATCAAGTTATGTACAGATGAACCCAACACAACTATGGTAGAGAATTAACAGGCATTGAACAGTGAGTTTAAAAAGTCTAAATCTCAAGCACAGTCAGTAACAGATTTTAAGGAGATACAAAAGAGGATAAATTTGTTTGTGTGGTATTTTGATCAGAGATTAAAGTGTCCAATTCAATAAGCCAATATGACCATCACTGATACTCAGCATAGGGACTGGTACATCGCTTTTCTCCTACCCCATCTAAGATTACCATTGCCGCAACAGAAAATAGGAATGCAAGCTAAAGATGTGGAGATCACGATGAGATTAGAAGCTTCACTAGTGTAGGATACGAATATAGGAGTACAAAAGATCTAGTCGCAGCTAGTGAGCTTGCACATGGAGGTATAGAGTTTGAATAAAATAAATGAAGTTCAACCCAAGGTGCACACAGAAGTTTGATTCCTGAAGTGTAAAGACTAGGGCCATGATAAGGACCAGTGTCTTGTTTGTTATCCTCTATAATATCCCAAGCTGAGGATTAGATTGAAAGAGGTAACTTCAAACCACTTGTAGTTTAGCAACCAACCCTGCTAAACTAGAGAAGGATCTCTCTAAGGATATCACAATTGATGACTGGAAGAAATATGGATTTTAGGCTAGCTATAAAAGTTTCAGATGAGTTTTTGGAAATTTAGGGTTTTTGGATTGCTGGATCAAGGATGAGAAAAAGAAGCTAGGTCAAGGTCTCAAAAGTGTGCAGTAGCTGGCATAAAAAGGAGCAAGATAGTAGTTTCTTGTGATGAATATGTTAATTTGGTCAATGTAGTATAGGGTCTAAAAATATTAGAAGGTCATAATGAGCATGTGAACCATGAATTCATTAATTCAGAAGAAGAAATACATAGAAATTATTTTCCACATAAACAAATCTTGGAATATAAAGAATTCTGCCTATATAACTATAAGGAAAATCACTGATCAAAGAAAAACATGTTAAGAAAGATAGATTAATTCATAAGAAATTTACATATAAAGAAAACAACATCACAAACTTACTGCACATGTATTCCTGAAAAATAGTTGCAACTACTCCTTGATTAACTGAGTGAAAGCATAAGATACAAATTCTCTCCTTTGAAGTCAAAATCTTCTCTCTGAATGAGAAATGATACATATATACTAAAAAAATAGTCTCCCCAGCTACGGGGGTCGAATCCCTAAGTGGTGGAATAGTTTCCAAGAATTTCTCAACCAACAAGTGAGAGTGAGAAGGTCAAAAACACACTCTTGTCGTAGACTTTGATTTTAGTTTTGCTTCATTTATGAGGCCTAATTAAACATAAAAACAACCTATCATGCTAATTTATTCATTATTACATCATCTATACTTTGAACTACTGAAGTTACATCATCAGTTCACCTTTTTTCAGGGTCAAACTATAAAATATAAGAAACTACACAGTGGGTTTTTTAATTAAAATATCAGAAAATTGCAGAAGCGCAGTGACAACATTAAGACCACTTTTAGGTGCATTCCTAAAGTCAAATATGAAATATGAAAGAATGGTAGACTATACTTGTCTGTCTAGTTTCCAGAACATCTTGAATTTTGGAAAATGACCCATGGGAAGGTCTCCAAAAATGCATTCTGCCAATATGTCTCCAGAAGCGCAACACTTGGCAAAAAGAGGGGAAAAATGTTGATTTTTGACACATTTTTCTCAAAATTTAAGCCTTGTTTGAAAAATATGAGGAAATTGGTTTTGGGAGGAGGTGATACTCTTTCCAAAAATGCAAACCATTTTTCATTTAGACCTCTAAGGAAAAATCACAACGCCAAGGCGATGCGTTGCTGAAACTAGTGTATTTTCCTGAATTTGTACCAAATTTCACCAAAAAACAAAAATGCTCAAAATACTCCCAAAATTGGTCTAGAAATTACAAATGAGGAGTATTATACTATCATGGATTCTTAAACAAACATCTTCAAGTTTTCCTTATCATATTTTCCTTTTATATTTTCCTTCATCTTGTTTTTCATTTGTTTGACCTTGATGTTGCAAATCTTGTTTTTGGTTTTGCAATGGTGGGTCATTGTGCCTCAACATATGGTTATCCCTATTAGCTTTTCCAAGAAGCTTCTCTAGATGGCCATTGAATTTTCCTATCCAATATTCCATGTCTTCATTGATTTCCATAGAAATTATGTCTTCAATATCCAAATCCTCATCTAGTAGGTTTTGGTTTCCTTCCTTTTAGAATTCTCTTTTGAGACCCATTTTCCTAGTCCTCTTCCTTCCAACCTTCTTTTCTTGCTCATCATGCTCATCATGCTCTAGCACTGCTTTACCTTTGACCTCTTACTTTAACATCTTGGATTGCTATTTTTCCATGATTAGTTGTTTGGCTTTGAGTTGGCTATTTTCTTGATTAAGGAAAGAAATGATAAATCTAGTCCTTGCCAAATTGTCCATGAGCTCCCTGATTTGGGAATCCTTCTCCTTGATAGCTTGTTTCAAGGTTGAATGTTGGTCTTGTACCTCCAAGTCAACTAATTCAAAATCATGTTCAATTGGCTCCTTATCCTATAAATGTGATCCTTGTTGTGCTGATGTAGAAGGCTTGGACCTCATCCTGAGAAGTAAACACAAGCCTTTTTCCTCTTTGGTATATTTTGCTCACCTTAGGTCTAGGTGCCTTGGGAACCTCCTCTAATTTTCTTGATGACCCTACCTCCATAGGTTGTGCTAATGTGTCTTGGTGATGGCTTAGTGAAGTATTCTCATGCCTCTGCAAGGCTTCTTCAATAAAGGTATCCCATGCTATGTTCTTTTCTGCCGACTGATGGAGGACTACAACCTTTATCAAAATCTGATGGAAAAGGCTAGGGTAATGCTCTTTGTTTTTCATTTACACATTTTCAAACATTTTGATGATACTTCTACACAAGTAGTTACACAAGTGAATAGGTTTAATAGTTGTGAAGTGCATGAGAAGCCTAATGTGGTATTGATACAATTTGGAAAACCTCTCCTCATAAGTGAAAAACTTCATCACAACCTTCATCAGTGGTGCATACTTTTCCAACGGGTATCTGAATGGAGTGATGTGTGAGTGAGCCTCTCTATAGAGTGATTTTCTATGAATTTCAAGATACTCTGTCGTGTGTGTAGCGTAGTTCATAGAAGCATAGCACAGTTCACAGAAACACAACGCCTCTCCCAAAAATGAAGTGCAGTTCACAGAAGCACATCACCAAGGAATTTTTGCCAATTTGAGCTGAAAATCTCTTGTTTTTTTCACCTAATGAGGAAAGAGATCGATAATCAAATGAGGTAAGGATTCAAATGAAATGTGTTTGAGACTTTTGCGATTTTATAGACGTAGCATGATTCTCTTTTGAGTGAAAATGGGCCCCACAAATATTTTTCAAACATGACTTTCACTCTTTTTGAACTTCACAACCTTAGAAATTTGTAACCTGGACTTATTTTTATATTGTTTTAAGAGTGAACCTTCTTTATTTTGGAACCTGGATACAATAGCCATGAAGTACTTATGAAATTACATCAAAATTTACTGAAAAGAGTTTCTTGTAACAACATCATCCTATGTTAGAATTTTTATGAATGAAATGAAAGTGTTGGTGACCTTGAAACGCTAATGGCCTAATGGAGACATTAAACTGAGTGAAATCATGATGGTGATAATTGATATGATGATGATATTCTCTTTATGATTATACATCCATCTGAATTATGTAAGCAACCAACATGTGAAATTCTTGAGAGAATAGAGATAATCCTAGACAAACTAACTAGTGACCAAATTTTATTATGAAAACCTAGTGACATGATAAAATTTGACCTTGAGACCCCTAACAAAACTTTGTAAAAGCATATTTGATCACTGGTGATAGGATGAACTAACTGAAAATAACATTGGATCAAGCTGGGGATGGCAACTCCTTAGAGATGTTAAGAACACGATAGACCAGGTAGCCTTATTCATTGGGCATGGAGTCAGAATGCAAAGACCAAACTCAAAACTGAAAACTGACTAACTAACTGAATTTACTATAAAAACAACATACTGAATGAACTATCTTATGGTAGAAGACCATTGGGATCTTAGTGCCTTCACCTCGGGCTTCAAATCCTGATGATAACTGCCCACCTGCTAAAGATCTATATATAATCATGTGTAATGATCCCTCCAATGTAACCAATCCAGCAAATGGCTACTTATTTGAATGATGATTGTACTTTCCTTGAGTAGGAATAAAAAACAAAATCTAGGCCACTCCAAGTGTCCACTAAGCATATGCTCATGATCCATAAATACAAGAAAATTCATCTTCCTAGATGGATGAAACAAATCAGTGTAAGGATCCTTAAAAATCTGAAATGTTGCCTTGTCTTGAAATCCAAAAAAATTACAAGTACTCCTTTCATTTTGATCTAAAATAATACATGGTTGTTGATCCATAGGAAGGCATAGGGAAGTATGACTTTCTCCTACCTGTGTGTTGGTTGTAAATTCTTCAAGCATGAGAAACTCTGATTCTATCTGTAACATATTATCTATCTCATACTCATATTCTTCCAATTCATAGTCTAAATCATCTTTCAACAGAAAACATTATTTAAGATTATTAAACATGTCAGCCCTATCCTCTTCTTGAAAGAAAATAGTCCCTCTTATCTGATCTCCTTGCAGGAAATCTACATCACAAATTGGCTTACAAACAACAACTTCCTTTATAGTTTCATTATTCTCATGACTGTCATCATTTAAACCCATATTTCCATTTTCAATAATGGAAGAAATTTCTCTTACACATTCTTCACTATGTGAGCACTACAAACCTGCATTAACTTGGGTTATAACATGGATTTTCAGGAGATGATCTATTTCATCTTCAGATAGAGGAGAACACTGAGTTTTATAGAAATTAACATTATCTTGGTGATTTTCATTTTCAAGATCAGGAATAGGCCTTTCTTCATTTTGATCCCAATCTGTTTCATCCAAGGAGGAAGATGTTAATTCTTGTTGGGAGGAAAATCATATAGGGCTTCTAATATATCTTCTTCCATAAATTCTTCATCCCCATACGAATTTTCAAGAAATTTTCATAAATCTCACAACACCTATCCATCATTGATAAGGAAAAAATGCAAATTTGATAATGTTGAAAGAAAACTGAATGAAAATCCTTTAGAGAATATAAACTAGTATATGGTAGAATCTCATACCATTTCCTCACTATTTCCTCCAAGGTAGCCATGAAGATATTCATCAGACAATCTTCAGGAAACTTTGTCTTTAATTTGTGAATATGAAAATGAAATTTGACCAAATGCAAACTAGCATATTCTCCATCCTGACCTTTAAACTTTGGCAGCCCTATTTTCCAATCTATTCAAGGAATACGATTTGGAAAACCAGGAATGTGAGCTGGACCCATAGGAGCCTACCTTCAAGGAGTTGAATCCTTCTATAAAATAATTAAGTCACCAAGAATTTATACAAACTATCGGTTTTTTAACAATGGAGTCACCATGAAAATTATAAACCTTTGTATTCTTTGATGTTGGAGTCACCAAGTTAAATATGCACATCCTTTCTTATGTCTGATCACTATTCACCATCAATAATTAGATATGATCCTTGTCATTATTTCCCATGGAAGATATGATATTTTGTTCCCCAGAAACGGTGCCAAAATGTTAGCCCCTACAATATCTCAGGCTGAGGAGGAGATTGAAAGAGGTAACTTCAAACCACTTCTAGTTCAGAAACTAGCCCTACTAAACCAATGAGGGATCTCTCTAATGATTTCATAGTAAATGACTAGAAGAAAGATGGATTTGAGGCTAGATATAATAGCTTCAGATGAGTTTTGGAAATTTAAGGTTTTTGGATTGCTCAATCAGGGATGAGAAAAATCAACTAGGTCAAGGTCTCAAAAGTTTGCAGTAGCAGTCATAAAAAGGAGCAAGATAGTAGTGTCTTTTGATGAATTTGATAATTTGGTCAATGTAGTGTAAGGTCTGAAAATCTTAGAAGGTCATAATGAGCATGTGAACCATGAATTCATTAATTTAGAAGAAGAAACACATAGAAATGATTTTCCACATTAATAGAGCTTGGAATATAAAGAATTCGACCTATATAACTGTAAGGAAAATAAATAAGGAAATAAAAACATGTTAAAAAATATGGATTCATTCATAAGAAACTGAGATAGAAAGAAAACAACATCACAAACTCACTGCACATGTATTCTTGAAAAATCACTGCAACTGCTCCGTGATTAACTGAGTGAAAGCATAAGATGAAAATTTTGTCCTATGAAGTCCAACACTTTTCTCTGAGTGAGAAATGTCTCCCCACCTTCAAGGGTTGAATCCCTGAGTGGTGGAAGAGTTTCCAAGAATTTCTCAACCAACAAGTGAGAGTGATAAGGTCAAAAATAAACTCTTCTCTTAGACTTTGATATGAGTTTTGCTTCATTTATGAGGACTAATTAAACCTAAAAACAACATATCGTGCTAATTTATTCATGATTACATCATCTAGACTTCGAAATACTGAATTTACATCATCAATTCACCTTTTACCAAGTCAAACTAGAAAATATGAGAATTTATAGAGTGAAATGTTTAATTAAAATCTCAGAAAATTGTAGAAGTGTGGCGCCAACTGTGAGGCCACTTTTGGGTGACTTCCTAAAGTCATTTTTGAAATATTAAAGAATGGTATACTAGCCTTGTTTGTCTAGCTTCCATACCATCTTGAATTTTTGAAAATTACCCATGGGAAACCTCCGAAAATTCATTCTCCTAAAGTGTCTCCAGAAGCGCAGCGCTTGTCAAAAAGTGGGGAAAAAAGTCGATTTTTGACGCCTTTTTCTCAAAATTTTATCCTTGTTTTAAAAATATGAGTAAATGTGTTTTTAGAAGAGTCCATCAACTTTTAAAAAATGAAAACTATTTGTCATTTAGAGCTCTGAGGAAAAATCGTTGTGCCAAGGCGTTGCGTTTATGAAACTAGTTTATTTTCCTGAATTTTCACAAAATTTCACCAAAAACAAAAAATGCTAACAAAACTCCCAGAATTGGTCCAAAAGTGATAAATGAGATGTATTATTCTATCATGGATGTTTTCATCAAGCATATCCAAGTTTTCCTTCTCATCTCTTCCTTTTAGGGTTTCCTTAAGCTTTTTTTCATTTGTTTGACCTTGATGTTGCAAATCTTGTTTTTGGTTTGGTAGTGGTGGGACATGTGCCTCAACATATGGTTATCCCTTTTAGTTTTGTAATGAAGCTTCTCTAGATGGCCATTGAATTTTCCTAGCCAATATTTTGTGTCTTCTTTTATTACCATAGCAATTTTTTCTTCAATATCCAAATCCCTATCTAGTAGTTTTTGGTCTCTTTCCTTTTGCAATGTTCTTTTGAGACCCATTGTCCTAGGCCTCTTCCTTCCAACCTGATTTTCTTGTTCATCATGCTCATCATGCTCTAGCACTGCTTTACGTTTGAATTCTTGCTTTAAAATCTTGGATTGATCTTTTTCCATGATTAGTTGTTTGGCCTTGAGTTGACTATTTTCTTGCTCAAGGAAAGAAATGATAAATCTGGCCCTTTTCCAAATTGTCCATGAGCTCCCTGATTTCAGAGTCCTTCTCCTTGATAGATTGTTCCAAGGTTGAATGTTCATCTTCTACCTCCAAGTCACAAAATGATGCTCAATTAGCTCGTCATCCTATAAATGTGATCCGTGTTATGCTGATGTAGAAGGCTTGGCCCTTTTCTCAACTTGAGAAGTAAACACAAGCCCTTTTCCTCTCTCGTATATTTTTGTTGCCTCATGTCTAGGTGCCTTGGGAACCTCCTCTAATTTTCTTGATGACCCTACCTACATAGCATGTGTTGATGTGTCTTGGTGATGGCTTGGTGAATTAGTTTCATGCCTCTACAATGTTGCTTCGATAAAGGTATCCCATGCTATGTTCTTTTCTGCGAACTGATGGAGGACTACAACCTTTATCAAACTGTGATGGAAAATGCTAGGGTAATGCTCTTTGTTTTTCATTTGCACCTTTTTAGACATTTTAATGACACTTATACACATGTAGTTACACAAGTGAATAGGTTTCATAGTTTTGAAGTGCATGAGAAGCCTACTGTGGTATTGATACAATGTGGAAAACCTCCCCTCATAAGTGAAAAACTTCATCACAACCTTCATCAGTGGTGCGTACTTTTCCAACATGTATTTTAATGGAATGATGTGTGAATGAGCCTCTCTGTAGGGTGATTTTATGTGAGTTTTGGGATACTCTATCATGTGCATAGCGCAGTTCACAGAATTGTAGTGCCAGAGCGTAACATAGTTCACAAAATTGCAATGCCTCTCCCAGAAGCACAACATAGTTCACAGAAGCGTAGCACCAAGGAAGTTTTACTAATTATAGATGAAAGGCTTGTGTTTCTCACCTAAGGAGGAAAGATCCTGATACCAAATGAGGTAAGTATGGAAATGAAATATATTTGAGAATTTGGGCTTTTATAGACATAGCATGATTCTCTTTTGAGTGAAAATGGGACCCACAAATCTTTTTCAAACATGACTTTCACTCTTTTTGAACTTGACAACCTTGGAGATTTCTAACCTGGACTTCTTTTTATCTTTTTTGAAAAATGAACATTCTTTCTTATGAAACCTTGAGACTGTAGCCATGAAGTACTTATGAAATTACATCAAAATTTATTGAAAATAGTTTCTTATCACAACATCATCCTATGTCGAATGTTTTATGCATGAAGTGACAGTGTTGGTGACCTTGAAACCCTAATTACCTAATGGATACATTAGATTGAGTGAAATCATGATGGTGATAACTGACATGATGATGATATTCTCTTTATGATGATACATTCATCTGAGTGATGTAAGTGACCGGCATGTGAAATTATTGAGAGAATGGAGATAATCTTAGACAAACTAACCAGTGACCAAATTTTATTTTGAAAACCTAGTGAAATGATCAAATTTGACCTTGAGACCCCTAAAAAAAAATTGTAAGAGCATATTTGATCATTGGTGACATGCTGAACTGACTGACACTAACACATTTGATCAAAATTATCTTATTAGAGGAGGTCTTATTCCTTTGAAGCCTGATAACATCGTGGAACCAAGTGCAGGGGTACCTTTATGGTGTGCTATCTATTAAATAGTTGTGAAGCATGCAATTGACAATTGTCACCTTTTACAGAAGTTTGTACAGAATCTTAAAAAATTATTTTGTACTTTCAGTAAATCGGTTGGGCATGATGAGTGAAATTGTTGAAGCTACAAATTAATGATGGATCAAAACCCTACATATAGAATGCAAGCAGAAACTTGGCCTCAGGATCAAGCTACAGGTGTAACGCGTGGAGTATTCCAGGGCCACAAAAGAGGATGAGGAGGAGGGGATGGAAGAGGTCACGAACAAGTTATTTGTTACAACTGTGGAGAAGCAGGACATTTTACGTACAACTGTCAGAACCCAACACATCCCTCTTGTCAATATTGTCGACAGTTTGATGATGTGATAGAAAATTGTCCGGTATTGATAGCCAAGATGGAGGAGAAGAAGACTCAATCACCCACACAAAATATTCAAATGATTAGGGTATAGCCTCACGAAGAGGACCATAGAATTAATATTGTGACACAGAGTGGTATTTCCACTAGAGAAGATAAAGGAAAGAAGCTAGAAACAAAAGGTTGGGTGTGCAAGGTTGGATTTGATCTAGACTGGGCCAAGGGAACTTGTGTGGAAGCCAAGAATAACTTTGCAGAGGCTCCTACCTCAAAAAGTCAGGAGAAATATCGTGGAAACAATGAAGTGCGGGACGTAGACCCTTCGTTGCTGGCTACTTTTCTTAAGACTTACATGAAGTTGTTGTGGGATAGGAAGGTCATGGAAGGGCTCCAAGAGCTAATTGATAATTGTACAAGAAAGATCAAGAATCCTGTCGAAATATGTTCTTTGAGGAAATTGGGCAAAAAAAGAAGCGGACAGGTTGTAAACTCAGACTCACTGTGCAGTTTGGAGAGTACAAGATCAAGTAATCTTGGATCTAGGTTCTAATGCAAATGTGTTGCCAAAATAAAATGTGGGAAAGGATGGGGAGACCTATGCTACAATGGTATCCTATAAATATACGCTTGGAAAATGACAAAAGATCATTCGTATGGGGTGCCTGTATGGGGTCATGGTGGATATTGAGGGAGAAAGCGCTCTAGCCGACTTTGAAGTAATCGAGATAGTGAATGAAAACAATCCTTACCTTGCACTATTAGGAATTCATTGGGCCTTCGACATGGATGCAGTCCTGAAGAATTGAAGGATGACTTTTGAAAGTAATGTGCTTCAAGTTATTGTCCCATTGGATCTAATTGAAGGTGTGCAATACACATAACAAATCTGTGACTATGAAGAGGAAGACAATTTGGATCAGATATATAAGATCACTGTGCATGATGAAGACTAGATCAATCCCACTGCAGATGGATTAATTACATGTGATATAGATAGTTCTTGTACCTCATATTCTAACGAAAAACTTGAGCATTGGTAGAATAGATTGCACGAAGCTTCCTCTCTATGCTGGAACATGTTGACAAAATTTCTTTGCTGAATTTCTAAAGAGATAAAAAATCTACCTTATTATGATGGATTAGATGATGTTAACTTATTTTTGGATAAGTTTCAAAAGGAGGTGCTAGAGGAATATTGGTTTTAGGCACTAGATCTGGTACTACGTGATACACCTACACGTTGGTGGGGTAGCATAAGGATAGCTTAGCTGACTGGAAGGAGTACAAGAGAATGATGAAGATAAGATTCGGGGTACGTGAATACCCGCCTAATGGAGAAATACTCAGGCAAGGATGATTCATGAGCGTAATTAGTGCGATGGACTAAAGCTTGTGGGGAGGGGCCTCAACCTGAATGGGTACATATCTTTTGTCATCTCAAGTCACATATTTATTACCCCCCGCTCTGTGGTGTTGCTCTGATGCGACTTTGCGATGCGACTTGTCGCAATCGCATAACGCTGTTGAAAAGTGTGCAACAAGAAATGCTTGTTGAGAATGCAACAAGATGATGGAGCTTAGTGAAAAGAGTCGCCTTCACTAAGTGGGCCTGCAGGAAAATTATGGCGCAAGTTCTATTTTTGGATCCCAGCAGGGATGATCACAGCAGGAGTGACCACAGTAGGGATGATCACAGCAGGAGTGACCACAGCAGGAGTGATCACAGTAGGAGTGATCATAGCAGGAGTGATCACAGCAGGAGTGATCATAGCAGGAGTGATCAAAGTCTATTTTTAGACTGGCTGTCAAAAATGGAAGAGTCAAATATTATTGTCTCATAATAATATTTGGACTATAAACTTGATCTTATTCTCTTGGAGCACTTCAGTTTGAGCTACAGATGTGGCAATGCAGCTATCAGAAGGAAGTACGCTTTCTTTGTGGGTCAGTTGAGTTGTTGCATGCATGACTTCAGTTAGAACTCAATCAGTTGAGTTTGGTGGAGTTGATGGAGTTGTGTTCAGTTTGACTTGGTTAAACTAGCTCTAATTAGTCTAACTGCAAATAGACTAATGATGAGTTTTTAAACTAATTACTAACTCATAATGCAACTATAGAATACATCAGTTAACTCAGTTGCATGTCAGTGCATGTTCAGTTCAGCATGGACAGGTGTTAGAGGATGAGATTGCTATCAGTTGTGACTATAGTTGTGCATGATGATTTTCACAATCAAAGGGATTGAGTATGCCAATGAATTGGCCAATACCAAGTATTATAGCCTCTGCTCATGTATTTCCCAATGTGAGTGATTATTTGGAGGTTAAATACGAGTTTGGTAAACCATTCTCATTCATTCTTGAGTAGGTATTGAGCTGTGGAGGCAGGCAAGTAGTGGAATAGATTTGGAGATAAGATCTCAGTTGTATTGTGTGTAATAGGTGGAGCTGGTAATGGATTGCTTGTGGTAAGCATTGTACTTTGTAATGTTACATGATTCAATCAATATAATATACAGATAGTTGGGGTTTTTAGAGAGATGCTTTCCCCGGGATACATATTGTGTTAATGAGTTTGATTGATGCTTCTATGTGCACCTGTGAATGTTTCTGCTTCTGTAAATTGATGATCAACCTAGACGAGCTTATGTATTGTGTATGTATTCCGCAAAAGTACATGATCAGGATAATCTCCATTGAATATGTGTCATATTATTCAAAATTTCTACAATCGCATGTGCACCCAGGCCGTTGAAAACGATCTGTTGTAATTTGTTGATGCGATATGGCAGGTTAACCTGGGGTGTTGATTTGCGTGCATGAGCGATGGTCCTTGTTTACCCCACTAATCGTTATCACAACATTTATATGGTCGCCTATGATAATCTTTGTCTCCCACTGCAGATTGAAATTTTCCAATCGAATCTGGACCGTTGATTGGCTGGATCCGACGACTCCTATCCGTTGCTCCTTTGGCCACCGATAACCCTGATTTTCCATGATTTCTTCATGTTTTTGCCTCCCGATAGTGTAATCCAATTTTCTAACAGGTTCTTATTTTGTGATAGTTTTGTATGTTTGAAGACTTAGAGGGTTTTCTAGGATCCATTTGGATCATGCCTTCCCACTAAAAAGGCTTTTGGACCACCAAAAGTTGGTTTTCAAGCATCGATCAAGTGAGGATACAACTTCCTCACTTGTCCAATTTCCATCCGTCGTGCACTGTTTGATTTTGAACCTTTGAGTCAAATTCTAAGGTACTCAACATCCCCTCTGCATGTAGTTCTCACCTTCTTGTTGAGAACTATATCTTCCTGCAACTCATTGAGATATTCATGCAACAGATCATCAATAGAAGGCAAATGACTTTTCTCTTTGGGATCTTCAATCAATGAAGGTTCAAACAGTCTCAAGTTCTCTACATTAACTACTGAATAGATGTGCATGTAAGATGGAAAATCAAGGCGAAAAGCGTTCTCACCAATTTTCTCAAGTATCTTGAAAGGCCCATACCTTATTGGCTTTAGCCTCTTTCCTTCACCATGCATTCTGTCTTTGCTGATGTACAACTAGACTTGATCACCAACTTGGAAGCTATGTTCAATTCTATGCTTGTCATGCCCTGCCATGTACATGGCCTGCCTTCTTTCGAGCTATTCCTACACTGCCTGGTGAATTCCTTGGATCTGTTCAATGAACTTGTTTGCTTTGTCCACATCACTGTGTCCATCAACTGCTTTGTCTTTACTAAAGACAAAATCCAAGGGAGACCTTGGTGTAAAACCAAAATGAGTGTCACAAGGATATCTCTATGTAGAAGAGTGCTTAGCACAGTTGTAAGCATGTTGCACATAGAATAAATTCTCATCCAAAAGCTTGGGATGCTTGTTGCAATAGCCCCTGAGCAACTGGTGATCCAGGTGGATATTGGTGGCCACCTGCCAAGTCCACCTGGACCCCCACCATTGTCTTTATCAGCATTTTCAGTTTCCTTAATTGTAGCACAACTTACTATTTTTAGCAGTTTTTCGGGTCCTGAACTTCCGGAGCCGTTTTGAGGCCCTAAACGGCGTTTTTTGGGGAATCCTGGGGCAACACGAGTCCATGGAATGGATTGGTGTTGCCCGTTCCAACAATGATAGTGCTCGGATAGATATTTCTAATGAGCTATTGTACGCGTCAAACGGAGATCATATGCCAAAGTTACGACCCCGGGAAGTTGATGTACCTACTTACCCCCAAACGGGGCCCACAGTTTGGCGTTTCATCTCCTAGGGTTAGGTTTTGGAATGTTAAAGGTTTTTCCATTGTTTCTCAACAATAAATAGGCCTTCGAGCCTCATTGTAACATAGTTCAGAGGCATGTAGCCATCACATCTCTTCTCAAAGATAAGCTACCATCGCCCTAGCTAGTTTATTGCCATTTCTGTTTGTAAGCATATTTCAGTATTTTCCATTAATGAAATGAAGTATTATCTCCGCTGCATCTTTGTGTATATGGTTATCTCTGTAATTTGTTGCGTTCCTATTTAAATCCGGATCAGTGGTATCAAAGCGGTCTGCTTTTTCTCTGTTTTTCTTTGCATGTCCCCAACAAGGTCGGGATATAAGGAGTTAGGGCTTGAACTGGTTGAACCTTTGCAAGACCAGCCTCGCAAATCCCGACGGCCTCCCATGGCGGACGAGAAGAAAGACGAGGGGGCAGGAGATCCCATCAAAATCTTGCTCGAAGAAGCGCTCGAGCGACAACGGAATGCGATGATGGACAACTTTGCGCAGATCCTTCAGCGGCTACCCAGAAGCGGCGCATCGGCTTCCAGCAGCTCCTCTGGAAACACCACACACTTTAAGGTACAAGTTAATTTTGAAATCCCCATATTCGAGGGTCAGATAGACGCCGATGCCGTAGATAAATGGTTAAATCTGCTAGAGGGTTATTTTTCTATTCATGAATTTTCGAGTCGGGAAAAGATTGTTTTTGCTCTTCTCAAAGCAGCCCCCCACGTCAAGGACTGGTGGGAAACCTACTGCGAGCAGAAAGATGAAAGTACTGGCTCACTATTTTCAGCCGCACCCACCTGGGATTCGTTCTGGGATGCCATCAAGGAGCAGTACTACCCTGTCGGAAGCTATGAGGATGAATACATAAAGTGGACCACGCTGCGGCAGGGAAGGGACCAAGACGTGCCGGAGTTCACCAATCTTTTCCATACCCTTCGCACAAAGTTGGGTATCAAGGATTCGGAGCAACATTTGATACTCAAATACCGTGGCTGCCTGCACAAGTACATCCAGGAAGAAATACAGTTCCTAAACATCCCCTCGCTCGGCGCAGCATACCGGTATGCCGTCAAGGTCGAGCAGAAGTTTAAACAAAAGAAGCGAGACTTTGGATCTGCGAATCCAAAGCAGGGGAAAGGTGCCCCTAAACCACAGAACAAAGGACAAAGCCAAGGCGGGACAGCCCAAGACAACCAGTCGAAGCTGCAAGCAAAGAGCAACGCCGCGAAGCCGAGAAAGGACACTGGAAAATGGTGTGAGTTCCATAAGAGCTCCACTCACAACACAAGTGAGTGTCGGGCCAAGCAGTCACTGGTGGCTGAGCTAAAGGTTTCAGAATCAGATGCATGTTCCGACTCTGAGTCAGAACCCGATAAGGGGTATGAAAAAGGGAAGCAGATCATTGATGCGGATCCCAGCGCCACTGTTGCTACCGCAAAGATCCAGAAAAATGAACCCGAAGATCCAGAGGAGGAGGAGCGTCTCTTCCACTCCCAGATGTGGGTAAAGGGCTCCCCGATACAGTTCATTGTTGATAGCGGGAGTCAAAAGAACCTCATTTCGGCAGAGGTCGTGAAGCGGTTGGGCTTACCGACCACAGCACATCCACAACCATACACCATTGGGTGGCTTCACCAAGGGCGAGATCTTCGCGTGAGCCAGCAGTGTCGCCTTCCATACAACATCAAGCCCTTCACGGATGAGGTATTGTGTGACATTGCTCCCTTTGAAGTTTGTGATGTATTACTAGGACAACCATACTTGTGGAAGCGACATGCTGTGTATGAATCAAGGCCCCGTGCTGTTATTATTACATTGGGGAATAAGTTGTTCAGGATACCAGAGGTAGCACCACCTGTCGCCATCTCTTTGATTACTGCAAAACAATGCAGTAAGATCATTTCCAAAACCAGGAAATTTGTTTTCCTGATGATACACCCTCAAGGGAAGAAGAAGACAGTGGCCGCGGCCTCCAAACGGGGTCCCTCTGCACGGCAGCTACAGATGGACAAGATTGTGGAGGAGTACGAAGACATCTTCACCTCCCCGGCAGGGGTTCCTCTGCACTGTCAAGTCAAGCACTCCATCGATCTGACCCCAGGTGCGCCGCTACCCAATGGACCAATTTATCGGCGCTCCGTTCTGGAGAACAATGAAATCAAGAGGCAGATTCAGGAGCTCCTGCAGAAAGGTCACATCCGTCCGAGTTTTTCACCCTGTAGGAGCCCGATAGTGTTGGTACAGAAGAAGGATGGGACGTGGAGACTCTGTATTGACTATCGGGCGCTGAACAAGATCACTGTCCGTAATAGGTACCCGATCCCGCGGATTGATGACCTCCTAGACCAACTAAAGGGGGCGAAATATTTCAGCAAGATCGATTTGAAGTCAGGATATCACCAGGTACCAATTGAACCCTCAGATGTGTGGAAGACTGCCTTCAAATCCAAGGAGGGCCTCTTCGAATGGTTGGTCATGCCTTTCGGATTGACGAATGCTCCTGCAACCTTTATGAGGCTAATGGATGACATCTTGCGGCCATTCACCAACTCCTTTGTAGTAGTATACTTGGATGACATTCTGATCTTCAGCCAGAGTTGGGAAGAGCACCTCCACCACATCCGACAGGTTCTCCAAACACTGCGGCAACACAAGCTATGTGCCAATTTGGAGAAATGCACTTTTGGCATGACCGAGGTTCAGTATCTGGGATACATCATTGATGAACAGGGGGTGCATGTTGATCCAGCCAAGGTCCAAGTCATTCGGGATTGGCCCTCTCCAACCACTCTAACAGAGCTCCGCAGCTTTCTAGGTCTTGCCAACTTCTACCGCAGGTTTGTGTTGGGATTTTCTCATATTTCTTGGCCCTTGAGTCAAGTCACCAAGGGCGGGGCGAAAGAAAAACTCTTTTGGTCTGAATCTCAACAGAAGGCATTCAGGGAGTTGAAGGATCGCCTCTGCACGGCACCAGTGCTCGCGTTACCAGATTTACAACAACCATTTGAGGTCGAGACAGATGCCTCTGACTATGCTATTGGGGCAGTCCTTACTCAACATGGACATCCAGTGGCATATCACAGTGAAACACTTTCAGACACAGTCCGGAAGTACCCCACTTATGATAAAGAGATGTATTCCATTGTACAGGCCTGCCGACAATGGAAGCATTACATTTTGGGGAAGGAAACGGTCATCCACACAGACCACCGACCTCTGCAGTTCATACAGACCCAAGGGAAATTGCAGAATGATCGCCATCAGAAGTGGTCTACATACCTGCAACAGTTTCACTTGAATATCAAGTATAAAAAGGGAAGCACCAATAATGTTGCAGATTGCCTCAGTCGACCACCGATCATGGCGCTAACCACCGTGCTCAACTCTTGAGGGCACGAGACTTCTGATTGGCCACTTCTCTACAAAAGCGACCCAGAATTCGGCCACACATACCAGACACTCTTGGAGGGTCGGCAGGTTGCAGATTTTCACCTCCAGGATGCCCTATTATGCCACCTCGGTCACCTCTGTGTTCCTTCAAGCGAGCGTGCCAAGATGATTTGGGAAGCACACTACAGTCGGGCTGCTGGGCATTTCGGGGTCGAGAAAACAGTGGCAGTACTGCAAAACTATTTCTATTGGCCGAATCTTCGACAGGATGTTGGGAAGTACATCCGATCATGTACTGCTTGTGCCATTGCCAAACCGACCATTAAGAAGAAAGTCCTCTATACCCCGTTTCCTACCCCTAGTCGACCTTGGGAATCCATCTCCATGGATTACATGTCAGGCCTTCCTTCCACTAAGCATGGAAATGACTGTGTTTTTGTGGTCGTCGACAGGTTCTCAAAGATGGCCATTATGATGGCCTGCAAGAAGAATATCACAGCAGAAGCCACTACTAAACTCTTCTTTGAACGAGTGTGGGTGCACTTTTGGATCCCACAGTCTATCATCTCAGATCGGGACAGTCGGTTTCTCAGCACCTTTTGGTCCAGTCTCTGGTCAATGCTGGACACCAAACTCACGAAGTCCACAGCCTTCCATCCTCAAACTGATGGCCAGACAGAGGTTGTCAATAGGATGATTGTGCACATTCTGCGCATGTATAACTCAAAGCATCCACGCACATGGGACGAGAGCCTCCCCTACGTTCAGCACAGCTACAACCAAGCTCTTCACAGCTCCACTAGCCATAGCCCTTTTCAGGTGGGTTTGGGATTCCAGCCACTATGCCCCATTGATGTGGCCATGCCACTTGCAGCTACTCACATGAATTCAGCTCATGTCTAGTCTGAAACAGATAAGGCCACCAGCTTCATTGAGCGCATCCAACATATTCGCCAGTAGGTCCATGACATTCTTGAGAAATCAAATGCCAAGTACAAGCAGCGACATGATCAACATCGGGTGCCACACAAGTTTCAGGTGGGCGACAAAGTCTGGTTGCATTTGCAAAAGGAATGCCTTACTGGAGCCTATCGGAAATTGTGACCACTCCGATATGGTCCTTACACCATTACTAAGGCTATGGGAGACAATGCATTTGAGCTCAGCATTCCCCCATTCCTTGGCCTGCACCCAGTATTTAATGTGGACCGCCTTCGACCATACTTTCCACCATTGCTAGACACATCCGACATTGCAGAACAGCGCAAATCCACAGAATTAAATCCAGATTGCATGGAACAAGCTGCAACTGATCGGATCATGGACACACAGATCAAGAACACTCGCCAACAGAATATCCAACTGTATCGAGTTGTCAAAGCGGGCCAACTCCTTCAGCAGGGCAAGTGGCTCACCAGGGAACAAGTTCAGCAGAAGTTTCCTCATCTCATGGAGGAGCTCAATGGTTGAAGGGAAAGTACCCCTAGGGTCCTTTGGGCTAAGACTCTACCAGACTGAAAATTGCTTATTCAAAGAAACACACACACACAGCCATCATTTTTACTTTTAAGCAAATTCTAATGTTTAGGGTACATACCTAAGGTCCTACGTTCGAGAAGACCGTTAGGGTGCAAACCCTTCTTGGAGTTCCCTTCTTCTTTCTTTGACCTACAAGACAAACAAATCAAAGAACACAACAGTACATGTACAAATACTTATATATAAATCATCTTCATGCTATAAAGTTAGTTATAAAAGATCTTTAAGTAACCACTTTCATAAGAATTCAACACAAGAATCTCATAAGCATAAAGAAAGATTATTCGGGAACAAAGACATGTTTCTTTATATATAAAGGCAAATAAAGTACATATATCGGAAAGATATCACCTGAACACCTTCAGCAGGCTCCAAGCAAAGCTTCCTCCCGGATTCGTTCCAGCCTCAAGCCTCCAACGAGAGCTCCTTCCAAGTCCTACTCAAATGATGATATCAAGGATGAATGATCACCAATACACATGGAAACAAGGGTTTCCTATGCAAGATGGGGGAAGTGCAGAAAACACCAAGGACTTCAGACCTGGTCTAAGGGAAAAATCTCAGCATAATGATCTTGCTCTCCTTTCTCTCTCTCTCCTTGGCCTTCCCTTTGATGTCTTTTTATACCCTCTCCAAAGTAGTTTTTTAGTTAGGAGTTAGTTGGGAACAGTTCGGCCACGGGCAATAACAGGTGATCCAGCAGGTAAAACCCGCGATCTCCGCCCGAAAAAGAGGAATTTATTATTTTTTAAGTGTTTTAATAGATACACGCAGGTTGGGTATAACAGACCCGCGAGTAGACGCGTTTAACTCAGGGCAATGTCGCGTATAGGGAATAAAACACTGTTTTTTAAATTTTTGGACCAGTTCTGGAAGGAGGGGTTGCCCTAGGCCATGAGTGCAGCATCACAAACCATAAGAGTGAGATTTGGAGCTATAAGAGATGCCCCCTAATGTATGAGGTCAGAAGGGGAACATGATGGCCGAAATATATTAAGTAAGTACAAGGAAAGGAACTCTGCCGAAAAACCAAGGAGGACTTCACCAGAATTCAGCCTGCCAAGCCACCGAAAGGAGATCAGAAAGAAACACTGTCTGAGGCGGGCATACCCATGCTCAGGAAAAGTAAAGCATGTCCGCATATCAAGTACAAGCGGATCCACTAAGTATACAAGTATAACTGACTGGAAAATACATAATGGATCATCTGATCACAATGAGAAAGTACATGTCTGAATATCACATATAAGACTGTCAATGATGCTGAAAGATGCAACAGATCACTGAAATCAAAGACTGATCCCATAAGGTACCAACTGAACATGATGGAATAGGATGGTACTACACTGCAAACTCAGGTGCCAGCATATAGAATGTCGCCATGACTGAGTGCAACATATAAGGTGGAGTGGTATCAACTAGCAGCAACAGGAGCAACTGTCAAGTGAACCAATGAATGCTGATACAACCTGAGGTTTTCACCGACCGCCGTGGTACATTTCTACATCATGGGAATAAATGATCTGAAGTCGACCATGTGAGAAATCGTTTGATTACCGGCCATTGATGTATACCGTTAACAAACGCGAGACTACTCACCGATAATGATAATGAGCGTCAAGGTACCCAGTACAATCTAACAAGTGTGAATAGATGAGCTGAAGTCGAACACCTGTAAGAATCTATCAATCAGGAGACAATGATGGTTTCCCACTGTCGATAGCGAGGAATCTGCCACTAATGACTACAAACCCCAAGGTACTGCCAAATGGACTCTAGATCTTTGCCCCAGAGCAATGAGTCGGAGTCGATAGGGAAAGATCCGCTAGAAGGAAGGCATTAAGGCATCCTTCATCAATCTAGCGCGAGTGTAACCCGTAGGCCAATAATGTGGAAGGAATCAGACGAAAAAAGGATGTAGTAACCCAACCGAAGTACGTTTCCGGCGTACACAAGATGTGGCTAGCGCATGGCAGAAACCCTCTGAACCAACCAATAATGAAAGCCGACACAGAGGCGAGGTATCCACCAATAGGGTCAAATGGAAACCAAGGTACTGCACGAATCCCAATGTGTGATAATGTATGCTGATGTCGAACACAAGGGAAACCACTCAGTCAAAGACCCATGATACTGATCGATGCTGAGCACAAGGTGACCTATCAATAATGAAAATAGGGCCAGGGTGCGGCTCTAGGCCTGTCCTCAGAGCAATGTGTCGTCGTCGATAAGGACAAGACCCGCCAGCAAGAAGTCAATGGGGACCTTCTCAAACCGGCACGAGTAAAGGACCAATATAACTGATGTGATAATAGACATGACACTGACAACCAGGGATGGCCGACTGAATAATGAGTCAAGAGACACCGCAGAAAGGCCGACTCAGGCTAACTTCCCTTGAACAAAAGCACGACTCAACATGACTATGTGGCAGCATATAATGAATCTGTATAAGTCTGTCATGCAGGAGGCACGAACGAACCCTCCATATGATTGGAAGAGATAACCAATCGGGGGAGAACTGACTCGATAACAAGGTTATGGCGCACCTAAGTCAAACTAAATCCCACCCATGCGGAGGGGACTTTGCTTTGAGTGCTTTGTTCAAGGGCGACACGACTGACTCTAGCTGCCAACAATAAATGGAAATAATGTCCCTATTCCCGCTCTTTTTGGAATATTTAATTTTTTTTGTCTTTTTCTGATAAGCCGGAAAAAGAATAAAAGAATGCTATGGTACAGTGGAAAGAACGAGTGTCGGTGAAACAGATGATCTAGTTCCTGGGAAAGGAACGTTCCTATGCTCAATGCAGGGAGGTGAAAAACTGGTCAGTGACACTCAGAGGTAGGTTCCTTCCACGGGTCAAGGTGTGTCAAGTTGCAGAAGTCAAAGGTATGCAAGGCTGATTTTGCAGACGTCATGGTCAAAAGTAGGCTTAAACATGAGTCCAAGTGAAGCCGGCTATAAGCCAAAAGGTGCAAATGGTCAACATGCAATGCAGAAGTACAACTCAACACATATAGGAGCCTCTAGGGTATAAGGCCAAAATGAAGCGAAGAAGCAAAGAGGAATGAGTCTTCAACGCATAAGTCATGGCGGGACTACAGAGGACTCCCAAGCCTAGGGATGAAAAAATCAGCATGAGTGCCAAGCGACAACAAGGTACTAACTAGGGCACCCATGATAAGGTAGGCTCTACCACACAAGTCATGATACTTCTAAGCAATGAGAAGGTTCCGCACCATAACTTGGTGGGGTCGATCCTAAGGCAAAATGGTAAAGGAAACTGATAAGTGCACAATGCAGGCGGAAAAACCTAACCTATATGCCAGTTTCGAGAACCAATACCTGTCAGAACGGACCAACCATAAACTTCCAAAGGAGAAATCTTCCAAGTTCTGTAAACATAAATAGGAACACTAGACACGAAGTTAATACATCCCACATATAAACTTCATATAAGATCTTTGTGTTATAGAATACAAAACTTGAAAATGCGTACCTTATATATACAATATGGTACAGGGAACCACGCAACCTTTCGGCTTACGTATAATAGCTCTTCGGAATAAATCCCTTGCAGGGCTCAAACCAAGGACTCCTTTGGTAGTCATAACTCATGGCTTCAAAGAGTTCCTCCTGTGAAGGAAAAACAAGATCTGAGAAATCATGAGAACTACAAGGATCAAAAGAGGGAATTAAAGGGTCCCATGTCCCTATAGGAAGAATCTCTCGGTCAACTGCTGGGACCAAGTCCCAAGAAGGAGAATAATAAGTCAAAGGATCCTTCTTAGAAGCAATTGAACATTGAGGATTCAATGCCACATAATTCACCCGTGGCGGGGTAGAGTCTACTTGAACACTTGGAACAAACCAAGGGGCATTCTGCAGTAAAGTCGAATTAGGGTGGTGATTATCAGATGCAAGCTGATCAATAGTGACAATATTCCCGTTATGAGGAAAGCACATTACTCGAAAGAGTGAAGACACCACAACATTCATAGCATAGACATAATCACGCCCAAGTAGCATATTAAAGTCTAAAGGGCTATCAACCACCATCATATCGATTAAGACAGTCTTCCCACCTAAAGTGATAGGCACTTGAGGAAGAACACCCATAGATTCACCAGGCCTTCTATCATAGGCTAACAACTGACTCTGAGCTGTCAAAAACTTTGGGGAACCCAAAGCTTTCAAAGTCAAAGAGGATATAATACTTGTAGAGGATCCTTCATCCACCATACATCGATAGACATTTGTGGAATTCACTCTGACCTTTATTTGGAAAGGTGCAGCGGAAGGAAGACGAGGCTCAACAAGGCTATCCCAATCAAAGGAAACACTCTTAAAACTTGGAGGGGGAACATTCGAAGAAACCGGAATGCCCCCTATACTAGAAGACTCTGTACTAGAGATCAAACAGACTCTTTTGTTAGGCACTTCACCCCCCAAAAGAGGAGTGTAATCGGCCAGCGATTGCACTGACTGTACCACATTATCAACCAATGGTTGATGGGATTGATGAGAAACCATATCAGATCTAGGAGTAGAAGTACTTTCAGACTCGGACCATATCCTTTGAACCTCTGGAATACCAGGGCATAAATGAGTAAGATGGTCTCCCTTGCATATCTTACAAGGGAACTTAGGTTTAAAACTTCTACGTCCAGGTTTCTTATCAACCTCCATTCCGCCAACATGACTAGCAGTGGTTTGCGGAGAGTCCTGAACATGACTTGTAGAGGTCGGTGACTCTTTGCTAGTATGACTCGCATTGACTAGACTCGTGCCCCCAACATGACTTGCAGCGGCTGAAGACTCATCTCCAACATGACTCGCAGAGGTTGAAGATGAAGTGCTAGTGTGACTTGCAGTGACTAGACTTGTGCCCCCAGCATGACTTGCAGCGGCTGAAGACTCATCTCCAACATGACTCGCAGAGGTTGAAGATGAAGTGCTAGTGTGACTTGCAGTGACTAGACTTGTGCCCCCAGCATGACTTGCAGCGGCTGAAGACTCATCTCCAACATGACTCGCAGAGGTTGAAGATGAAGTGCTAGTGTGACTTGCAGTGACTAGACTTGTGCCCCCAACATGACTTGCAGCGGCTGAAGACTCATCTCCAACATGACTCGCAGAGGTTGAAGATGAAATGCTAGAATTATTCTTCTTCTTTGACTTCCTCTTTCTCCTCTTTTTAGATTTCTTGTTACAAGAAGGAGGAGAAGAAGGAATCCCAGATTTCTCTTTGAAAGAGGATGAACAATTAGCACCCATGTGATGCCCCTGAAATAAATCATTCAACTGAGAAGCTTCAAGAGAATTTGGAATGTTCGGAGTGGACCACAGCCAAACGGGTAGTCCAACATTCAACCCAGGAATATTCAAAGTGGCCATCAAGGGAGTACCAACGTTTCCAAAGAAAGGAAAAGCACAAGGATCCCCTTTTGGAAGGGTACCTTGGTTGGTTTCCACAAGAATATTGGCCATATCTAACTGATCCAAAGACCCTTTCCCTTGCGGGAATATAGAAATAACTCTTCAAAGAATATGGATAAGCAATCAAAACCTTTGCCCTTGAGGGGGCAACTCCACAACTTCTGAAAGAACGACCAAAAGCCTTTCAAGATCGGTAGAGTGGTAAGCCGGTCACTCAGAACACAAAGTCCAAACGCGACTGGACAAAAATACCTAAAGCCAACTATATACAAGGAGCAAAGAGCACACCCTATAAAGTCCCTAAAGATACAGCCAGTCAAACAACTTCCGAGTATTTCCGCTCCGGGTGGTGAGGACCGGACACCAAAATACAAGAAAGTGGAGTCAGGGGCCTTCCGAAGATAGTCTGGGATAATGACGGCCCAGTCCTATCAGTGAAGGTAACAGAGGAAGTTACACTGACCTCCTAACAACAGCCTGCGCCGGTGCAAGCCCCCAAGCTTCACAAGGGTGCCCTCCAGTAGTACTTTCGAGAGTGATACAACGTCGACCTCAGGTGCCACGGGATTCCCCTCCGCAGCCACCTATGTAGATCCCTAGGAGAGGCAACTATGGGTACCAACTCGTCGCAGAAGCCAGGCGGAACAGTCGTGAGGTAAGTTCGGACAAGTAGGAGAGGGGGTATCTCTCTTCCCTGTCTTCACAGACCCTCGTGCTTAACTCCCAGATCCGGAGATTTCCTGGTCTTCCTAACGCTATTAGATTTACTCTCGTTAATCAGACTCTTATGTTTGACGTTTTATGTGGCCTTGGAGAGTTAACTCTCCACTCACCTAATCCAAGGCCCTAAAATCCTAAACTTGTTGGTGTAACTGACTAAAACAAAAAGTTCTAGTGGATTTTAACTAAGCGCTTGATTTTATTAGGCTGTTCTTTAAGTCACAAGGTAATGGAGATGAAACTAGTGGTGTTTTTTGACGCAAAAGAAGTTAATAAAAACTTAACTATATGCACATGCACTTTTTCGTTCGATGAAAAGTAATCTCTAGAGGGTTCAGAGGAACTTCAAATTAAACAAAGTTGTTTTCTTTCTTTTCAGACTCCACACTCACAAAAGCTAACAAAGCTATGTATGCATAAAAAAGGATGCAAATCTATCCTAATGCAACAGCTATATGTGAATGCAAGATTTAAAGACTACTCTAAAAACAAAGAAGGAAAGTTGCTGCTTTACCAAATTTTGTCTTGCCACTAAAATGCTTAAATAGAAGATGATTTGTTACTAATCATTTCGTCCAAACAATAAAAACAAGTTTCAAGATAAAAACAAGGCACTTTCACTTCGCAAAAAAGGAAATCAAATGAAAAGCAAGTTTAAGAAAGCGAAACTCAAAACTTTCAAAAGATTTTCTTGCAATCAAACCAAAAAGTCTTTTTCAAAGGAAAGCTCTCAAAATACTGATACCAATGATTGATAAACAAGCAACCAAACACTTTTGTGAATTGACACCTTTCAAATGATGAAAACTCCAACAAAAATAAAATGTGTTCGAAATCGCTTTTGACAATCAAAAGCAACAATGAAAGTCCAAAATATCAAAAGACAAGTTTCAAGAAAAATGGTAACAAACAAATTTCCCAAAACGAAGGAGCAAATGGTCATAAAAATGATTTCGTTAAGCAAACACAAATGTCATGAAAACAAAATGGACACAAAGATTGAAGACAATCTTCCCACTCTGCCGAAACAGAGCAATCAAGATTCTTAAACAGAAATCTTGTGTGTCAAAAATCAATGACGCTTGCAATCAACGAAAAACAAGACTAGCACTCCTTATAACTAGAGAGAGTTCAGAACAAGATGCCCCCTGTCAAACAGAGAACTGTTACTGGAAAATAACTGCTTAAAACTGACCCAAACTACCAGACAAACATTCAGCCAACAGAAAATTTACAAATCTTGAAAATTATGTGATATACGCGCCTGCAATTATTTGCAGAATGCGTGTATACGCGACTGTAACTAAGGAAACCTACGTATACGCGGGTTAACTTAGTGCAACTTGCGTATATATGCTTGTGTAATCCAGAAAAAGAGCGTATCTGAAGTCTTTCAAGAAAAATAAAAAAAACACAGACTGAAAAACTAGAAAAGCTTGGATTTCAGGAAAAGATCAGACAGTCAAAGCCAACAAACAGAGGGGCTGAGCCTTGATTGGCTTGAGGACTACCCAAACTAGGAACAACAAGAGTGTTGTCCCCAGCGGAGTCGCCAATTCTGGTTGAAGGGAAAGTACCCCTAGGGTCCTTTGGGCTAAGACTCTACCAGACTGAAAATTGCTTATTCAAAGAAACACACACACACAGCCATCATTTTTACTTTTAAGCAAATTCTAATGTTTAGGGTACATACCTAAGGTCCTACGTTTGAGAAGACCGTTAGGGTGCAAACCCTTCTTGGAGTTCCCTTCTTCTTTCTTTGACCTACAAGACAAACAAATCAAAGAACACAACAGTACATGTACAAATACTTATATATAAATCATCTTCATGCTATAAAGTTAGTTATAAAAGATCTTTAAGTAACCACTTTCATAAGAATTCAACACAAGAATCTCATAAGCATAAAGAAAGATTATTCGGGAACAAAGACGTGTTTCTTTATATATAAAGGCAAATAAAGTCCATATATCGGAAAGATATCACCTGAACACCTTCAGCAGGCTCCAAGCAAAGCTTCCTCCCGGATTCGTTCCAGCCTCAAGCCTCCAACGAGAGCTCCTTCCAAGTCCTACTCAAATGATGATATCAAGGATGAATGATCACCAATACACATGGAAACAAGGGTTTCCTATGCAAGATGGGGGAAGTGCAGAAAACACCAAGGACTTCAGACCTGGTCTAAGGGAAAAATCTCAGCATAATGATCTTGCTCTCCTTTCTCTCTCTCTCCTTGGCCTTCCCTTTGATGTCTTTTTATACCCTCTCCAAAGTAGTTTTTTAGTTAGGAGTTAGTTGGGAACAGTTCGGCCACGGGCAATAACAGGTGATCCAGCAGGTAAAACCCGCGATCTCCGCCCGAAAAAGAGGAATTTATTATTTTTTAAGTGTTTTAATAGATACACGTGGGTTGGGTATAACAGACCCGCGTGTAAACGCGTTTAACTCAGGGAAATGTCGCGTATAGGGAATAAAACACTGTTTTTTAAATTTCTGGACCAGGTCTGGAAGGAGGGGTTGCCCTAGGCCATGAGTGCAGCATCACAAACCATAAGAGTGAGATTTGGAGCTATAACACTCAACGCAATGGGGACCATTGCTTCCTAAGGGGGGAGGAATGATCCAGGTGGATATTGGTGGCCACCTGCCAAGTCCACCTGGACCCCCACCATTGTCTTTATCAGCATTTTCAGTTTCCTTAATTGTAGCACAACTTACTATTTTTAGCAGTTTTTCGGGTCCTGAACTTCCGGAGCCGTTTTGAGGCCCTAAACGACATTTTTTGGGGAATCCGGGGGCAACACGAGTCCATGGAATGGACTGGTGTTGCCCGTTCCAACAATGATAGTGCTCGGATAGATCTTTCTAATGAGCTATTGTACGCGTCAAATGGAGATCATATGCCAAAGTTACGACCCTGGGAAGTTGATGTACCTACTTACCCCCAAACGGGGCCCACAGTTTGGCATTTCATCTCCTAGGGTTAGGTTTTGGAATGTTAAGGGTTTTTCCATTGTTTCTCAACAATAAATAGGCCTTCGAGCCTCATTGTAACACAGTTCAGAGGCATGTAGCCATCACATCTCTTCTCAGAGATAAGCTACCATTGCCCTAGCTAGTTTATTGCCATTTCTGTTTGTAAGCATATTTCAGTATTTTCCATTAATGAAATGAAGTATTATTTCCGCTGCATCTTTGTGTATATGGTTATCTCTGTAATTTGTTGCGTTCCTGTTTAAATCCGGATCAACTGGATCACTGTCCTATTGACCACCTCTATTTAGCCATATGTTTGTGGATGAAATGTTGTGCTATTCTTCAATCAAGTTTCCATTAACTCCCATAGACTTGACCAAAACTTCCCAACAAAGCGGGAATATCGATCAGAGACAATAGAAGTGGGTAACCCAAAATGAACCCGTACATGCTGAAAGAAAAACTTTGTTGTTTGTTCAGCTGTAATCTGCTTGTTACAAGGTATTAAAATACACATTTTTCTGAACCTATCCACAAAAACATATAAATAGTCATGAACTTTTCTAGATTTTGGTAGTGCCCCAACAAATTCCATGGAAACACTTTCCCAAGGATGAGAAGGAACTGGAAGTGGAGTGTACAAGCCTAGTTTTCTATTGCTGGGCTTATTTTTAGCACACATGGTAAACCCTCTAATATATCTAGAAGCTATTTCATGCATTCTTGGCAAATAACAAAACCTTTGTAGCTGTGCAACTATTTTACTTACACCAAAATGACCTGATATTAGAGAATTATGTGCTTCCAAAATTATGTTAACTCTTTTAGTTTGTGGAATGCATAAATTTCCCAAATGATACAAGAGTTGGTCCTTAATATGATAATCCAATTCTTCTACTTGCTTTCCATGACTTAAAGTTGCATAAACATCTTTAAAATCTACATCTTGAGCATATTGTTCAATGTAGCTTTCATGCAATACTGAATTATGCTTAAGTATAGTAGATGCATTTATGATTGGTCTGGACAAGATATCTGCAACTTTATTGTGTAAACCATTCTTATATCTGATGACTAGATGAAACTGTTGTAGAAAACCAATCCACCTATAGTGTCTTGATTGTTGTAGCTTAGTTTGTGAGTGTAAATATTGAAGTGGTTGACGATCAGTATGTATAACTATTTCTTTGCCCATTAAGTAATGTTTCCACTTTTTCACACTTTGTACTAATGCATAAAATTCTTTATCATATGTGGGATAACTAAATACTACAAAATTAAATGTCTCTGAATGATAACATATGGGTTTACCATGTTGCATCAACACGGCTCCCATGGTATAGTCACTGGCATATGTTTCAATATCAAATGGTCTTTGAAGATCTGGCAATGCTAGTACTGGTGTTGTACTAATTTTTTCTTTCAAGGTGTCGAAAGCTTTCTGCTATTTGCCTCCCCATTAAAACACCTTATTCAATCCTGTCAAAGCATGTAAGGGAGCTGCAATTAAAGAAAAGTTAGCAATAAACTTTCTCCAATATTATGCTACTCCTAGGAAGCTCCTAACTTTTGTAGTAGATTTGGGTTTAGGCAAGTTCACAATGGCTTCAACCTTAGAGGGATCTATCTTAAATTCACCACCCCCTACAATATGACCCAAATAATTCAAAGATGTTTTGCCAAATTCACATTTTGATAATTTAACATAGAGATTTTATTTTTTCAAAACATCTAGAGTCTTCTTTACATGTTTCAAATGTTCTTCCCATGTTTTACTGAAAACAAGAATGTCATCTAAATATAAAATTACAAAATCATCAATAAAAGGTCGGAGTACATCATTCATAACTCTAATGAAAGTGGTAGGAGCATTAGTTAAGCCAAAAGGCATAACTAGCCATTCATACAACCCTTTCTTTGTTTTGAAAATAGTCTTCCATGCATCTTGTTCTACAACTTTTACTTGATGGTAGCCACTATGCAAGTCCAACTTGGAAAAGTAAACAAATTCTTTCAGCTGATCTAATAGATCATCTATGTGATGAAGAGGATAAAGATTCTTGATCGCTATTTTATTAAGTGCTCTGTAATCAATGCACATCCTCCACGAACCATATTTCTTTCTCACTAACATGATTGGAGATCTGCATGGTGATGTGCTTGGCCTTATGAACCCTTTCTCGAGCAGATCTTGTACCTGCTTCTTGATCTCTGCATCCTCTAAATCAAATAACCTGTACATTCCGATGTTAGGTAATGAAGCATCTTGCTGCAAATGAATATCATGTACAATTTCCCTTTTGGGTGGCAGACCTTTAGGTTCTTGAAATAGGATATCATATTCTGAAACAACCTTTTCTAAATTAGCTTTCTGTTTAGCATCACAACCCTCAAATATATTGGTTTTATCAGGGTTCTTTTCCTTTACAACCATTAGTAAAAATTGCTTGCATGAATTTATAATTCTTTTGATCTGCCCTACGTTTATGAGAGTATAATTATTTTTGAGTTGATGAGCTCTTACAATATATTCTATTCCATATTTTGTGAGTTGATACTTATTTTCAGCTCTATAGAAAATGGATTTTCTATCGTACAACTAAGGACTTCCTAAAACAATACCACATATATCCAAGGGAACTATATCTAACTCAAGCTCATCTACAAAGATTGACCCAAAACCAAACCTAAGTTTACATTGTCTAGTCACTTGCAGCTTTGCCTTATCGCATACCCAACCTAATGGATATCGCTTCTTGTGAGGTGTCGTTAGTAGTCCCAACTTATTTATAATTGCTTTAGAAATCAAGTTTACTTGTGAACCACTATCAAATAAAGTATCGATCTTTTGATGCTTGTAAATAACTCTAATATGAAAAAGCTCATGTCTTTTCCTCTCACTTTCTTCATTATAAATAGTTTGTGCATAATTACTAGTAGATGCTTCAAAAATTTTACCTTTTATACCTGTAGCTGTGACTGTTGTTTCATCACCTGAGTCTGACCCCAAATATTTCTGAATAGCAACAATAATCTTCTTCTTCTTGCCATCGAACTTCTTGGGTTTCAGCTCTAGATTCAAAGACCAACAATGTTCATCATCATGTCCATCCTTCTTACAGTTAGTGCATGAAGGTTTGTCTTTCTATACAACATTTTCCATCCTCTCTTTCCATTTCTGCTTCCTCTTTTCCTTGTTCTTACTTGGAGTGGGTTTTGATGCTCCCCCAATCTATGGGTTCACATTCTTGCCTCTAGCCTCTAGATGTGTAGCCTAAACTGATACCTCATCTATGCTAGTAGGGTTAAACATGAGAATGGTGTGCCTCAAATAACTATGTAGACCACCTAACACTTCAACAAAGTTTCAGGTGAGTCTAGAGAAATACCTAGAATTAAAGATCTTTTTCTAAATTCCTGGGTATAGCTTTGTACACTTTGCCCCTTTAGTTGGCGAAGAGTTTGCCAACTCATCATCGCTTGCTGCATATAAGCTACTAGATAGAATTTTTTTTTAATGGCAAAAACAAATTCACTCTAGGTAGAAAGAATTTTACCATGCTTCTTCAAATCAGCTTGTGTCCTGCCTTCCCACCATACTAGGGAAATTCCTCCAAGGTGAAGGCTAGCTAGCTAAATCTTTCTCCTTTCTGAATCGATGTTCTACACCCTACAATATACATCAATCTATCTAATCCAGTTATCTAGCTTTTCTGCATTTAATTCTCCATCATATAATGGAAAATAAAATTCTACATCTAATTTAATCAAAGGGCTAGAAGGAGGTGTTGATAGACGAGTCTCTCTCCCTTTCCCTTTGCCTTCTAAATGGCCATCTAGAAGAGGTTCCCCTATTCCTTTGTCTTGTTTAGAGGCTGAAGTATCTTCATTTTGACCTTTCTTAAATTCTCGATACATCTCTTCTACCATGGCTCTCATGGTCATGAAATTTTCCATGAACTAAGAGTCTGATTCTAAGGGAATTTCTTCTGCCATTTTCCTCCTATGATAGACTCTTCCAATTTGTGGGTTAGTCTCAACTAGTTCTCCTTCTCCTAATTTGAGCTTCGACCTAGTTAGCATTCAACAATCCAACACAAGCTTGTCTAACCTTAGCAAACCTAAAGCTCTGATACCACTTGATCTGATAATGAGATCTTAGACAATTATTAAGGTATTACAGACTCATGTGCATGGATATGCCTATGTTACTTTGTGCAATGGATCGATAAGATTGTGAAATACATAGACAATGAAGCAGTTAAAGAACATAATAGACAACACACATAAACACAACAAGTTTAATAAGGAGTTCACCCAACACTCCTGGGCTACGTCTCCTGGTCCAACCTTTAGTGGTGACCTCTCTATTATGTCTTCAAAACATAGTTTTACAAAAGTATGAGCTCAATTTGAGTCTCAACACACAACAGATACAACAACAAGAGTTTTGCTTGAACCCCTCAAGCCTCTCTGAGTACACAGACTCTCTCTATCACTCTCTGTCTCTGTCTTTGCTCTGTCTCAGCACTGCCTGCCTCTGTTTCTATCAGTCTATGGCTTTAAAGCCAATTAGTGCTGTTTTTTCGTTTCTCCTTCTCGGGCTCTCTGGCCCCCCAACCTCTATCCGTTCAGATCCCCCTCTGAGCATTAAAAATCATTTCTAAACACTTTCAGGGATGGTGGCCACCTGTTCTGTAACGGAATGGGTCATTGGGCCTTTGAAATCCCCAGAAATAGCTTTCTTTGTGTTCACAAAGAAATACATTAAAAACTATGAAAAATCGCCAAACTTCTGTTTATCGAATTTGAAATGTTATCGATTCTGCCTTATAACTCCTATCGGGTCCACCTGTATATCGACATCACATCTCCACCGTTGATTTGGGAGATCCAAATCCAACAGTTGTGGTTCATTTCAGGTGGCTCTTTCGTATAGCTTTTAACCACTTAATAAGGGTGGTTTCTCTCTCCTTAGCCTGGACACGTGGTAGCCAATGTGTGGGATCAGGCGGAGCCCGGCCCAAACCACTTACTACCTTTGGCCCGCCCGAAATCTCACTTGTATCATGGTTTCCCTTTTATAATTAAAATACATTAAAATATGAAATCACGCTCATATTGGACTCGAAACAATATATATTTGCATTAACGAACCCTTTCGGGTCCGGTTCACTGGGTGCTTTGTTCCTTATATTTCATATATTTAACATAAACAAAAAATACATGGGAAAAGCCCTATTTCCCGGACCTTAAAATATATCGAATATCGTTCATAACCTCGTCGGGTCTGGATATATATCACAAGTCACGTATGTATAGGCCCCCACTCCATGGTGTTTCTCTGATGTGACTTGTCGCAATCGCATATCACATGAGCACCCGGGTTGTTGAAAGTGCTCCATTGTAATCTGTCAATGTGATATGGCAAGTTAACCTGGGCCGTTGATTTACGTGCTTGATCAACGATCCTCATTGACCCCGCTGATTGCTGTCATAGCATTTATATGGTCGCCTCTAATAGGCTCTATCTACCACCACCGGTTGTGATTTGTCGATCAGATCTGGACCGTTGATCAGCTGGATCTGACAGCTCCTGTGCATTGCTCCTTTGACTGCCGAGAAGCCTATTTTCCCATGATTTCTTCGTGTTTTTTCCTACCGATAGTGTAATCCAATTTTCTAACAGGTTCTTATTTTGTGATAGTTTTGAATGTTTTAAGACTTAGAGGGTTTTCTATGATCCATTTGGATAACTCTGCAATCAAACAATGCAGCTCATAGATAGTCAAAGGCTTCTCCAAACCTTCTCCTCTGCCCTCCAACCCTCCTATTTCCTTGCACAGTTTTCCTTGGGGTCAGTGCTACCACTTGTGTGAATTGACCTATTCACACACTCACTAACCTCTGATCTAACTGCGCAATATTGAAGGAGATAATTCCTTCTGCATGGATGAGTTCTCTTTATAGGAAAATTCCTCCAACTGATAGTACATTGTCCCTTCCTTTAATCTCAACTGGGTCTCGATCTGAACTGACATGCATGAGTTATTTATGAGAGAATATTTAGTTATCTGAAGTACGCTAGTTAGATGCATGCATGCATTAACTAACTGAACTCACAATCAGTTCCACAAGCTGTTGGAACTAATCTAACTAGACTTAACTCAGTTAACTGAGCTAACTAATTACAACTCAAAGTACAACTCATCCTGATCTCATTAATTAAGGGATAACTTCCTCAATCAAAGGGAAACCTGTTGCATGTCTTCACCCAGACTTCATGTTTGATTTTATCCAACTAATTAACTCAAGATGAATTAATTAATTATTTCTCAAACAGATGCTAAGATCAAATTCGAAATTTAATTCTCAATTTTAGTTTAGGGACTAACTAAAATTGGAATGTATCCCAAAATTCTATTTATAGCAATGCTATTTTTAGCACTTCCATTTTTCATTCCTTGTTGCTATGTCCAACACTAGTACCTGAACTACTATTTATAGTAATATTATTTTTAGCATTTCTTGTTGTTATTTTCAACACCCCCTCTCAACAAAAAAGGAATTCAACTCGAACCCCATCCTGAACCTTTGGAATGTTCTGCATGTAACACCTCTCCCAAATGTTGTTGCTCCAGCAACTCTAGAAACAAAAAAAATCTTCTAACTAGCCTCCCTGTTGGGCTAGAAACATCCTCTGATGCTGAAGTTCCCTTTGCCGCTGACAAGTGCTCCCTCTGTGACCCTTGAGCTGCTGCAACACTCCATGAATCTCACATCGTTGCACACCTTTTTGTGCCATCTTGCACTGGTGCAACACTCCTGTGCCGCTTGCATTGTTGCAGCTTACTAGCTCTGCACTGTCTTAGGATTCCTGCACTATAGCTCTCTCTGCCGCTCCATTCGCATCTGCCTCTACCCACTCAGCCAATCCTGCTACTCCTCATCGAGGCTCCCATAGCAAGTTCTAATAAAAGAGGTTGGATACCTCAATGATCCTGCCCCTATTCCAGCCTTCTTGGGACTGTCACTCCACATCACCCCACCTCCTACCTGGAGGCATGGATGCATGTGATCCCTCTACCCACTTGACTCGAAATTCCCCCTACTAGAGGTCTCTGCATGAGTTGATTTATCGACTCGATCTCCTCTTGGCTTATCTAGTTGTGGCTACTCCAAAACCTCCTAAAGTTGCTTCACCAATTGTGGCTCCTCCACAATTTTTTGAGACTTTTTCTGGCGCTGCATGTTGAGAGCTAATGTACTCTCCCTCTCAACCACCAAGCCTCCATTAGTTGCCTTGCTCCTCAAGGATTTTTCATGCATCTTGAACCTCAAGAGCATACAGGTTCTTGACTTGTGAACCGATCTGCTTGACTTATCTCGTGGTGATGTGTCAAATTAAAACCTTTCCCTTACTAAAGACCACATCATATCCTTTGCCTTCTAGCATCACGATCTACACCAAATTTTTCCTCAGTCCTGGTACATACTTGAAATTGGTCAAGGTAATGCGAGCTCCATGCTCCCTCTGAAAAAAACCGTGCCTACACATGAGAAACTATACTTTTTATCATTACCCATCACTATGAGTATCTGGAGATCTTTCTCCTCTAAGGTACTGAACAAACTCTTGTCGCTGTCGTGTGGAAAGAAGCTCCATTATCAAGAAACCAACCACATCCCACCATGGATGAAACGATGCATGTGAAGAGGGTGAAATCCAACTCGAACTGTGAGGCCAACACCTCACCTTCAGATCCTTTCTTGGATCCAATTTTGGATTTCTTCAGTAGACAATTTGTAGCAAAATGGCCCACCTCATGACAATGAAAGCATCACACTTTCGATTTCTCAAACTTCTTCCCACCATAGGAAGAACTAGATTTGGGATGAGAATCCTTCTCCTTCCCTTTATTTTCCTTACTCGCTAAGGTGAAATTTTCTTCATCCTGCTTGGATGATGAAGATCCATCTTTGGTGCTTCTTCTTATCTCCTCCTGCATCAAATCTGACCAAATTTGTTCCTAATCTGGCAGTTTCTCTCTTCCATTAACTGAGTATTGGTAGCTATGCTAGCTCTTAGGAAGACCGAGGAGAGCAAGACTCACCATGTCATCATGGGTTGTTGTGATCCCTACACTTCCAAGCTCATCCCTGCAGGTGGTGAGCTTCTTCAGTTATGTAGAGATCCTGTCACCCTTTTCACACTTGATTTTCTAAAGCTTGTCGTTCAGTGCCAACTTCCTCTAATTGTTGTTGTTTTGATATAGATCTTTCAATGTTTTCCACATCGAAAATGGTGTCTCCTTCCCATGGAGGCTCGAGACAATGTGGTCTCAAAATCCATCCAAGAGGATTCTCCTTGCTCTAGCCACACATTTCTTCTATTCCATCAATTCTATAGCATTAGCTACTGCCGGCTTGGGACTTCTTGATCAATGAAGTCCTTTAGACCGTTGGCCTCTAATACTGCTTCTATGTGATCCTTCCAAGCTATATAATTCGAGTTGCCATCAAGGTCATACTTGAAGCTTAAACCATTGAACGCCATTGATAAAACTTAGATGTGATAAGAACTCAATTTCTATATTCAGGAACCTCAAACTTCGAACTTATCCCTTCTTGCACATTGTTCTCTCCTTTGATCACCTTTGCTCTAATACCATGTAGAAATTCCCACTATAGATCAATAGATTATGTAATATACTAAAGCAAAATACAAGATATACTTCTACAACAAACTTGTGGAAGCTTAATCGAATATGAGCAAGATCAAATAGAACACATATAACCAAGAATGGGAAATAAATCACACATGAACATAGAAGAATAACCCGGGGAAAGCGTCAGCCTAAAACCCCAATATTTGTATTATCATACAAGTGGAAATATGTTCAGATTATAAAATGAATCAGCTCACAAGCTATCCTTCTCTCTATGCAATCAAACAATGCAGCTCATAGATAGTCAAAGGCTTCTCCAAACCTTCTCCTATGCCCTCCAAGCCTCCTATTCCCTTGCGCAGTTTTCCTTGGGGTCCAGTGTTTCTAGCTGTGTGAATTGGCCTCTTCACACACTCACTAACCTCTGATCTAACTACGCAATCCCGAAGGAGATAATTCCTTCTACGTGGATGAGTTTCCTTTATAGGAAAACTCCTCCAACTGATAGTACACTGTCCCTTCCTTTAATCTCAACTGGGTCTCTGTCTAAACTGAGACCCAGTTGGAACTAATCTAACTAGACTTAACTCAGTTAACTGAGATAACTAATTACAACTCAAAGTACAACTCATCCTGATCTCCTTAATTAAGGGATAACTTCCTCAATCAAAGGAAAACCTGTTGCATGTCTTCACATAGACTTCATGTTTGATTTTATCCAACTAATTAACTCAAGATGAATTAATTAATTATTTTTCAAACAGCTGTTAAGATCATATTCGAATTTTAATTCTCAATTTTAGTTCAGGTACTAACTAAAATTGGAATGTATCCCGAAATGCTATTTTTAGCACTTCCATTTTTCATTCCTTGTTGCTATGTCCAACACTGGTACCGGAACTACTATTTATAGTAGTGATATTTTTATCACTTCTACTTTTAGCATTTCTTGTTTCTATTTTCAACATTTATATGGTTAATGAAGTATTGATGCACTAATTAAAGATCAACATATGATGAATTAAATGAATCATAAGTTTGTTGGATATACACTGGTTGATTTAAAGGCAGTTGCATGTACACGTGTGTTAGAGGGAAAAGTGTCTATATAGAATTGCTCTATCCCACTAAGGTGTGACAGCTAGCTTAGAAACAAACAGAGAAAAGCTACTTTTGTTTTTCCTTTATGAATTATAGATAGAGAGGAACATAAATACCAACCTTTGTCTTGCGCTAATCTCCTGATTTGATCCCTCTCTTCTTTGATAGTACTCAGCTACCTGCTCCCTTGCATGCCCAGCTTCACAAAGTACCTGTAAGATCACAAAAGCATAGCACTATACAAAGACATGGATCTATAATCATAAACAATCTAGGATCAGATGTAAATTGACCATACAAATGTAACAAGCATCAATGACACAAAAGCATGGAGGAAAACTAAAATAGCTTTTATTGGTAAACAAGAAAAGAGCCGAGAGGAGTTACAACCAGTTGTTCTGACCCAACATCAACCTCCCAGCAAAGAAGCCCCTCTTCACCTCAAACAATGCTTAGATCACCCAACAATCTAATGTTTGTCTCAAGAAACCAACAACAATTCCTTATAATATGCAAAATTCCAGCCTCTGGATCTCTGGGGTGAGGGATCCATATATAGATATTTGTAAGGGGGATGAGTCAGCTTGTGATTTGATTAGTGCCTTCTCTCTGATAGTTATTGCTTCCACTTGGAGACTGATGGCCTCTTACTCATCCTTGGTCGAATTCAGTGAAGCAAGTGTCACAGGAGAAGATTCTAGAAGCTTCCATTGCCTCTCCACCTCGCAAAATGACACTTCCATTTGTCATTTCTCTTCCATCGAACCCCATAGAAGGGACTTTTGAAATGCAACACACCTTCATAGTGTATTTGGGTGAGATGCAACGCACCTAGCCAGTGGAGCAACTGCAATGATCCTGTTTTGACCAATTCTGAGCAGTTTCTCATGGAGAACTTCTAGGAGAAGCTGTAATATGTTGACCTTGTTCCTTTAGGGGTTAGAACAACACTTTTAGGGACTTAGGAGCCCTTGGTTTATGTACATTTCATGCTTGGGGTTGTAGGGCTCAAAAATGTCTATAACAGTTGCCCCCTAAAGCATGAGGTTGTTAATCTTTTGATGTCGGGTGAAATGCTTTATTATGAGGATCCGAAGTTCTTTCAATGCTGGGGAGGAGACCTGTAATAAGATACAATACAATACATTATCTTCATAATATTCTCATGATCTGGCTGAGGCGCGCATTCCCATGCTCAACTTTATAAATTCATTTTCATGTACATAGGACAGACAATCGTCTGATTGTAGATTGATGATTCTGATAGAGCTATAATCCTTTTGAGTGGATGATTATCTGTGCAGTAATGATTTACATTTAATGTATTTATTTCCCTGAATATTTATCGCAGCGCGGATGGATGAAACAAGATCTGGGGTCTTCAATCTCGTCCGATCTTCACTCGAAGTACAAGTCAATCCATGTGAGAAATGTTCTGAAGTCGAACATGGAAAGACATCACTTGATTACTAGTCAATGATGTAAACTATTAACAAGCACGAGAGGAATCACCGATAATGATAATGACCCTCAAGGTACTGCAGTACAATTCACGTGGTGTGAATAAAGGTGAGAAATGTTCTGAAGTCGAACATGGAAAGACATCACTTGATTACCAGTCAATGATGTAAACTATTAACAAGCACGAGAGGAATCACCGATAATGATAATGACCCTCAAGGTACTGCAGTACAATTCACGTGGTGTGAATAAAGGACTTGACGTCAAACACCACGCAAAATATTTTGGTCGAAGGCCATTGATGTAAACCTGTCGCCATAAGTGAGAAACTTGCCATTGAGGCATGCAAGCTTCAAAGTACTGAATGGGGTGTTCCTAGATCAACTTCTTGGATAATGAGGTGATGTCAAGAAGAAGTGATCCGTCACAAGAGGGCCTTAATGAATCCCACATCAATGACACGGAACGGAGCAAATGATTTTAATGGAGGTGAAAACGATCTGGTGATATAAGGTTCAGGGTGGCGGTCATGAAAGGATGGAGTATAATGTATGGCAGTGGGTGAGACATAGGTGAACTCTCTGAATGACTTCTCTTGAACATATCGGTGACACTGATGTGATGGATTGGTAGCATTAACCCCAAATGTGGATGGTATGGCATGACCATGGTGATGTGACCGGTGAATGAAACAACCCAACCCGACTCGAACATGGAGTGGAAGTGTCATGTTCAAGAGCGACTTGCTACCAACAAAGTTTCTTTAAGTTTTCTTCCCAATTTTCCCCAGTCATTGCTGACTAGTACCTCTTTATGTTTGTCAAGCTTGAGGAGGATAACATATGCTTGTTCTATAATTTGCCCTTCGGGAAAACCCATCGCTATGTTTTAACGAGCCTAGCGATAGTGAAACTCATTCTCGTCTATAGACAAGTTTGTCGCTATTAATCTTTTTAACGAGTTTAAAGGCAAAGATAACTTGGTCCTTTTCAATTTTAGAGAGTCTGAAAAGGAACGTAAAGGTAACTCCAAAATTCCTTTTTCATCATCTAATCCCTTAAGTCTGAAAAAGTATAAAACAATACAGAAGGGATGAATTTTCGATACTTTTAACGAGCCGAACAAAACAAGCGCTCGATCTTTTTATGTAATAATCCCTCAGGTCCAAAAAGATTAAAATCTAGAGGAGGGATAGCACTTCCTGTCCCTTTAACGAGTTGGAGAGGCCAATGGCTCGAAAATATTTTCATATTTTACGAGTCAGTTGAAAAGAGCTTAAAGGAGACTCGTCTTTTGAGGAACGAGTGATAAAATGGGTAGCAGCTGATTCCAGGTAAGGTTTGGAATTTTCCAATCACGGCAGTATCACAAGGATGGCTAGCAAAATCACACTTCAAAGCTGTTCCTCAAAATGGGTAAACAATCAAATGGAGGTGAATGATCGGCCAATGAAAAAGTGGAGGTGACGTGTAAACACGACCAAGGCTTTAATGGCTGAAGTACTACATTCACGATGGTTATTTACCGAGGAATAGTTCATTTTTTAACGAGCTTAAACACGGGAGGAAACATTTGCTCATGGCTTATGTTTATTTGTTAACGAGCTTGAACTATGTGATAAAACTGCTCGATTAATCCAGTCGTGTGTAAGAATGTCTCATATAAAACGGAAAATTTTAGATTTTTGCCCCACATCCTTTATTTATGCAAGTTAGGAGACGACCAATCCAAAAAACAGATAAATGATCACTCTTTGCTTGCACTCCAAAAGGTTTGCATGCGCCCAGGTATAAAACAGAGTTTCAAGGTTACCTCTTCTTTATTCCATTAAAACATTTGTTTTACCGAGAGAGGCCTACCTCTTACAGGTTACCAAAGATTGTTCTATTTACGACATAAAGAAAACATCTCTTCGGTGATGTCTACCGAGATAAACAAAGGTGGGCGGTGATGCCTGCCGACTCACATAACTTTGACAAGAGGATCTTATTCTAGTCCAACTCCCTTTTCCAATCACGGACAGGAGTACGGAGGTCATATACTCTCGCGGAAACCTACCCTATACCCAAAGTTTTCCTGCCGAAGCAGACAAGGGTGCATGTCCCCTGGGATTCAGTCATGTCGTCCTGAATCACTCGTGCTCATTGGGTGGACGGACTGGAGATTGAGACATTTCTTCCATGAAAAGACCATTTAGGGATGGTATATGACTATTTTCTCTGTATGATCTGGGAAATGAAAGTTGGTCCACAATTTTGACCACTCTTCCTTTGTGCGGAAAACACATTACTCTAAAGTTGGTCCACGAGCTTGACCCCAAGGAGTAGATTGTAATCCAGGGGTCCTCGAACTACCATCACATTCAGGTGAATGGTTTTCCCTCTCAACGTTATTGGCACATTGGGAAGGATCCCTAACGGTCAACTGGTTCCTTTATCAAAACCTGTTAGATTTCTCATCTCAGGCAAAAGCGATGGCGAACCAAGCGCTTTCCAAGCAGTTGAGGAAAGGATACTCACAGAAGCCCCCTCATCTATGATGGTACCAACCATAACCATTCTATATATTTGAACAATGATTCAGAATGGTATACTAGCTAGTAAACGGGGTCTGCCTAGTTGATTCCAGTCGAAGGAGACAACTAGGTTGCTTGGAGGTGGGACCGAATAGACGGCCGGGTATGACTCTGACGAACTTCCTTCCTGCGGTAAAGGAATGGGTAAATTGCCCCCATGTTTGTTGGAGTCTGTGCTTATGAAAAGAATTTGGACGGTGTCATCCTTGTTCTCTTCTGTGACTGTATCACTTGAAGATGGAACCTCTGAAGGCAAGACTAGGTCAACTGCCACCTTGAACTTTTGACTTTCGTGTGGTATGGGTTAAGATGGTTTATCTTCAATGACAGATGCTTGGGCTGACCACCTGAGCGGGCCAGCCGGATTTTCAACTAGTGACGGACTCGACAAGAGTTTTTTATATCCAGGAGGAAGTCATAACGGTGAAATCGGACGATTATCCAAAACTCTTTTAGCTTCGTCTAAGAAGAGACAACGGTGGACGGCATGATCACCTTCGCACAGTTTACAAGAAAATCTATATTTTCCTTTTTGTCCTGGGGCTTCACTTTCATTGGTTGACGGTGTGTTTTCAACATGACTATCAGAGGTTGACGACACCTGGTTGTGCAAACGAGGAGACCAGTCCCTTAAGATCTGAGGGATGCAAGGACAAGCTCTGTGATAGTGGTCTCCTTTGCAAATGACACATGGCGATTTAGGCCTGGTCGATGTAGTGTGTGGATTTTCTCTAGACGACACTCGTTTGCTCCCATTCGCTTTTGGCTCCTTCTTCTTCTTCTCTTTCTTCTTCTTTTCCTTCTTCTCCTTAGGTACTTGACTTTTGGCTTTACCAGCCCCATCAAGCGAAGAGGAAGGAGGAGAGGAAGAATTAGAGGAAGTATAAGGTTGGTGGGTAACTCTGGACTCATCTAGTTGCCGATTCGATTGTTCAGGAATTGTGGTGTTCCGAACGACAGAGGTTGAGAAGATCCATACAGGCAAACCAATTGTCAGTCCTGGAAGCGACAACGTGGCCATATGTGGTGCACCAACATCTCCCCAAGAGGAGAAGGGACTAGGATTTCCTCCAAGGGGAATTCCTTGGTTGGTGGACTCCATTTTCTCAACCCAAGATCAACGTAGGGAAGGGTGATGAATATTCCATTTAAAATAAATTTTAGGCGCTTTGACACAACTTGTTTTTTCAATTTTAACAGTCGAGAAAAAACAAAAGATGACTCTAGTCTCCTTCGATTTTTAATGAGACTGAAGTGACAAGTGCTCATATGGACCTTTTCCGTTAAGGAGTTTGAAAAGGAACGAAAGGGACTGCTCTGGAAATCTAGGTAGAGGGATTACCAAACCAATCACAAAACTACAGAATACTTTTTACAGTACGGCAGTCAATCTTCCCGAATGCTGTGTTCATTGCATTGCGATCGATAGGGTGGCAGACACAGCTTCCTATGGATAAAGGATTAAGCCTATTGGGGTCTCCCAAAATATACTCGACGGTACATGGGAGCACAAGTCCGTACTGGCACTTATCGTCTCAAAGTGGAGGAATCACCCAACCATCAGTGAGAACAACAGTTACCAGGATTTACGACGCCGGAATACGTCTCTAGCCTAGACTTCTAAATGTTGTGCGTTAAGTTCCAAAGCATTGTTAGATTCATTGAATTTATTTTAAGTTGATATTGTTTATGAAGTTTTCCTTTCGGGTTCACCACGAGATGTAGATGTAATTCCTAAAATGCAATCTAAGATGATAAACAAACTTTTTATCTTCTTTATGCAATGAAAATCCTAGCTACTAGGGAAAAGAAAGACATAATCTTTTCACAAAGAGCAAAGAGCACACTCTAAATGGACTTTCCTAAATCAAGACAATCAGACTGTCTATATGCAAATGCACATGCATGTATTTGTTTTCGACCTTCTTAGTATATGAATGCTAAAAAGAAAGTTGATGCACAAATATGAATTTCTTTTCAAGCGACAGATATCAACAAGTTTCTTTTCGAAATAAAAAATGGAGACGATCACAACACCTTATGATTTTGAAATTAATACTTGTTCTCGACACTAGAAAATTACAAATTCAGACCAAAAGCAATAGTAACAGGATAATCGACCATCAACAGCAATCAATCTCTTTCCTACGATTGAAATCGACACTTGTGACAGATTCAAATCAAAGGACGACAGTATGATTACGCTACTTTTGCAAAGGAGAACTGTAAATGACTCAACAAACACACAAAAACATCTACAGTTCTTTTGTACAAAGGAGGCAGAATAACAGCAAGGAAAAGGGGTTTCAAACAGACATATACTGATCACAGGCAACAACATTCAAGAATAGAACTGGAAAGAATGAACCACAGAAGCCACAACTGCACAGAGCTAGTTTGATCATCGCACCTGTAACACAGAGAATCTGAAATGCAGTGCAGGTTGTCCACTCGGGAGGTGCGCTGAAATTCAGAATCTCTGAACAGTACCTGCGTTGGGCCAGAAACGAGACTCTGTTTGGGTTCTGGGTCACAGTTTGTAGTTCAGTTCTTGGGTTTTGGCCGAGAAAAAAGCAATCAGTAATGCAACAATCAGGGGCAGATCTAAGGAGGATCTAAGAGCTATCACAAGGGCAATCAGATAGTTTGTGAATCAGTCGTTTAAATCATAAACAGATCCAGTAGATGGATTAAAGTAGCAGTTGTCTACTTTGCATTTGTTATGGCAAATAAAGTTCGTATTCTACTTGTAAGTTTATGAAACAAACCAAAAATAATGATAAACAAACAAACTAATTAGGTCCCCAGCGGAGTCACCATTTTGTTACAGGGAAAAGTGTCTATATAGAACTGCTCTATCCCACTAAGGTGTGACAGCTGCCTTAGAAACAAATAGAGAAAAGCTACTTTTGTTTTTCCTTTATGAATTATAGATAGAGAGGAATAGAAAGACCAACCTTTGTCTTGCGCAAATCTCCTAATTTGATCCCTCTCTTCTTTGATAGTCCTCAGCTACCTGCTCCCTTGCACGCCCAACTTCACAAAGTACCTGTAAGATCACAGAAGCATAACACTATACAAAGACATGGATCTATAATCATAAACAATCTAGGATCAGATGTAAATTGACCATACAAATGTAACAAGCATCAATGATGCAAAAGCATGGAGGAAAACTCAAATAGCTTTTATTGATAAACAAGAAAAGAGACGAGAGGAGTTACAACTAGTTGTTCTGACCCATCATCAACCTCCCAACAAGGAAGCCCCTCTTCACCTCAAACAAAGCTTAGATCACCCAACAATCTGATGTTTGTCTCAAGAAACCAACAACAATTCCTTACAATATGCAAAATTCCAGCCTCTGGATCTCTGGGGTGAGGGATCCATATATAGATATTTGTAAGGGGGATGAGTCAGCTTGTGATTTGATTAGTGTCTTCTCTCTGATAGTTCTTGCTTCCACTTGGAGACTGATGGCCTCTTACTCATCCTTGGTCGAATTCAGTGAGGCAAGTGTCACAGGAAAAGATTCTGGAAGCTTTCATTGCCTCTCCACCTCGCGAAATGACACTGCCATTTGTCATTTCTCTTCCATCGCACCCCACAGAAGGGACTTTTGAAATGCAACGGACCCTCACAGTGTATTTGGGTGAGATGCAACACACCTAGCGAGTGGAGCAGCTGCAATGATCCTGTTTTGACCAATTCTAAGCAGTTTCTCATGGAGAACTTCTGGGAGAAGCTGTAATCTGTTGACCTTGTTCCTTTAGGGGTTAGAACAACACTTTTAGGGACTTAGGAGCCCTTGGTTTATGGAAATTTCATGCTTGGGGTTGTAGGGCCCAAGAATGTCTATAACAACGTGTGTTACCTTCATTGAAGTAACGTATATAAATTTGAGTATGAAATAAAAAGTTATTGATTTGATAATACTGATTCAACCCCCCTCTCAGTATTATTTACAACAATTGGGATCAGAGCAGGTCCTTCAGAAGAGGCTTGATCGCTTGAAGGAATATATTTCAAAATGAACAATCATGAAGGCATGGGATCTATTAGACCACCAATATTCAATGGGAATAACTTGGCATATTGGAAACACGAACTAGAGCATATCTTTAGTCACTTGGAGCTGTTGTTTGGGAAATTGTGGAGAAAGGATATCCAACAGTAGACCCCACGGATCTAGCAAAAAAGAAAACATATGAAATCAATGCCAAAGTTGTCAACGCCTTATTGGGAAGTCTATCAGAATTAGAATTCGTCAAAGTCATGCATCTCAACACATCCAAGGAAATATCAGACAGAATCATTTAGAGCTATGAAGGTGACTCCCAGGTAAAATGTCTTAAACTACAAACTCTCAGAATCCCATATGAAACTATCAAGATGCATAGTGATGAAAGAATTTCTAGTTATTTCTTGCAAGTAGATGGGATTGTAATTCATATGAGAAATCTGGGTGAAGAGATAAAGGAAGCTACTTTAGTTGAGAAAATTTTGAGATCTTTGTCTTGTAAATTTGAGTCAAAAGTGTTTGCCATAGAAGAAAAATAGGATCTTCAAACTATTACTATGACTCAACGCCATGGAATCCTAACTGCCTTTGAAATGAGAAAAGGAGGTCCATCAAACATGAGAGAAGCCTCTTTTAAAGCATCAACAAAGGGAAAAGAAAAGGAAGAGCACAATGAATCAGGACACATTTCATAAGAAGAAGATGAGGTAAATTATGTCAAGAAGATTCAAAGGGGTTCTGGAAGATTCAGATGTAAGCTACCATTCATATGATTTACTTGTTATAGAGTTGGTCATTATAATGCTAAATGCCCTCATTGCAAAGGAAATATGTATGCAGAAGGTAATAGAAGTTATTATAATCATGATGATAGTGATGGCTTGTCCAATAGTGATGAATATGATCAAGAAATTCAACTACTCATGGCGTATGAAAATGATGCCTTAGAAAATAAAGATTTCCTTAAAGAAATCAATGAACTCAAAATCAGTTTGGCATAAAAGGATACAATCATAAACATAGTGACACATCAACCCACTAAAAAAGACAAAAATAATGAAGTGTTATAATGTGAAGTAGTAAGTCTAAGAAAAGAACTTGAAAATACAAAGACATTGAATCTTAGATTTGCGAAAGGATTGGAAACGTTAGATGACATCATAAAAGTTTAGTGTTCACTTATTATAAATACTGATCTTGGTTTTCAAGAAAGTGAATCAAGCTCACAAAATTAAGTTAAGGAAATCCAATGAAAAATGTAAAATGCTCAATAAGGAGATAAAAGGTCAACCCCATCAAAAACCAAGGAAAGAAAGACCTCAAAGAAACACATTTCCACCTAACTATGGAAGGGATAATTGTTTCTTTTCTCTGAAAAATAATGTTGAATGTTTTAAATGTCATAATTTTGGACATGTTGTAGCCAGATGCAGAAGTAGAATGGTTCAAGACCATCACACAGAAAGATCATCAATTTCCATGTACTTTAAGGGATATTGTTTTTCTTGGAATATGTTTGGTCACAAAGCTATTGATTGCGATAGAAGGAATATGAAACGTGTAAGATGTTACACGTGTAACAAATTTGGACATAGCAAAGGAATGCAGGAGAAAATTTTGACCACCATACCAAAAGGAGCAAACATCATCACAATCCAAGGTATTGAAGAAGAGGGAATTGTTGTGAGAAAGATGCGGCATAGCTCAGTTTACAGACATAACAGACCCAAGGGGAGCTGAAAGTGTGAAACTTTATAATTCCAATTCTCATATGCAGTTATTATGAAAAGAATATGTGTATATATGCGAGTTAGAAGTTGCACAGTCACATGGTGCTTTAAGGAAAAAGAAGTGGGACAAAATCAAGAAGAGGGGTCCAATATGGTTCAATCACTAATCAAACATTTGTTCTATTATGATTGATGATGATTATAGTCTGTTGTTAATATGTAGAAGTGATCGTGAGTTGTTTATGACATGATGTATATCTAATTGATGATGATGCCTTGATGATTCTTACTGATATTTGCAATGATCATATCTGACAGTGAACGACTGGCACATGTTCAGGGGGAGAATATGCTTCTAATATTGCATTTTTGGCATTAAGTTAGAAGATCTTGGTAGATGAAGATGCTTATATTGACAAAAACATACGAGTTGTTGATCTTGATGTTGCTGACAGATGTTGATGGTGCATATCATATATGATGTATGATAGTTGCTGATGGCTATCATGGTCTTGTTTAGATTGTTGGATCTTGCTATAAATTTCATGTATATCATTTGATGTAAATGTCATGAAAAAACGTAATTTGTAACCCCACTATGCATGGGAAGGATGATGTAATAATTCCTATATTCCAGTCATGTATCAACATTTTGTATATCCCCACCTAGTTGGGTGGATGAGCTAAAATTAATGTATCCCCACTTGGTTGGAAAATTGATGTATGTATGAGTCATTGGTGATAGGAATATCATACTCACATAGTTGAGTTATAGTGTCATGTTATTGTTTTTGGAAAATATTTTTGTAGACTCTGCATGTGCTTAGGGGGAGCATGGACAGTTTAGTGCATCTCAACATGTACAAAGGGGGAGCTTAATCAAAGAATTCAGCATGTACTGAGAGGGAGCGGTTGAGCAATAGAAAAGGTATGCAATTGCCACTTATTTCGTTATCTTTTCCTTTAATTCATAACTTCTTTACATTATGAAATGGGAATATGATGGAAGATTATGACAAAGTTTAGAAAATTTGTGAGTAACGTAAAGTGACTAATTATTACCTTTTTCTATGTAGAAAAGGAAGAAATTAGAAGATCGCCATTCCAAGGAAAATGACAAGACGAAATCAACAGTTGTCCCTTTGAGAGGGAATCACATCCGAACGAGGCAATCCAAATCGGAGCGCGTAGGCTAGGAAAAGGAAAAGGAGATACCAAATTGGTGCAAGAGAACGAAGAGATAAGTGAGATATAACGATATGGCGAATTCCTCAGGATCTATTGATCCTGAGGGATCGCTGCCTTAAAGAATATCTCTATATTTGATATTTTCGCCTGACCACTATAAAAAGGGGTAGCTTTGCTACCCCAAGGGGGGACTATTATTGTTGTTTTATGAAATTCACTATTGTAACTTAAACTTTGATCATCGACTCTCTTTAAAGAGCGATTACTGTAAATCTGTTTCATGATTAATACATAAACTTTGTTGTTGTTTTGTCGTTGATTCTGTAGTAATTATAGTAGCGTGTCCTTGGAGGCTAAGGGCCGCCCTGGTGGATCACTTGCTTCCTATACAATTATTTTCCAATTCCGAGTCGCATGTGGTTTGATTTCTTTTACTTGCTTTATTCAGTAATCTGTTGTTCCTTATTATTTCATGTATTGGCTCTGTTATATTTCATTCATATTTGAATAGTAAGGTTATCCTCTATAACTGGAATGTTATGCTGCTCATTCTAAATTTATATCGCATCGTCGTTTCTTAACATATTGATATCATTATATAACATTGTTGTTCCTTAGATATTACCATTACTGTTCGTTGACTAAATAATAGTGCTGTGTATTTATAGATCGGTACTATTGCCTATTTATCTATGATTTACCTCTAAGAGCAATTGCTATTCATTGGGATTGTTGTTCCATGGTAACCTCAATTGTTGTTTCTTCATAACCATAATCAATAATTGTTATGCCGAAATTCAGACTACTGCTTTCCTCAGTATATATGTGTTGTGTGTAACATTCTATTTAAGTTTGCTATGCATTTATATTTGATTTAGGTTACTGTTCAATATTTCATAACTCATTTTAGTTTGTTGTTCAAATCATTTCTGAGGTAAATATTGTTGCTTAATTCCTGTAGATTATGACTATTGCTTCATTCATTCTTGTAGGTTAAAATTTTGTTGTTCAATCTTTTAAATAGATTAGTTGTTGTTCCCGTTCTTGTCATTTGAATTATCATTTCAAGTAATTGTTTTGGTGTGAACAGAACGATATGAAACTATAGTGAACATTGACTATTGTTGTCTGGTTCCCAGATTGATGATCTTTTATTTGATTGATTTTTAATTACATCAGTTTACAAAGGGAAGAGTTATCATTACTGCACCCTTGACTAATGAAGTGTTGTAGTTCCTTAAATATATGATTTAGTTACAAGCATTTCAAGTTCTTGCCATTACATTTAGAGTTTGTTTCTAGCATTTATTTACTTTGTAAAAGCACTATACTACTAGCATTACTCTTGACAATTGACCAACTCAAACTGAGTACACTCTTTGAGATAACAAATCATACTTGGATTGATAATTAATGTAGGGTAAATAGAGGTGAAAAAGGCCCTGTTTACTGCCCAACATTTTGGCGTTTTTGCCGGGGAAGAGTGTAGCCATTTGTTTATTTTGAGAGTAGTGTAAGTATCTGCTAGGAGAGAGTTGGGTTTTAAAAACGGAAGGTAAGAACCTGCGTATGGAGCATGTAACAACCCTACTCCCCTACCTGCTTTTCTGCAGATTTTCTATTGTTTTGGGTAGAAATCAGCATTCGATTTGTGTGCATGACTAAGCAGAAAAATCCTGGAAAGAATCCTAAACCACTACCCAATCCTGTTAAATCTAAGGGGCCGGTGACCCTTGGCCAATCGATCTTTATAAATGAAATTCTTAAGGAAGAAAAATCTTAGACTTCAGTAGGACATAGAAAATTTGCTTCTAGAAAACCTACTAGTTCCCTTCAGGCCACAGGATCACCATTTGTAGCCTTTTCTGAGGTGCACAGCCAAACAGAGGAGCAATATTTTCAAGAAATTGAGAATTCTAGCCCAAAATCATTGCAATAAGGGAACCTTAGTAATCTCTACGAAGGAAGGGGAGAAACAAGGGAAACTGAAGAGCCAAATATCCTCTTGGAATAGTTTAACCATTAAGTAGCAGAAATAAGGGAAGTTCTGTAAAAATCATCCAGAACAAATCCAAAAAACCTGAAGAGCTAGAATCCCCTCAAACATTAATTCAGCAAGGAACTCTCATCATCCTGGACAAAGGAAGTGTTGTTAAGGCCATTCCTATTAAAACCATCCTTGCTCCGTCTACCCAGCCTAGGAATACCCTCCTAGAAATCCCAGAAGGTTATTGGCACATATTTGACCAAATGGCCCACAACCAGCAAACTCCCCAAACCTCTACACTGCAATATCCCTTGTAGATACTGCAACCAATGCACCTATGAAGGCCATTCCTCTCCAACACATCCCTACATTTCATGGCCTAACATCAGAAGACCCAGATGCGTCTTTGTTTGAATTCGATGTTTTGTGCAAAGGATATGACCATACCACTGATCCCCAAAAGCTGAAACTATTTACCTCTACATTGAAAGGGGCTGCTTTACGATGGTTTATGGGATTGTGTGGAGGTGTTATAAATGATTGGGATCAGATGAAAGGTGCTTTCCTGAAGAAATATCAGTATTATTGTAGGTCTATAGAGTTAAAAGATGAAATATTTCATATGGTAGCCAGACCTAATGAGACATTAGAAGAATCTGTTGAATGTTTTCAGTATAATCTTCAAAGATCTCCTTATGCATCATTACCCTTACCTAAAAATGTATTAGAAACAACATCAATTAAAGGCATGAAGGAAAAATGGGTTAAAACACTAAATATTATGGGAAAAGGAGATATTTATCAAGAAAATTTTGCTAACATAATTCATTTATGTATCAATCACGAGGCAGCACAAGGCTAAAACTAGCAGAACATGGTCTAGGCTTACAAGGGACAATAAGACCTCTGGAGAAGGAGTAACTCACGTAGAAATTGGAAATTTATTGGAGAATTTCAAACCTGATATATTGGGACTCTGACAATGCAGCTCAATATTATGCAAGAGAAATAGAAGCAAGCAGAAGCAGAGAAAAATCTGGTAATATTCTGTCCTAGATTCAAAACGAAACATAGCGACAAAGAGTGCCCATTAGATGTAATTCAAGTTTGCACCATTTGTACAAAAGACCACTCTACAGAAAGCTGTCTCTCACTTCCTGGTTTGAAAGCAGTATACAAAGAAGCGGAAGAAGAACCAGAACTGGTGTACTTACTTAATCAGCACTGTCAATGGTAGCCACGACAATCAGGTATGTTCCCTGCCCCAACTTCTTCTTTCCAGCCTCCATAATATCATGCTCAACAATATAATACAATGTGACAAAATCAACCTCCCTTCTCAAATTGGTCACAACAACCATTTCCTTCATCATCTCCATGGCCAAACCAAAAAAGTCAATCTAATTGGCCTAATTTTCCCTACACTCCACCATATTGGCAAAACAATTCATATCCAACACAATGGTCCCCTCCCACTTCACAGAGATGAGCCTGGCATACAAACTGGTAAAGACCAATGAATCAGCCAATAGGAACCATTCCACTCCCTCAACCTACATTTCCAGTAGTATAACAAAACCCCCAATCCAATTTAAGACCGTAACTCCCAGCCCAACCCAACTCAAACCCAAATAATAGACCAGTCCAATCTGTTCAAATAATTGAAACACCAGAGATAGAAACTGAAGTAACGGAGTGTAATGACCTTCAATTAAGATCTAGACGTATTGTAGAAATCGAGGGAGATAAAATTATTCAAGTTGAAAATCAGTTACCTATAGAAAAACCATCACAAGAAGAAGATGTGATCAGACAATAGAATCATAATCAAACAACCACATCTTCTCCCCCATTCCCAAATGATTAATTATATTGCTCCCTATAGAACATCAGGACTTTGATATTCTGGGAGAACTAAAAAAATTGTACATAAAAATCCCAGTCCTCCAAGCTATCCAAGATATCCTAATATATGCAAAAACCATTAGATAACTCTGTATAAAAAAACCGAGGAGAATAAAAAATAACCCAACAGTCCATGTAGTCGGCACCCTATTTGATATATTATTAGTGAGAGAAGCACCTGTTAAATATGAAGACCCAAGAAATCCAATAGTGACAGTGTAAATCAATGGACAAACCTTTTCAAATGCCTTAGCTAATTTAGGGGCTGCAATTAATATTTTAACAACCACCACTTGTCAAAAACCGGACATTACATTAGTAGAACCAACCTCCACTTTATTAGAACTGGCCGACGGATCAATAGTTAGGCCAGAAGGTACACTACATGATGTCATGGTTTCTGTTGATTCCTGGGAATATCTGGCCAACTTTCTGATAATAAACCCCAAAAACTGACTTGATGGACACTCGTTGATTTTAGGCAGACCTTGGCTTGCGACTGCTGATGCTTATATTGGCTTTCGACAAGGCAGTATGACCATAACTAGAGGGAGTAATATCAAGACTCTAGCCCTATACCCTCCAGCCCAGCCAAGTGTAACAATAATAAAAGCTAACAAACATCCTATATCATACCTCACCGAAAACATTAGATCCCCATTAACCACAGAAGATGCCCTCAATTTCAAAGATCAAACAGAGGATGATGTCATTAACAAATTCATTAACCAAGCTAAATCGAGATCTCGCGTACAATGTCACATGATAAAGGTAGCGTTTGAAAATGAACTAGAAGAAGATCCTCTCAAAGACACCCATGATCAAACAATACCTATTACCTCTTTTTCAAATAGAAAAACTATAGAGATTGAGCCAGGAAAAACATTAAACATCAATAATAACCTGACTCCTGAACAAGAAGAAAAGCTGATCCAACTACTGAGAAAATATAAGGAAGCTTTTCCACGGGATTATCCAGACATGAAAGGAATTGATCCCTAGCTTTGTACACACCAGATTTATACAGAAAAGGATGTGAGACCTGTTCGCCAACCCCAACAGAAACTCAACCCTCACCTGAAAGACATTGTGAAAGCTGAATTACAAAAAAATTTGGTTGTAAACTTTATTTATCCTCTCCAATCGAAAATGCGACTCTCCACTTATAGTGGTGCCGAAGAAGAATGAAGAGTGGAGGACTTGTGTAGATTATAGAGAATTAAACAAAGCCACTCAGAAAGACCACTTCCCCCTTCCATTCATTCATAAAGTATTAGATACATTAGCAGGAAATAAATTCTTCTATTTCTTGGATGGCTTCAATGGCTACATTCAAATTCAGATTACCCCTGAAGACCAAGACAAAACTAGTTTTACATGTCCTTAGGGAACGTTTGCCTATAGAGTTTTACCCTTTGGCCTATGCAATTCCCCTGCCACATATCAAAGGGATATCCTCAGCATATTTTCTGATTTAATAAATGAAGGGATCGAAGTATACATGGATGATTTTACACCATACGAAGATGACTTTGACCCAGCACTAGACACATTGGAAAAGGTGCTGCAACGATGTATTGCCACCAGGCTCTGCTTGAGACATGAAAAGTGCTATATGATGATGAACGAAGGGATCATCCTAGGTCATTATATGTCAGCAGCTGGAATACAAGTAGATCTGGCCAAAATTCAAATAATTTTGTTAATACCCACTCCTACCACATAGACAGAGGTACGCAGTTTTCTTGGATTTTCTGGTTATTATAGGAGATTTATAGAACATTTTTTGCAAATAGCTGCACCTCTATACGCACTAACAGGGAATGTTGATTTTGTTTGGATAGATAAATGTGAACGTGCTTTTGAGGATTTGAAAAAGCTTGTGTCAATAGCCCCAGTGCTCAGAGGTCCAAATTCAGACCTGCCATTTCAAATTTCATCAGATGCTTCAGACACAACTATTGGAGCAGTTCTTGGGCAGGAAGAAGAAAAAAAACCATATGCAATCTATTACATTAGCAAGAATTTGTCCTGCTAAGCTAAACTATACCATTACTAAAAAACAATTTTTAGCTGTAATTCATGTTGTAAATAAATTTAGGCATTATATCACTGGATATCCTATTTTTTTATATGCAGATCACTCTTCCATAAAATATTTAGCAAATAAACCTATAACAAACGGTAGGGTAACAAGATGGTTGATTTTATTGCAGGAATTCGACATCACAATAAAAGATCGACTTGGGAAAGAGAATCCTATAGATGACTTTCTCTCACAAATGCCAAAACCAATGGATGCAACAGTAGTTGAAGATCAATTTCCAGATGAACATTTATTCGTTGTCACTATCAAAACACCCTGGTATGCTAATGTTGCAAATTATTTAGCTGTAGGAAAATTAGCAAAACATCTAACCCCTAATGAAGGAAAATAGGTTGTACAACATAATACCCAATTTTCTTCGATTGGGGGCTACCTATTCCATACAGTGGCATATATGCACATCAGAAGATGCATCCATGAAGATGAAATTTTTGACATTCTGAAGCCTGTCATGATGGACCGTGTGGCAGAAATTTCGCAGATCAAAGAACTGGTCACAAAGTTCTGCAAACAGGGTATCACTGGCCCACAATCTTCAAAAATTTGTTCAATCTTGCGACAGTTGCCAAAGAGCAGGATGCCCTGGACAGTTCGACAAAATGTCGTTAAACCCACAACTAGATATTGAACCATTTGAGCGTTGAGTGCTCGATTTTGTTGGTCCGATCAACCGATCATCAAACCAGAAAACATATATTTTGGTAGCAACGGATTATGTGACTAAATGGGTTGAAGCAGAGGCACTGCCAAGAGGTATAGAGGATTTTGTCATTCATTTCCTATTCCAGATATTTGTGCGATATGGCCTCCCAAGAGACATAATCACGGACGGAGGATCGCAATTTGTTGGTAATAAAATTGCTGCAACATTAAAAAACCATCATATTCATCAAAACATTACCACTCCATATCACCCACAGGAAAATGGCCAAATAGAAAGCACGAATAAAGTAATAGAAGCAATACTAACAAAAACCTTTGCATCACACAGACACAATTGGGCTACAAGATTGTCGGAAGCCTTGTGGGCATATAGAACAACATGGAGAAACACTATCGGTTATTCACCATATCAACTCGTATTTGGAAAGAAACCCATCTTTCCAATAGAATTTGAAATGCAAACCTTGAGAACAACACATGAAGTCAGAGTAGATTTAAACAAGGCCCAGATTAATAGACTATAGCAAATCAATGAGTTGGATGAAATCAGGCTCTCTGCTCTTCAACATACTTCATTAATCCAACAACAGAGAGCAAAATGGCATGATGCCCTCATCGAAAAGAAAATCTTCCACGAAGGAGATTGGGTGCTCCTATACGATTTGAGGTTTCAGGATTTTTCTGGCAAAATTCAAACTCACTGGCTAGGACCATATGAAACCCAGAAGGTGCATAACAATGGCACCATTACTTTAACCACCATTGACGGATCTGGACACACCTTCAAAGAAAATGGTCATCGAGTTTGATTGTATCGTAAACCACTTACTCGGGAATCCTTCTACCAACAACTCCGAGAAGACTCCAACATGCAGATTCCGGCTGAGGAAGAGAACTCTTCCTCACATTTGGTTCACTAAGAAATTTGATTGCTTTTATATTTTGTACATAACTTTTTCTATTCTATTTGTGTAAATTTCTTTTTGTACAGACTTTTGCATTTCTGCAAATTTTTGCATTCTGTTGTTCCTTTTTGAAGGAACAACAATTTTTTTTTTTACTACTTTGTTGTTCCTTTTCGAAGGAATAGCACTTTTGCATTCTAATGTTCCTTTCCAAAGGAACATCATTTACACCATTTTGTTGTTCCTTTTTGAAGGAACAACACTTTTGAATTTTTTTGTTCCTTTCCGAGGGAACAACATTTTCGTCATTTGTTGTTCCTTTTTGAAGGAACAACCCTTTTTGCATTTTGCTATTCCTTTCCAAAGGAACAACATTGCCTCCGTTTTGTTGTTCCTTTTCGAAGGAACAAAATTTCTGCATTTTTGTTGTTCCTTTCCAAAAGAACAACACATCTGCATTTTTGTTGTTCTTTTATGAAGAAACAACACTTTCATTTTCTGTTGTTCCTTTCCAAAGGAACAACACTTTCGGTTTTTTTTTGTTCCTTTCCGAAGGAATAGTACTTGCATTTTTTGTTGTTCCTTTCCGAAGAAACAACATTTTCATTTTTTGCTCTTCCTTTCCGAAGGAACAACACTTTTGGTTTTTGCTGTTTCTTTCCGAAGGAACAACACTTTCATTTTCTATTGTTCCTTTCCGAAGGAACAACACTTTTGTTTTCTATTGTTCCTTTCTGAAGGAATAGCACTTTTGTTTTCTGCTATTTCTTTCCAAAGGAGCAACACTTTCAGTTTTTTGCTATTCCTTTCTGAATGAACAACATTTTCACCTTTTTGTTTGCACTTGCTTTATTTGTTGTTCCAATTAAGGAACAATCCCTCTCAATGAACAACATCTTTGAGCATGTTTTTTTCCCTTTTTTCTTGTGTTTTTGTGTACACATATTCTTTTTCCGTCCCTCTAAAGAGACAACAGATGTTCCACCTTAAGAACAACATTTTTTTGGAGTGCATTTTTCTTCTTTTTGTGTGTTTTACCATTTAGAAACATTTTTGTGAGTGATGGTCATTTAAGGCACAACTATACATTTATGCAAGAATTCAAAAACTAGAGGATACCGAAATCAGCAAATCATAAAAATCGTCATACCTTGAGGATACCTTGCTATCATTATTTTATTAATACCAATATGATGGATTACTTTTATCACGATGGTTCTTTCTAAATCCCCATAATTCTCTTTGATCATTATTATTGAATAAGAATAAGGGCATATTTTTTCTATTGAGATGTTTAAACTTATTCCACCATCCCTACTCTTAATGAGTGTTGAACCACACTCTGTATATAAATAGGAAAAGTGCTATATAAAAGAGAAGAAGAAGAAGAAAAATGTTTATCTATATGATTACTAACATGATTTGTTAGATGAATGATAGAGGGTCTCATCAAGAGCCAGCTTACCATGATCATAAGGAAGAAAGTGAAGTGGCATTCCCACTATGGCCACCACACCAGGGATATGATCCAAGAGGCACATCAAAAGAATAAAAAAGTCCTTGGAATAGGAGGTCTCATCACGAGCAAGCCTACCCACCTTTCACTCCTTCCTGGTGAATGGCATTGTGATTCATCTGGTTACCAAGCCAGCACAATGGCCTCCATTCTGACATTGTACAACACTTTCCTAGGCATACACAAAGGATTATGGTTCCAAGGGTGAAATAAACAACTCTGTCAAGGTTATGGAAACTTGTGGGCAACACAGCTCTGTCGATGGTATTGAAGTCATATTTCTTATACACTAATAGTCATCATAAAACCCTTCTTCTTATATCTTTATAAATGCTTTCAAATGAGATTATGTATATAACCCTTCCGAACCTTTGATACATGAAAATCATTTACAAATCAATTATGATGGTAAAAGTAGATAATGACCACATAAAAACTTTTATTCACGTCAGCTGTCCTATCCTCCATTTCTCACATCATATCATGACATTTCCATATTTATTACCGATTCTATCATACGCCTCGATTTCAGTAATCTGCTCATTTTTGTAAACATCGCATACCTCTATACATTGTTCCTTTATTAATCTGTACTATGGCAGTTCAACATGCTACTCCTTTATTTGGCGGCCGAGGATGGCCTATCACATTACAGGGGGGTGTGGGTGATCTCATAATTCACTATCATACGTGTTAGCTCATCATTCGGAAGAATTATGACTTTGGAATAGCAATACTTAACGGTATTTTGTTTTCCCAATATGCATGGCTTGCTATTCTGAAACCATTAGCATGATTTGCTTTGCAAAATTAATAGTAAGTTAGAAATTTGAATAGCTTGATGTTCCATCACCTTCTCTGTGCTTTCCGAATAGTGAGCTAAATATTTGAACAGCCTGTTGTTCCATTGTTGTCTCTATGTTTTTATAGTGTGATGAGCATGAATAAGATGGGAGGAAGATTAATTCACAGTGAGCGACAGGTGTTGATGGTGTCTGATGCTACACGGGAAATCTTAGCAAGGGCAGGATGGATAACTTATCTTAACCATCTACAACAATCCAATGAGACAGTGGCAATTGAGTTTTTGTAGAACTTGCAAGAAAATTACTCCATTGTGAGAGGGAAAACGATAGCAGTCACTGAAGACATAATTGCAGAAGTTTCGGGACTACCAGCCACTGGACCTGTGTGGACTCTAAAAAAGGTGAGACTGCGCGATGCCATGACCATCTTCTAGGATGAAGGGAAAAACCTTATTGTAGAAGGGAAAGGAGTTCTGCAGGCAACCCTGGGAGAGTCATGGCCATAATTGGCAAGAATTATCCAGCGCTATATCACTTGCAATGGTAGAAAATACATGGTAAGACCACGCCCTCTCGCCATGTAGATTTAGTAGTAAGCCACCATGGGTTAATACAACTCATAGACAACTACAGTCTTGCCCAACAACAGAGTAGTTGGGAAGAATTAATTTTCTCCATAGACCCGGACTGGCTTTTCCAAACCCGAAATGAAAACACAGTGCCAGCACATCGAGCAGACCACTGAAATGAGGAAAATCTGTTAGATTAGCAAGGATCAAAGGAATTCTAGGAAATTCCCAAGGAAATATTAGTCAACTGGTGGAAATACTCGATTAAGGAGACGAGCAACCCCCACAATTGGAAGGTGGGGAGAATGAAGAAGAATTGGAAGGAAATGAGAAAGAAGAATAAGAAGAGGAGATTGAACAGACCAGTCAAGAAGAAGGGGAGGAAACAGGGTAGCATAGTGAAAGCTCACCGCAAAACCCTCTGCAAGAAGATGAATTGGCCCGAATTTTGGCCAATATGGGTGAATATGTCCAACCTCACAACCCACTCAACCCCCATACCAAGGAAGAACTGCAGGATCACTTTGCTCATGATAAAAGTGCATCCGAGGAACTGTGTGATGAGGAGGAAGAAGAGGAGGATCACTCTTCTCATGATTAGAGTGTACTTGGGGAAAAGAGTGTTGAGCTAATTTGTTTACCAAAATTAACACAAATATTTCTTATCAATCCAGGTTGTTTATGCTTTGAGGCAAGTTCACTATATGTGAAGATCAGATGTAATCAAACCTTGAAAGATAATTTATTCAAAAACTTAAAGCAATACATCCTACAACTCTAATTCAATTAGTTTGAAAAGAGGAAAAATATTAAAATGGTTCTTGACTCAAGAAGTACACTTTTGCCTCAATTACCACTTAATGAATCAGAGATTAAAACCAAGAAATTAAGATGGATAAATTATTAATGAAAGAAGGCTCCTAACTTAAGAGACACATAATGTGTTTCATCATAATTCATTCATCTCAATACCAAAATCACATAAAGAAACTACTTGCATGTAATCAAATGAAACTAATTGCAATTCATCATATTAGTAGAAGGGATGCTCAACTTGAACACTTTGTTTTTCCAACTTAATAAGATGATGAATAAGCTAAGAACTAAGGAAATCAATCACCATTCATTAACCATAAAGCAATCTGAAATAAAGCATGAAAAACAAGTTCTACAATAACCAGATTACAAGAAATAAAACTAGTTAACAAGGAAGTGTACTTAGCTTGGAATGGGGGCCCTCCACCCTTGACTTGCACACTTGAGAAGTGATATTAGAAGCTGAAATTCAGTCGCACATCCATATCATTTAACAGCAAAATAATAATAGCACAAGTCTTCAAATTAACTCTCCAATCCAAAAGTGTCTCAGCATAAAAGTATAATAAGTCAATACATAAGCCATCAAAGTCTTGGCTCTTAAATAAGAAGTCTCATGAAACAAACTGATCTATATTCACTCAAACAAACCCATCTACTCTTATCCATCTATCTAAGTGGAATCCATTACTCCCATCCCAAGAAATATGACCAATCCCATAGAATCTCAAAACGGCCCTATTTCTATGGGATTCCTGAACGACTAGTCATGATTGACTAGCACTAAATGGGCCTAATAAAGCTTGTTCTATTTGAGATAAGCATAGATGGCTTAGTCCTAGTTCCAAAGCTATCCATCCATGCATTCAATTCATGCCCAATTATCCTGCAACCATATCAACCGTAGAGCTATTACGGGAATTTCTGAATCTGCCAATTTTGCACTTAAAACCAAACTTTCATAAAAACTTTAGAAATTGAAAAATTAAAATTAAATACCTGAATGGATATCAAATATACATCAAAATGGGATGAATGAAGGGAAAATGGATGGAAAATAGATGGATTAGTAAGTTTCTTAGAGCAAAAATAAGACCAAAACTAAGGCCCAACATCTCTCCCTTGTTTATCATCAAGCATGTCCCCATGCTTGCTTACTCCTCTTTGATCTTCTTCTCTCTGTAGTAGATGTTGCACCTGTAGATGCTTCCTGTTGTGCTGCCCTGACCAAACAATCCAAACCTGAGTCATGTCTTTCCTTGAACAAAGCTGCTTTTACCTTTTGTTTTTCATACTTTGTCTGCCACATATTCTTTTCCTTTAACCATTTAAATGCTTGCTTAGAAAGCAGATCAGTTTTCCGTTTTAGTCTCCATAGCTCTTCATTTAGCTTTTCATTTGCCTTGACCAACTTAGTATTATCCTTCTTACTTGCCTTGTTTTCCTCTTTTAATTGTTTTTCGAGGATTTTACTAATTTCTAATTGGTCAGTTAAGTCCTTGATTCTTCCCAAATTGATTTCTTTTTCAAAATCTTGTGTTGTTTGGATTAGTGATGCTGCTGTTGCATCATCATATGAAGAATCCCTATCAAATACTTCTTGTGCAATGTCATTTTCTTCCTGTTTTCTTGAAGAATATGTATCTGTACTTCCTTTTCTAAGTCAATGGGACTTTTATTCCTAAATCTTCTAGGAATAGACATAACAGATGTTTCATTTTCCTGCATGGCCATGTTATTTTGTTGTTTAGATCTTGTTCTGGGATACAAGGGTGAACTCATCAATCCTCTATTTTCCTATTCTATTTTATCCTGTACTTCATTAATCTGTTCAGTAAACTAATTTTTAGACATGAACTCCCTCCATACTATGCCTTGTGACCTCACTTGATACTCAACTAGGATTTTGATCAATCCTTGGTAGTAAATCTATCCTGCTTTGGGCCTGTGTTCATGTCTCACTGTTTCAATCATTCTCAAGAGGCTCCTAAATAGGAAATATGGCAAGTTAATCCTATCCTCTCCCTTAATATGTTATAGAAGCCGGACATGATACAGGTGGGCAACACTATATCCTCTATCACAAGTCAAAAACTTCTGGATGACCAAAACCAACTCACCTCATGGTTCATTGAACCATTCCCTTGGTATCCCCTTTGTTCTATCAAAAGTCCCTTTCCGGTTCTTCTCAAGAAAGAAATTCCACGCTTTCTGTTGGAAATAATACTGAGAGGGGGGGGGTGAATCAGTATTATCACATTAATAAAACTTTTTCATTTCCATAATCAGATTCATATATGTTACTTCCACAACTTCTTATGATTAAGTTAATTGATCTTCAATGAGTGCATTAGAACATTATCAACCATATTATCAGATAACAGATGCCATAATATAGAATAGATCATCACACATAAGGCACACACATGAACACCATGATATAAGGTGGAAACCCAATGCGGGAGAAAAACCACCTGCTGCAAGTCATCTCAATCTTCTTCTTAATAAGAAAATCCTTTTACAATATTTGTACTGGTGCAGTCTTATACCAGTACGGGAGCTACAACCCCCTTTGCTCTTATACTAGCCGATCCATTTACTAGTACGCAGGTTGCTACCTGCTACAATGCTCCAAAGATCTCCCTTAGCTTTTGTACTAGCTTAGATACTAGTACATAGGCGCTGGCCTACAATCTTCTCTACGCCAGGTACCACGCCTCATCAATTTTCAGACTGGATACACTGAAGCACAACACATAATCTGAAAGGCCACTTTTCATCCAATTTTCATACTGGACCCAACAACAACATTGAAGCTCATAGTCAAACAACCTTCTGAATCACCCAATCACCAGATCCATACATATACAATGATATTATGAGAGTTATCAACCAGATCTAGTACATAAAGATAAGTCATTAATCATGCTGTTATCTGAACTCAATACCAGTAACCAAACATCAGTTATGCACCCAAAACCCTGCAGAATAGTCAAAGGCAATTAAAACAAATTTTAAGCAGGGATCGCAACTTCACTGGTATAGATCTGCGGATATCTGTACTACCTCCGCACCTGTGCCTTCTGTGGCGCCGCGACCACCGCACCTGCGCCTTCTGTGGCGCCTCCGCACTGCGCCTTCTATGGTGCCTCTGTGGCGTCTCCGCACTGAGCCTTCTGTGGCGCCTCTGCACTGCGCCTTCTATGGTGCCTCTGTGGCGTCTCCGCACTGAGCCTTCTGTGGCGCCTCCGCACTGCGCCTTCTCTGGCGCCTCCGCACTGTGCCTTCTGTGGCGCCTCTGTGGCATCTCCGCACTGCGCCTTCTGTGGCAGCTCTGCACTGCGCCTTCTGTGGCACCTCAGCACTACGCCTTCTGTGGCACCTCTGCACTGCGCCTTCTGTGGTGCCTCCGCACTGCGCCTTCTGTGGCGCCTCCGCGTTGCACCTTCTGTGGCGCCTCTGTGGCGTCTCTGCACTGTGCCTTCTGTGGCGTCTCTGCACTGCGCCTTCTGTGGCGCCTCCGCACTTCCGCAGCTGCAGCGCTCGAGAGATCACCCTTCATAGATTCGCTTTCAACTTCACTTTCATAGATCAAACTTTCAAAACAATAACCCAATATTTCAGATCTTAAGATATTCAATTGCAAGGATGAATTAGCCAAGTGATCTCCTTTGCTTTATATAGGCTTACGCCTTTCACAATACCACGGGCCAAAACCATAGGATCAAAAAACTATTGGACTAATACCATGAACCAACCATGAAAGTACATGAGATCAACACTTTTGACGAAGTACCATGGTCCAAAACCATAGGTTCAAATACCAAGGACTAACTACCATGGACCAAAGGTAAGTTCTCCAACATATACGCGCTTTTCCTCATAGGTTCAAATACCAAGGACTAACTACCATGGACCAAAGGTAAATTCTCCAACATATACACGCTTTTCCTTGCATGAAAGTGCGTGAACTTTTTCTCTACATGAAATAAACTTTTCTCTGCATAAAAGTGCGTGAACTTTTCTCTACATGAAATAAACTTTTCTCTGCATAAAAGTGCGTGAACTTTTCTCTACATGAAATAAACTTTTCTCTGCATATAATTTATTATCTGAGATGAGTGGGTTGCCATCAAGTACAACATATGTATCATAATGCCAACAATCTCCCCCTTTGGACTTGATGGCAACAACAACCGATCACTCTCTCCCTTTGACATCAAGGGCAAAGGGTTATGCTCCCCCTAAGAACATGCTCCCCCTGACTATAAACCAGATCTGCAAAGAAGAACCATAATCCATGACCATGAAATAGATAGAGACGTATTGCAGCAATATTCAGACCAACATCCATGATCTCATTCTGTACTTCCTCCATAATGCCAACAATGCATGATATGCTCCCCCTGAATACCTGTTGAAATCTTTGAATGAGCTCCCCCTTTGTATATGTCATGGTGCACCAATCTGATCATGCTCTTTCTGAGAACAAGCTGAAATGTGTGCTCTGCTATATAGTGTTGTTCATGCTCAGGCTCCCCCTGACTGTAAGCAAGGTCTACAAAAGGATGTTCTACATCACAAATGACCTTCCTAAAAGATTCAATACATACATCCATCACCCAACCAAGTGGGGATATATCAGAAAAACGAAAACCAAATACATTACATCTTCATCCCAGGCATAATGGGGAAACCAACATAGGTCGTTACATGACCTGAAGAGATGACACTATTACATCATGAGTCTTGATATGACATCACCTAAATAAGATGAACATTAGCAACAACACTTTATGATCTGCTCCATAGTATCTGTCAACAACAACTAGACCAGCAACTTGTATTAGTGCATGAATCATCAAGGTATGTCTGCATCAACAGAATTTCACATTCTATGTGAGAAACATCATAGCCATCCAGATCTACATGAATCAAGTATCATCAATTGGGAATATCTGCATTAATCAACATATGTATGAAACAATCCTATCATCATATAGATAAGAGCTCATTATCATCATGTCTCCAACAATGAAACTTTGAATAATCATCCCTGTATCCAGCCAAAAATCCTCATCCATTTGTGCCAAGAATGAAAGGAATCATAACTGTAATATATGATCTTTATGCATATGACGAAAACATCATATGAGTGACTCAACATCAAGAAGATGTGAATTCAAGCTAAGTGCTTCCCATGCAAGCATCATTAGAGAATCAACCATAAATCTGATCCAAGAACCATGTGAACAACTCATAACCATAGCAAGATGAATCATTTATCCATATAAGTATCATCACCAAGGACTATTAACCATAATTCCAATAATGCATTAAGTCCATATGCTCCCTCTAAACCTGTGCCATCTGTCTGATCATGCATATCAATAAGGAGTATCAAGACATCATCAATATCAAGTTAGAACCAAAACACTTCTAACCATCATATCCACACATCATTATTATTAACTAGAGAAAAACTGATCCTTCTCTTGAATCTGTCCCTACTGCCTTTCTCCAAACAATCATATACGCGACTGTGCAGTAAATAACTCGCGTATATATGCAACTTTCCTTTATGGAGTTTGCATATGAGATTCAGGACACTGAAGTTTTGTACTTTCAGCTCCCTCTGATTCTGATATGTCTGTACGTTGTGCAGTGCCACCTTTTTCTGACTGTACTTCCTTTTTCCTCCATATCTTCAAGCGTGATGATGACATTTTCTCCTTTTGATATGGTGCCCACACTTTGTTCCTGCATTCCTTAGCTATATGTCCAAGCTTGTTACATGCATAACATCTTACTTGTTTCATATTCCTCCTGTAACAATCAACAGCTTTGTGACCAAACATATTGCAAGAAAAGAAATATCCATAAAAGTACCTTGAATGTGATGATCTTTCTGCATAATGGTCTTGAACCCTTCTTCTTCTACATCTAGCTGCAACATGTCCAAGATTATGACATACATAACATTCAACATTATTCATAGGAGGAGTAAAGGATTTTCTTTGAGGAATCCCTTTTCTTGGTTGATGATGAGATTGATCTTTCATTTCTTCGTTGATCACTTTAGATTTCTCTTTAGAGTTCCTTGCCTCACCTTGTGAACTAGATTCACCTTCAACAGATTCATGGAAGCCAAGACCAGTCTTTATAGCAGGAGACCTTTGACTACTAAGAATATCATCCAAGACTTTAGAACTATCTTGAAATCGTAAAAGCTTATCCTTTTCTTCTAGTTTACCTTTCAAGATATTTACCTCAACCTGAAGCTGTTCTTCCTTTTCAAGAGATTGCTTTTTCAAATCTTCTTCAGCTTTCCTTCCTTCTTCCATTTGTTCCCTTAGTTTGAGAATCTCCTTTTCTTGTTCTTCATTCAGATCCTGCTGCATTTGACGAACTCGGAAGGCACATTCTAGTTGAGATTTTAAGCTGGTGACTTCGTTTTCTTGTTTTGCAATAGCTTGGAGTAGATCTGTATTCTGCTTCTTTGATTCTTCAAGATCTCCTTTTAGTGAGAGGATTGTAGCTTCAATATTTTCATAGTAGCTGGATCTATCTTTGAGTTTCTTGAGGGTTGTGCTTCTTTCGTTGACTTCTTTTCTTAATGATGTCACTTCATGCTGCAATTTTTGACATTGGTCTTCCTTGTCCTTGAGTAGCTTTCTTAGCTTGTTTCCTTCTTCTAGTTGGGACTTTAGCTTGGTAGCTTCTTCTTTGAAATCGCATTCCCTTTTGTTCAATAGATCTTGTTTATCTCTAATTTTTTCTGTCAGCCTTTTAAATTCTGCCTCTATTTGATATCTTTCTTGTTCACCCATAAGAGCAAATTCAGTAGTTTCGCTATCACTTTCATCTCTTCCAAAAGGAAAGATAGCTGGAACAACAGAGGATAATATATTCATACCTGATAATGATTCTGAATCTGATTCTGAATCTGAAGAGCTTCTTATACCTAATCCCCAATCGATTCTCCCACTGTCATAGTTCTTTTGAGATGACTTCTTTTTCTTAGGTGCTTTCTTCTTAAGCTTCTTTCCCATTGTTCCACGGATCTCCTTCAAGTGATCAAGCTTCTATCAAAGGACCTACTCTGATACCAATTGTTGGAAATAATACTGAGAGGGGGGGGTGAATCAGTATTATCACATTAATAAAACTTTTTCATTTCCATAATCAGATTCATATATGCTACTTCCACAACTTCTTATGATTAAGTTAATTGATCTTCAATGAGTGCATTAGAACATTATCAACCATATTATCAGATAACAGATGCCGTAATAGAGAATAGATCATCACACATAAGGCACACACATGAACACCATGATATAAGGTGGAAACCCAATGCGGGAGAAAAACCACCTGCTGCAAGTCATCTCAATCTTCTTCTTAATAAGAAAATCCTTTTACAATATTTGTACTGGTGCAGTCTTATACCAGTACGGGAGCTACAACCCCCTTTGCTCTTGTACTATTCGATCCATTTGCTAGTACGTAGGCTTCTACCTGCTACAATGCTCCAAAGATCTCCCTTAGCTTTTGTACTAGCTTAGATACTAGTACATAGGCGCTGGCCTACAATATTCTCTCCTCCAGGTACCACGTTTCATCAATTTTCAGACTGGATACACTGAATCACAACACATAATCTGAAAGGCCACTTTTCATCCAATTTTCATACTAGACCCAACAACAACATTGAAGCTCATAATCAAACAACCTTTTGAATCACCCAATCACCAGATCCATACATATACAATGATATTATGAGAGTTATCAACCAGATCTAGTACATAAAGATAAGTCATTAAACATGATGTTATCTGAACTCAATACCAGTAACCAAACATTAGTTATGCACCCAAAACCCTACAGAATAGTCAAAGGCAGTTAAAAAAATTTTTAAGCAAGGATCGCAACTTCACTGGTATAGATCTACGGATATCTGTACTACCTCCGCACCTGCGCCTTCTGTGGCGCCACGACCACCGCACCTGCACCTTCTGTGGTGCCTCCGCACTACGCCTTCTATGGCGCCTCTGTGGCATCTCCGCACTGCGCCTTCTGTGGCGCCTCCGCACCGCGCCTTCTGTGGCGCCTCTGTGGCATCTCCGCACTTCGCCTTCTGTGGCGCCTCTGCACTGTGCCTTCTGTGGCGCCTCCGCACTGCGCCTTCTGTGGCGCCTTTGCACTGCGCCTTCTGTGGCGCCTCCGCACTGCGCCTTTTGTGGGGCCTATGCACTGTGCCTTCTGTGGCGCCTCCGCACTGCGCCTTCTGTGGCGCCTCCGCACTGCGCCTTCTGTGGCACCTCCGCACTGCGCCTTCTGTGGCGCCTCTGTGGCGTCTCCGCACTGCGCCTTCTGTGGCGCCTCTATGGCGTCTCCGCACTGCGCCTTCTGTGGCGCCTCTATGGCGTCTCCGCACTGCGCCTTCTGTGGCGCCTCCGCACTTCCGCAGCTGTAGCGCTAGAGAGATCACCCTTCACAGATTCGCTTTCAACTTCACTTTCATAGATGAAACTTTCAAAACAATAACCCAATATTTCAGATCTTAAGATATTCAATTGCAAGGATGAATTAGCCAAGTTATCTCCTTTGCTTTATATAGGCTTAGGCCTTTCACAATACCACGGGCCAAAACGATAGGATCAAAAAACTGTTGGACTAATACCATGAACCAACCATGAAAGTACATGAGATCAACACTTTTCACGAAGTACCATGGTCCAAAACCATAGGTTCAAATACCAAGGACTAACTACCATGTGTTATCACTTAGAACTAAAATTGATATATGTAACTTTTCATCCTAGCCCGATGACAAGGGTCAGTGCTAGTTTATTTTTGTTTTAATTTTCTTCCCTTAGAATCTGAAGTTTTGAAGAGTTTTTGAGTCAAGTTATTCTCAGCTCCCATTGGTTCCCCTCCATCTACCATTGTTTTATAGCCACCTGTTATCTTATGTCAGTCACCGTGCCTTTTTGTAATTTCGCAGCGCAATCCTGATTAGGCAGTTTCGCAGCGCATCATGATTAGGCAGTTTCACAGCGCATCATTCAAATTTAAAAATGACAGCACTGCGAAATCATGGATTCGTACATTTCGTAGCGAATCTTTCCTGAAATGTCAAATCCGTTAGGTGAGTCATAGGCCGTGTCTTCTCATGTCAGCTCATGTAACCCTCTTATCACATTTCACCACTCATTGCCACTATCACCACCACTAGATCTGTTGATACGCATGAATCATCATTTCCAAGAAAGACCACTATGCATAAAACTTAATGATGGTCGTAAGTCTTGCATGAAATGACAAATCTGCAAGATTACAACTTGAAAGATTTTAAACGGTAAAATTTAAAATTCAACTACAAAGATAATCAAGTGAGGCTGAATTCAAATAGAAGCTGAATCACAATTCCAACCGGAGCTGGTAGTCATTGTCTGCGAAGATTTGGAAGAATCAATGGAGAAAAAGGAGCATAGATCCGACAAATGTCTAAGCACTGAGCCTGAAGGCTTAGATATAACGCTGAGAAATAAAGAGGTGGAGAAAGCATTTAAAAAGGCCGGGTGCTGGAATTTTTGCAAAAAGTTACAAGGAGGGCACGCACAAGTAACCAAAGAATTTGCACTTAACTTCACAGGTTTGAATTCAAAAGTAGCCATGATAGAATCGCAGGTTTCGCCAGAAGTGATATCTACTGTGACAGAGATACCACGACGACAAGAGAAATGGTTTAAAAACTTCAAGTTTGACATGAATCCTTGCAAGGAATTTTTGAAGGATGAATTTGTAAATGAAGATTTAAGTAAGGCAGTGCCCAGGAGTTATGTCAAACAATATTATGCTCATTTACTAACCTGCATACAGAAATATCTGACTTGTGAAGGAAGGTATAACAAGGTTTACTCTTACCATTTTAAACTCCTTTTGCATTTCACCGGGAAGGTCTCCATAGACTTACCTTTTTATCTTTTCCGTAGTTTGAGTAAGATGTGTGATAAGGTACAACTGAGGAAAGAGGATTGTGAAACCTCTTTGTTTCATCATGGTTTGATCAAACTACTGGTTTTAGATGGGCTCCAAAAGATAGACAGAGATTTGAATTCATTCATTTTTATGGCTGGTTTCAAAAGCCAGACTGGCCTCACTCCTCTACCTGTTAGAGATTCTACAATAGCTGAGATCCAAACAGAAGCAAGAGCTAAAAGAGTTCCAAATTCACAAGTAGGAAAACAAGTGAAGCCACTCATCATCCAAGATCAACCTCAGAAACCAACTAAGGAAAAAGGTCATGGTAAAAAGACTGTACCTGAAACAAGCGCGTCTAAAGTAGTCTCAAGGATAAGAACAAGAAGCCAGATGAATAAGGAAAAAGGTAAAGCTGTAGCAGTCGAAGAAAGTCCAGTGTCCAAGGGAAGTTTAAATGCCTTATTACAGGCTATTGACTTTGAGCAGTCTCTACCAGTTCAAATTGAGTTGATACAGTCAGAACAAGAAATCACCAAGAAAGCCAAGGCCTCAAAAAGGCTTAAATTTGATGAGCCAGCTGAAGAGTTTGTTTTTAAACCTAGAAGACCTATGACAAGGAGATTCCAGCAAGAACAGGAAACACTGTCAAGAACATAGGAAACAGGGGAAGGGACACAACGTTGGCAAAAGAAAAACACAGGCAGAACAGTGATCACATCTAAAGAAGATAATATAGCAGCCATGAAGAGCCAATTAGAATCAGCTAAGCATGAGATCACCAAATTAAAGAAAGTTGTTAGAAGACATGCAGTCATACACGCAAACTATTATAAAGCTCTATGGAAAGGGAATGCAGCTGTAGAAGCCCAGTTGAATTCAGTGGTTGATGGCCATTCACAATTTCACACCTGGACAGTACCAGCAATCAAAGAAGCCAAGTACATCAGAAGGATCAATATGCAACTGAGAGCTGGGAATAAGGTTATGAAGAAACAAATTGAAGAGCTGAAGGCACAGTTAAGCCAGCTTAAAGGACCTACTAAATGAGTTTTCATTTCAAGTAAGATTATGTTTCAAAAATTTTGATAAGTTTGCTTGATCTTATCTTTCTGAAGAAATCTAAATCCCTATTCGGCCTTTGGAAAGTCTAAAGAAGTTTTTGGCAATCAAGCACTCGATTAATAAAGGTCTCAGGTTAAATAAATCAAGCAGTTTTGAAGTTGAAGCGGGAATTTTGAAAAGGAAATATATATAAGGCATATAAGGCATCATCTGAAACTATTAACATTAAACCAGGACAAGACAGGTGGAGACGATATGTATTCGAATCCAATTTTAAATTTTTTGTCATAAAGTGAACATATTTACCACAGTTCAAGATATTTCATAACAGCTTGGTGCCTTCACACATGAAAAGGGTGGCCAACACATCATGGATGTGGCAATCTATTCTATTTGGCTAATCAAAGACAAAAGGCATGCTTCTTTGGATTCGAACATTTTGAGGCAAACCAAGGACCGACAAACATGGGTAGTTTCCTATGTTTCAGGGCAATGGAAAAGATGTGTCATTAAATATCAAACATGGAGCCTTGAACATCCATTACAGCCAAACTAAAGGGGAGCAGATGTCAAAGAACGAGAACCATTGTAATCAAGGCTATTATTAGCATAACACGGTGTTAGAATCCTACTTGATTTAGATCTCTAAAAACTCCAGTCAACACTTTGTTGTATTTATTAAGTAGTTAGAGTTTAAGAGTTGTCAGTAATAGAAGTAGTTTTCGAATTCCCCTCATGCTGGAGGAGGAATCTTGATTAGTTAGAATAAGAGCTCTATATATAGCTGAAACAGCAATGTAATCAGGGTTGGAAATTTTATGGAAAAGCTGGTATTTGGCTTATGTAAGACTCATTTTCAGTAATACATGCTTGACTTTACTTCTCAGGATTCATGAAGGATTTTTTATGTTCAGAATATGTGATGTTGTCCTTTCCTTAATTCTTACAGTGGTATGGATGTATAATCACTCAGAATTCACTGAATGTGCTCTGACTTCCTGTATACATTTATAAACTGTGTGGTCCCATATGAGTTTATGTTCTGAATGTTTAAATGTTGAATGCCCTGACTTCCATGTAGGGTTGAGTTCATTGTTATATTGAGGTGTTGTTGACTCCATAAGCCCAATGGATAGTTTTGTTTAATGTTTTTCCACCATTCATATTTTTCACAGTTGTTATATAAGAGTTAGCCATCTTATCTTTAATCAAAATCATTAATCCATCAAGAGAGAGCCCTCTCAGGTTGAGGAGGCTAAGCCTCAGCCTAAAGTCGGTTTGAAATAGTTACTTGAATTCTTCCTGGTCTGTAGCCTTCCAGGGCCTGATTTTGAGATAACACCATGGACCAAAGGTAAGTTCTCCAACATATACGCGCTTTTCCTCATAGGTTCAAATACCAAGGACTAACTACCATGGACCAAAGGTAAGTTCTCCAACATATATGCACTTTTCCTCATAGGTTCAAATACCAAGGACTAACTACCATGGACCAAAGGTAAGTTCTCCAACATATACGTGCTTTTCCTTGCATGAAAGTGCGTGAACTTTTTCTCTACATGAAATAAACTTTTCTCTGCATAAAAGTGCGTGAACTTTTCTCTACATGAAATAAACTTTTCTCTGCATAAAAGTGCGTGAACTTTTCTCTACATGAAATAAACTTTTCTCTGCATATAATTTATTATCTGAGATGAGTGGGTTGCCATCAAGTACAACATATGTATCATAATTCCAACACTTTCTCCTTGAAGTGCAGGCCTTTGTAATATTTTTCACCTATCATTGGTAGATCTAAAGCTTGGGAAAGGTATTCCTGAGTCACCGGAATAATAACATCTCCTACCCATGTCTGGTCCTGATTGTAATTGTTTATGAAGTCCCTGGTTATTTCTTCATAGTGGCCATCAAATTTTTGTAAAAAGCCTATCAGTCCTGCTTGGTAAAGTTTTTCTATAGTTTCCTTCCTCCAGCTCTCTATCTGAAATTTTGGCTCTACTCTGGCTGACATTGTTTCTGAAAACCAGTTGATATATGTTTCTGCTGTTACTAATTTCATCTTGACAATAATAATTTATGACTATTGTTCTTTCCAAAATGAAATTCTGAAAGCAGAGAAGCTTACCTGCTTGTTCACAACAATTTGAATTCGATTTCCTTAGCATCTGTTTACCCTTTCTCTGCAGCAGCACTGTTTTAAATCCCTGTTCAAGAAATCAAACACCTGTATATCCTTGTCAATATGCTAAACTCTGTTCTGGTAAACAAAATACATATGGAAACAACTTTTCCATAAAGGGTCCTTAGTTTTCTAATGTATTTGTTTAGGCATTATTCTTATACTGTTCCATGTATGCCTATCACCCTGCACTGTGTATACTGTCACCAAAATCAAGTAGCACGTTTGTTGTGTATATATAGTCATTAAAAACAAACAATGTATTTACTGTGTATATACAAGCTCTTAAAAACTAACAGTGCATTCTCAAATGGCTCTCGGCCTCAAATATAAAAACTTGAAAATCACCAAAATGGCTCTCGGCCTGTTTATCTAAAAGCTTGAAAATCAACAGCGCTCGGCCTCAATTTTTTTTTGAAAAACCAAATAGCACATTTAAATAAAATGGATTTTAAATGGCTCGGCCTTTACTCTCTCTGGCAATCAACAGCGCTCAGCCTCCTAAAAAAAACTTAAACATCACACAGCACTTTAAATGGCTCAACCTACACAGACTTCACTATAACATTTCAACCCATTGTATTAACCAGAACAAAGACACATATTGGCAAAAGGTTCCAGAACAAAGACACATCCTTCATGTTTGTTCGCCTTACAGGCCATTTCCATTCAAAGGCATGCGATATATCAGTCATATAAACAATGAAATCAACCAACAACGTGCAACAAAAACAAGCATATCACAATAATGATCACATCCTCGGCACTAGCAACTATACTCTACCTCCTCTGTTTTATAGACTTTGTTTTGGTTTGCAAAACTGCACTCTGTTTTGGTTTACAAAACTCCACATGCGAGCCCATACCACTAACGTGTTATACATGCAACAAGGTTGAACTAAATTGCTGCACTGTTTCCTAGTGTTTTATGCCATGATATACGTGGTGAATCTTATCGCCAAGCTTCATGTTTATTAACTGCTGTCAACTGACCTTAAGGTTGTTACTGCTAGAGTTAATGTGTGGTTTCGACTTTTTACCTGGCTGTCAACGAGCGTTGAGGAGAGTTAAATGGCGCTCCGAATCCCTGTAGCTTCGTTCAGCTGACTGGTGGCAAGAGCAGGAGCATTGATCATTAATCACAGGCAGTATACAATCACATCCCATAGTTGCCGAACTAAACAAACCATACCATTACCTGAATAGATCCCGAAAGTTCAGTGATCACTCGGCGTTATGTTCGGGAAAATTTCCTTCTTATATCCTCACAAACCCGCTTCAGTTTCCCTTTTACTAGCTTGCAGCTCTCAAACACAATCGTTCTGAGCTATTTAGCGATGAAGAATTAGTTTTGAACAGTGCAAGAACCATAGGTCAGTTCATGACCATTTCATGGGTGTACTGTGCACTATGTTTATTGGCGCTTCAACGTATGGTTGATATGGTTGTCCTGTTGACCAGTCGCCTGACTGTGTCATGAGGATGGCCAAATTATGTTTTCAATTTTAACGTATGTGCATAACTCCCTACACAGTGCACAGTCCAATGGGAAATGGTCGCCATGCCACGGTGTTTACCCCGTACCTGTGTGCTGGCCTGCGTTGTGTGATGTAATGATTTGGATTGTTGTTTTACTCATTGTGTGATGTCATTAGATTTGGATGCTCTACCTTAGCTGCATGCTATATGATTTCTGCACATCATATAAATTGTCGTGTGCTTATAACCTTGCTTGGCACTCATTCACATATGCAATGATTTTGGGCGATGTGCAACTAACCTTTAGCCAATATGCAATACCCCGCTGCCACATATTTAACATAGATTTGACTTTGTACGCGGTCTTGCCACATGTATTGCACGTGGTCTTCTCCTTATTCTATGCGCTATATGCATATTGCCTTACCTTATATCAAAGTTTATTGTATATGCATATTATTTCATTCAACCATTTTGACTATAGCGCATATATTGCATTTACATATTTGTTTGTTTTGCATAGCGCATGATCTTTACATATAGCACATTACTTATTTGGTTATATGCACATCTTTATAATTTTAAAATGACCATCTTGGGTCATATTTAAAATTATCACCATTACTAATCATTGAGTTGTATGTGCAGGTTGAAAAGTTGTCCTAGTTTGGTCTTTTTATGCTTCTAAAGAAAAATACTTAGGGGTTAATGAACATGAAATGGGTATAGGATATTTATGGATATGAAATGGAATATGATGTGTAAGGGTTATAGGGTATGTATAGGGAATATAGGGTATGGAATGATAATGAATATCTTCAGGTACTAATTCCAACTTAACAAAGACTAAAAATTTCTAAGAAAAATTTGAATTTTCAAGCACAAAATGACTATACATATACTCCCCTGGATGATGTCTGTACAAGTGGGATGAAATCAGTTGATCAAATGTTGTAGATGGATTGAAAAGTAAAATTTATTGCTGCTCCTTGTTCTTCATGCTCTGGTTCTTGAATTGTTGTTCAGGTCCCTCTGTAATGATTTTTTTTTTGATTCAGGTCCCTCTGCAATGCTTATGGAATATGTACATGTTGTTTTGACATTTTCAGGTCCCTCTGATATTTTTTCAGGTCCCAGCCATTGAAAATACAAGTTCCATATGTACTTCAGCTACATAGCTAAAGTTCTTGTGTAATTCTCCCCTTTGCTTAAGATTTGACTTGTCCTCAAGTCAGTTGTCTGTGGAGAATTTCCTGCATTGAATTCTTTTGAGAAAAGTAGAAAAAGAATAAGGAATTCATAGAGTCCAAGTTGCCCTAGTTTTCCCCTATGAATTCGTGTTTTCTTGGTGCCAGTTTCCTGGTTTTCACTAGCAAACAATTTATTTATTTGTTTTTTTTTTTTATATATTTTTTATTTGTATTTTTATTATATATATATATATATATTTATTTATTTTTTTTTTTTTTTTTTTTTTTTTTATTTGTTCTGCTACAAGACTGGAAGATGGCTGAGCCTGGTGTGCCATGATTTCCAGTTCTGTATCTTCTACCAGTTGTTTCATAAATGCTTCCTTAGTAATAGGCCTGTTATAAACTTTGAGCCTATGTCCATTTACTACAAATGAGGTGGAGTCCTGGTTGATTGTCCTGATCTTTACTGCTCCATTGTCAAAGATTTCTTCGATTTCATATGGGCCTAGCCAGTGTGTTGTGAACTTTTCTTTGAAGTCTTTGAATTTGGAGTCAAAAAGTAATGCCCAGTCTCCCTTGTGAAATGTCTTAGTTTTGATAAATCTGTCGTTTCACTTCATTCTTTGTTGTTGCACCAATGTGGTATGTTCTATGGCTTGCTGACGATGCTCATCTAGTCGATTCAATTCCATGATCCGCTGCTGTTGTGCTTCAGATAGGTCTAGTCCTAGTTCAGCTGCCAGTCTGTATGTGTGTATCTGAAACTCTATACGTAATAAGGCCTCTTTTCCATATACCAACTGGTATGGACTAAAGCCAGTTGTATTCTTCCATGTGATTTTGTAGGCCCATAGTGCATCTTTTAATTTTTCAGACCAATCTTTTCTGTTCAGCTGTACTGTTTTATTCATGGTATTTTCTAAGACTTTATTTGTTGATTCAACCTTCCCATTTGATTGAGGGTGATATGGTGTAGACTTCCTGTGTTTGATCTTGTATTTCTCTGTTAGATCTCATATCAACTTTGATGTAAACTGTGCTCCTTGATCTGTTACAATTTGTCTGGGTACTCCATATCTTACAAAGATTTCTCCAAAGAGAAAGGTGACCACTGTATCTTCTGTTGCTCTGGTTACTACTTTGGCCTCCACCCATTTGGTGACATAATCTGTACATACTAGGATGTACCTTTTTCGATTTGATGGTGGATTAATAGGTCCAACAAAATTGAGCGCCCATTGCTCAAATGGTTCTATGAGGACCCGGGGCTTGAGCGACATCTCATCTGATATGATTTGTCTCCCTATTCTTTGGAAACTATCACATTCCTTGACATATGCCTTGGAGTCTTTGAAGATGGATGGCCAGTAATAGCCCAATTGCAGCACCTTATATGCTATTCGTTTGTCTGCAAAATGACCACCACATGGTTCATCATGACATGCTTTCAGGATGTCTAATATTTCATCTTCTCGCACACATTTTCTAATCATCAAATCTAAACCAGTATAAAATAAATCACCATTTACCCAACTATACCTAGAACTTTCTCTAACAATTTTTCATTTCTGCTTTTTAGAGAATTGTGTTGGAAACTTTCCAGAAGATAAATAATTTGCAATGTCTGCAAACCATGGTGTTTTTCCTGTTATGGAAAACAGGTGTTTGTCTGCAAAGTTGTCTACAACCAGATTTGGATCGTTGGGTGAATGTATGTGGGACAGAAAATCAACCACTTGATTTTCTTTGCCTGGCCAATCTTGTATGGTAATATTAAATTCTTGCAATAACAGTAACCATCTTGTTATTCTCCCATTGGTGATGGGTTTATTCATCAAGTATTTGATTGTTGAATGATCTGTATGAATGAAAACTTGGTAACCTGTTATATAGTGCCTGAATTTGTTTACTGCATGTATAACAACTAACATTTCTTTTTCTGTGACTGTGTAGTTCAATTCTGCAGGTGTTAAATTCTTGCTTATAAACTATATTGCATAATTGAACAGGTTCTCTTTCTGCCCAAGAGAGACACCTATCATGGTATCAGATGCATCGGTTGAAATATGAAATGAAAAAGACCAGTTTGGCCCACGGAGAATGGGTGCAACTGATAATTTTTCTTTTAGAATTTGAAATGCATTTTGACAATCATTTGTCCAGTGAAATTCAATATCTTTTTCTAATAGTTTGAACAGAGGTTGGGCTATTTTACTAAAGTTTTCAATGAATCGTCTATAGTAGCCTGCATAGCCCAAGAAACTTCTTACCTCTTTTTGTGTTGTAGGAGGCATTAAGTTAACTAGGACTTGGATTTTTGCTGGATCCACCTTAATTCCTGAAGCAGAAATATGGTGTCCCAGAACTATTCTTTCTGTCAACATCATATAGCATTTCTCATTGGTCAATGACAAATTTGTTTCAATTCATCGTTTCAAGACTTTCTCAAGGTTGTTGAGGCAATCATTATATGTGTTTCCATAAACTGTGAAGTCATCCATATAAACCTCTACACATTCATGAATTAGATAAGCAAATATTGCAAGCACTGCTCGTTGAAAGGTTGCAGGTGCATTGCATAAACCAAATGGAAAAACATTATATGCATAGGTTCCCCATGGGCAAGTGAATGTTGTCTTGTCTTGGTCTTCTACTGCTATTCTAATCTGGTTGTACCCGCTAAACCCATCCAAGAAGGAGAAAAATTTCTTTCCAGCTAATGAGTCTAACACCTGGTCAATGAATGGTAGGGGAAAATGATATTTTAATGTGGCTTTTTTTAGTTCCCAATAGTCCACACATACCCTCTACTTTCCATTTTTCTTTGGTACTATTACCAATGGAGAAACCCATTGACTATCTGAAATAGGATAGATGAATCCAACATTTAACAATTTTTGCAGTTCCTCTTTCACTATTTCTTTCATCATGGGATTCATTCGTCTTTGAGGTTGCCTTACATGTTTGAGTTGATCATCTGTATAGATGTGGTGGATACATGTGCTGGGATGGATTCCTTGCATGTCAGTATAATCCCAGGCAAAAGCTTTTGAATATTTCTGTAATAATGCAATTACCTCTTGTTCTTGTCCTGATTGCAACTGGTTTCCAATGTTCAAATGTTTTCCAAGATATACCTCAATTGTTTTTATTGTTGGATTGGAGATTGTGTTTACAGGAAATATGTCTATAAAATAATTCCGCAAAGTTTGAACAATACAAGTTTCCTGAAAGCATTGATTCAAAAGATTACTTGCAGCTTCATATTGAACCTCTCTAAGCTGTTCTGAAATACTCGGTTTTGAAATGAAAAGATCCATTAAGTCTTAATTCTCTTCCTCTTCTCTAAAGTCAAAGAATTGATTTATACTTAAAACTAATTTAGTTTGTTGTTTTTCTTGAGTTTCAATTACTGATTCCAAAGAAGTTGATTGTGCAGGTGAATAAAGAGCAATGTGTTTCCTTTCATCTCCATGTGAAATAATCATGTTTCCTGATCTGCATCCTATAAAGACATCAGCAGTAGCTAACCATCGTCTGCCTAAGATTATAGGATGTCCTCCCAAATTTGTTTTTGGTTGCAAGATAAGGAAGTCAACATGATACTCCCATGAATCCAAAAAGACTATGATATCTTCTAATATTCCTTATGGAACAACTTTAGATCTGTCTGCTAGTTTTAAAATTGTAGAAGTTGATCTAATGTTGTTTAAATGCAGAGTTTTCATTGTCTCCATTGTCATTACATTTATAGCTGCTCCCAAGTCTATTAATGTGTTTGGTACTAAGAAATTATTTATTGATATAGTAACCATAGGGATACCAGGATCAATATATTTCTCTACAATGGTTTGTGTAGACATGAGGCTTGCTAGTTTACCAATGACTTGGATTGTAGTAGGATCCTTCTTCTTTTTTCCTGTTTTCTTAATGCACAATTCCTTTATTGTTTTAGCATACATTGGTATTTATTTAATTGCCTTCAACAAAGGAATTTTTACATAAGCATTTTTTAACTCATCTAAAATATCAAATTCAGGAAGGGTCATTTCTCTTTGTTGTTCCACTAACCTTTCAGGATAAGGTGGTGTTTGAGTTGTAATGGTTTTTCCTTTCTGAATTTGTATCTCAGTTTGTGATGTTTCAGGTGATTCTTCTTGTTCAGTTGGTTCTTCTATGATTGGAGGAGAATCCTTTTTAAGCACTTTTCCAGAGCTTAGATGGACATCATTAAGAGGAAGAATTGAATATGTGGGAAAACATGTTGCTTCCTCTATAATGTATGCAGATTTGTCCACCTTATTATTCGGATTTGCCATTGGTTGGGCTGGTAATTGAGTTGGTCTGGGTTGATTTGTGGGTAGCTGTAACTATTGTGGTTGAGTCAACAACGGTGGTGGATTCTGTTGTGGAAATGGCATGGATTGTGGATATGCAAAATTTTGTTGCTGAAATGGTATGGACTGCGAATATTGTGGATATGCAAATGATTGTTGGTATTGTTGTTGGTATTGTTGTTGGTACTGTTGAGGTAGCTGGTTTCCATAACCATATCCTCTCCATCCTTTTGAAGGTTGTTGTGGATATTGTTGTGGAGGCCAAGCTTGCCATGACATTCAAGGGGTCCAAGGATTTTGAGGTGGATAGAGGTAATTTTGTTGAGGGAATTGTTGCGGATTTTGTTGAGGCATCCTAGGTTGCGATGGTCTTCGTGGCGCTACATAATAAAATACTTATATTCCTGGCACATCTTCCATTGAGTTCATTTGTAATTATTTCAATCTTAGACATTTTTATGTGGAATGGTTTTCTGTACAAAGACCACATACCTGAATACTATCCAAAGGACATTCTCTCGATGGATGTTTCTTTCTACATTTGGAACAAAAGATTGCTAGAGCTTGTTCTTGTTCTTATTTCTCCTTATTTGCCTTTATAACATCTACTTTTGTTCCTAATGTACTTAAGAGGTCTGTTTTGAAGTTTTCCAATAAGCTTCCTATTTCTGCTCTTGTTATCCCTCCTACAGCTGACTTTGCCGCTTTTGAACTTGCTTCTCTCTTTCCGGTTTTTGATCTTCCTCTAGAATATTTTTGACATAACTCAACAATTTCTTCGAATGGTAGGTTTGAAATGTCTCCTTTACCCATCACATTCAAAATGTAAAGGTATTCATCCCTTACACCCTTGAGAAATATTGTTTAAATGGTTTCTTGATTTAGAGAGTGTTGTTTAGATTTTTGTAGATTATATGCAAATATTTCCAAATATTCTTCCAAACTTTCATCTTCTTGTTGTGTCATTCTGAAAACATCTTCCTTTGAATCTCTAGATCTACAATAAGCTTGATATTTTTTAAGGAAGACTAATCTCATATCATCCCAAGAAGCTATTGTTTGTTCTCCTAAACCCATGAACCATTTTAAAGCTTCTGCTTTTAATGTAGTAGGGAAAAGACGAAGTTTATGAATGTCATCAGTGTATCCATATGTTCTACATAGAATATCAAATTCAAACATAAAAGCATCATGATCTTCCGTTGACATTCCATAAAAATTTGGCAATACATAAGGTGGAATATTTTTCATTTTCACCTCTTCTCCTAATATTTCTCTTGTGTCTACTATTGGAAAGCCAAAGGTAGCGTCTTGATCATGACCATCTTCTTGTCTTTTCCGATAATTTTCTATCTTCCTATCATTTTCTTGTTTTGCCTCCTCCTCTCTTTTTCTTCTCCATTCTCTTTGTTGTCTTTCATACTCAATTCGTTGTTCAGGAGTGAAAATAGCAGATCCATGTCCCTCTTTTGCCATTGGTTTATTTGTTTCAATTTTGAGTGGAGATTCAGGTTGTTGAAAGACAGGTGGATTTATGGACGGAAAGACAAGTTGTTTTTCTTTGATAATTTCTTTTTGTTTTCCGGAAATTGAGGGTTGTTTTTGTTTTGCTTCCCAAGCTAACAAAGTTTTCCTCTCAATAAAAGTTAATCTTTGTCTAGTTCTTTGTTTTTCTGCCAATTCCTCAATTATTGGATTACCAGTAACTGGGGTGTTTGATGATCCTATCTCTATTTGTTGGGGGTTTTTAACAAATCTACCTTGAGGATCTCTATATCTAGGCATAAAGAAACATAACTAAAAATGAATGTAACTAATATTTTTGTTTTTTTATAGAAAATTTTGGAATTTACCTTTCTATTGACTATGCTGATATTTGCCTCCCCGGCAACGGCGCCAAAATGTTGAGCTAATTTGTTTACCGAAATTAACACAAATATTTCTTATCAATCTTGGTTGTTTATGCTTTGAGGCAAGTTCACTATATGTGAAGATCGGATGTAATCAAACCTTGAAAGATAATTTATTCAAAAACTTAAAGCAATACATCCTACAACTCTAATTCAATTAGTTTGAAAAGAGGAAAAATATTGAAATGGTTCTTGACTCAAGAAGTCCACTTTTGCCTCAATTTCCACTTAATGAATCAGAGATTAAAACCAAGAACTTAAGATGGATAAATTATTAATGAAAGAAGGCTCCTAACTTAAGAGACACATAATATGTTTCATCATAATTCATTCATCTCAATACCAAAATCACATAAAGAAACTACTTGCATGTAATCAAAGGAAACTAGTTGCAATTCATCATATTAGTAGAAGGGATGCTAACCTTGAACACTTTGTTTTTCCAACTTAATAAGATGATGAATAAGATAAGAACTAATGAAATCAATCACCATTTATTAACCATAAAGCAATCTAAAATAAAGCATGAAAAACCAGTTCTACAGTAACCAGATTACAAGAAATAAAACTAGTTAACAAGTGTACTTAGCTTGGAATGGGGGCCCTCCACCCTTGCCTTGCACACTTGAGAAGTGATATCAGAAGCTCAAATTCAGTCACACATCCATATCATTTAACAACAAAATAATAATAGCACAATTCTTCAAATTAACTCTCCAATCCAAAAGTGTCTCAGCATAAAAGTATAATAAGTCAATACATAAGCCATCAAAGTCTTGGCTCCTAAATAAGAAGTCTCATGAAACAAACTGATCTATATTCACTCAAACAAACCCATCTACTCTTATCCATCTATCTAAGTCGAATTCATTACTCCCATCCCAAGAAATATGACAAATCCAATAGAATCTCAAAACTTCCCTATTTCTATGGGATTTCTGAATGACTAGTCATGATTGACTAGCACTAAATGGGCCTAATAAAGCTTGTTCTGTTCGAGCTAAGCATAGCTGGCTTAGTCCTAGTTCCCAAGATGTCCATCCATCCATTCAATTCGTGCCCAAGTGTCCTACAACCATATCAACCATAGAGCTATTACGGGAATTTCTGAATCTGCCAATTTTGCACTTAAAACCAAACTTTCATAAAAACTTTAAAAATTGAAAAATTAAAATTAAATACCTGAATGGATATCAAATATACATCAAAATGGGATGAATGAAGGGAAAATGGATGGCAAATAGATGGATTAGTAAGTTTCTTAGAGCAAAAATAAGACCAAAACTAAGGCCCAACAAAGAGTGACGAGGATGGAAAACAAGAACAATCCATTCCTAGTCAGAATACACCTGAAGAATTTCATGATGAAGAAGAAGTAGAAGAAGCAGCTACCCAAGAAACAGCAGAGGAAACTAGGGTTTCTACCCTGGAACGACCTGATCAGCAAAACACTGAAGAAGTATTCCAAGAAGAAAATAAAGAAATTGGCCAAGGCAAAGGTACAATACCTGAAGTACAAAGCCCAGGCCTGAGTAAACGAACAGCTGGTCCTTTCAAGAAAACAGAGGAAATTAGAAGATTGTGAAAGGAACAACAAAGATTTCTTAACGTCATTAAGGAACTTCAACAATAGATAACAATCTTGAAAATGGGGAAGAAATCAACAAGAACCTCTGTGGCAAAGCATGCAATCGCCCAGGTAAAACCCCTTAAGAAAAAGACCAAGAGGACTCAAGTCCAACTTGTCATTCAGACTCGAAAGGAATAGCATCTAGCTGTTGCAAACATAGAAGTACAAACAGACGATGCACCAACTTGTGATAAAGGAATCTAGGTAGAGGCTCTATCCTCTAGTGAGAAGGAAACTCAAACCATAAAGACAAGATGTCGTAATAAGGAGATCCAAGTATATCTCCAGCCCAAAATAATCATGTTGGATAATGACCTGAGGATAGTAACTCTACGAAAAGATTTCACACAAGCCCAACAAACAATAGAGAAACTCACAAAGGAGACTATTCTGCAAGAAAAATACCAGAAATTACAACAGTAGCTGAAAAACGTTAATGCATCAGAAAGCCAGGCCTTTGAAGGATGGCAAAAGGTAGAAGAAAGAGTCGAAAAGGTAACCCATAGCCTAGACATAGTCATAAAACAAATGGATACCTTATGTTCTCTGTATATTGGCGTTCTAGCATGTAGGGCACCTGCCAGAAACTATGTTTTGTTTTTAATGGAGAGATATTTACAATTGAAAATTAAAGCTGTCAAGGCAGGAGTGCCTATAGAGACAAAAACCATTGATGATTTCATAAACTATTGTAATCATTATGGGGTGAAAGTTCAGTGACTGTTATGTGAATTTTATTTGCATAATCTTGTGTTAGATGGAGAAATAGAATAGAACCCTAGCCCTTTCGTGGGTGATGTCCAACTGCAGGTTTTTATTTCTTTTGGTGTTAATAAAATAAAATGGCTTAAAGCCTATAATGTCTTTCAAAGACAGGAAAATGGATTAGATCTATGGATGAGGGGTGAGCTTAGAGACCCATTGCAATTATGGAATAAACATAGGAGCCTAATGAGAACTCGGGGTGTGATCCAGACATTGGGACCTATTCACACAGTAGTCATCCGGCAAGGGGTAGAATACTTCTTTACCATCAAAGACCTTGCCATAGCAGCAGCCAAATTCCGATATCAGACTTCTAATCGGAATATCCAAAACAAAGAACCTTTCAATTATGAGAATTTTAAGCTAGCTGCTGACCACTTGGGTATCTATGGTGACCTCATTCTGAGAGAAGGCCCATCTTGGTTAGGCTGTAGGTTCTGAAGTCTAGTCATTTGGTATCCTGCACCAGGATATAGAGCCTTATATGAATTGCTTGAAGGTCAGACAGGGCATATTTTTGAATTCTTAGCTAGGAATCATGGTTGAAGACCACCTACTGAGAACCCTTCTCCAACCTATTCCCTAACTGCCTTGCATGTCAATTATAATGTTTTCATGAGGGCATAAAAAAGGGTAAGCAGGGGGGTGTGTTGAGCAGTAGAAAAGGTATGTAATTGCCACTTATTTCGTTATCTTTTCCTTTAATTCATAGCTTCCTTACATTATGAAATGAGCATATGATGGAAGATTATGACAAAGTTTATAAGATTTGTGAGTAACGTAACGTGACTAATTATTACCTTTGTCTACGCAGAAAAGGAAGAAATTGGAAGATCGCAATTCCAAGGAAAAAGACAAGACGAAATCAAATGTATCCCTTTGAAAGGGAACCGCATCCAAATGAGGCAATCTAAATCAGAGTGCGTAGGCTAGGAAAGGGAAAATTAGATACCAAATCGACGCAAGAGAATGAAGAGATAACTGAGAAATAATGATATGGTGAATCCCTCAGGATCTCTTGATCCTAAGGGATCGCCACCTTAAATAATATCTCTATCTTTGATATTTTTGCCTGACCACTATAAAAAGGGGCAGCGTTGCTAGGCCAAGAAGGACTATTATTGTTGTTTTATGAAATTCACTATTGTAACTTAAACTTTGATCATCGACTCTCTTTAAAGAGAGATTACTGTAAATCTGTTTCATGATTAATACATAAACTTTGTTGTTGTTCCGTCTTTGATTCTGGAGTAATTACAGTAGTGTGTCCTTGGAGGCTAAGGGCCCGACCCTTATGGATCACTTTCTTCCTATACCATTATTTTCCAATTCCGAGTCACGTGTTTTTTGATTTCTTTTACTTGCTTTATTAAGTAATCTGTTGTTCCTTATTATCTCATGTATTGGATCTGTTATATTTCATTCAGATTTGAATAGTAAGGTTATCCTCTACAACTGGAATGTTATGCTGCTCATTTTGAATTTATATCACATCATCATTTCTTTACAGATTGATATCATTATATAACATGGTTGTTCTTTACAGATTACCATTACTGTTCATTGACTGAATAACAATGCTGTGTATTTATAGATTGATATTGTTAGTACCTAGATTTACCTTAGGCTGAAAAGGTAGGATCCAGGTCCAACATCAAACCACGCTCAGCCTGGTAGCTATCCCTACCAGGTCAGGAGAGCGCTCTCTCTGGGTCAATCTCAGCAAATGATGATCTATGGGGGCTTGAGATGACTGAAATATCTTCTAATATTAGGCTATTTATACGTGAAAGAGAGTTTGATTTGATAAAATGATGATTTTTTGACTCAAAGGGAAAGACACATTTTGGGGTGTGGGGATTGAGGCTCAGTTCTGCAGAGATCTCGATGGGGCAAGATAGGAAATCATTTTGGCACTTAAATTTTGGTGAGATGGAAGGAAAAGATAGGTGAGGTGTTGAATAGAGCAATAGCAATCATGAATCCTCCCCAAATAGCTGAAAACATCAAACAGCTAAAGCAAACTTCAAGTAGAGCATTGCACTTTCAATGAATTCTACTTACACTCTTGTTTGTTTAATTCAGAAAAAATAAGATAGATAATGCAATCACATAAAAAATTCACAATCACAAGGAGAAGAACTATACCAAGAAAAATTGCCACATGAATCCTAAAGAGTGCTGCAAATCCTAGTCTCAATTCCATAGCCAAAATACTGAAAATAAATGTACAATGAAGCTCAAGGCTTTCTCAAGAGTCCAACCATGCTAATGACTGAAAAATAACATAATATAGAGAAACATAGCTCATCCTTGCATCTAGGATTCGAGCTCATAAGTTTAGGAGCTGATTCAACTGATTCTAAACTGAGAACTAGAAGCTAGGCAACATAACAACATGCCTCTAGAAACAAGTGAACCGATTCATTCAGTTTCAAAAAACCTCTAAACTGATGAATCTACCTCTACAAGTGAAAATCCAACATATTTACATCATAATCCATCAATTTTCATCACATTACATCATAAATTTTCCATTAGGAAAGTGAAAAAGTCAAACTAGGTGAAGCTGGGTGAAAAACAGAGCAAAACTTGGTCAAACTCGCAATTTTTCCTCTATGCATTGCGCCTGATTCTGTATGCATAGTGCCTGTTTGGACCGACTTTTGGATGCCTTTCCGATGTCCAAATGAGCTCCAGGTTTTCTTGCTAGAAATATCTACCTACCTACTTTACAGCCCAAGTGGAATTTTTCAATTTGGCCTCCATTCCCCCCCCCCAAAAGTCCATTCTCCCAACACTACTTCCTGTGTGTCAAAATAGGGGTAGTGAGGTCATTTTTTGAGTGTTTTTGACCTTTTTGAGGGCTCAAAACCTGCCCAAATTTCTTGGCCATAGGTAGAAAAGTGTAATTTTGCATGAAAAATCCAAAAATGTTGAGTTTCTGAGATTTGGAGGCCTCTAGCAAAAGCGAGCACCACGTGGCGCGGTGCATAGGGAAGAAAAACCTATTTTTTGTGCCAAAAATTTGCAAAAATACAAAAATTGCTCCAAATTTCTTGAAATTTGGGCTGAGTCTTCTCTATCAAGTGCTGTGATGGGCCAAGGAAACCTCAGCCAAGATCTGAAGTCCTTCATCCTCTTTTTCCCTCCTTGATGCTCTCTTCAACTTTGCTTTCAAATTCTATGATTCTCGCTTGGCACACCAAGTTCCGGGACAAGTAATGATATGACAAGTTTCTGAGAATATTCTTCTCATTTATTGCCTTCTCCAGCTTCCTCTCCAAGTGGATATTGACTCTTTCAAGCCATGAATCCCTATCGGCGTTGATCTCTTGCTCCAAGGAAGTGAACTCCACCCTCCTCCTTCGAGTAGCTTGGTGGTTTTGCCGAATGTTTTGCAACTCCATAACCACCTGATGATCCTGAAGCTACTTATTCCTCTACTCCAGGTACTGTATAGTCCATTGGGCTCTATCCATGTTGGTAGACAAGGCATCAATGTCCACCTGCTGCTCCTTAATGATCTCTCTAAGATTTGCACTTTGCGAGCCCATATCAATATCATCACCCTCAATGAGGATGAGATCATTCTCCCACTCACCTAATGGTGCTTCCTCCTGTAGTGGCCTCTTGCCTCAGTCTTGAACCTGCTGTGCTGATGAAGGAAGTGAGGCCCCTTCCACCATGGGTGGAGATAACACTCTCTTTGCTGCTGCAAACAACTGTCTAGTGCCCCTCTGATAGGAGATGAACACCGGAACACTAGCATTCTTGTGACCCTCATGCTGATAAGAAGGTCCACCCGTGTCATGCCCAGCCTCTGAAGGTCCCTGTGAAGCTCTGAAAAACTCACGAGAGATGAAGTCATCCCAAGTGATGCCCTGTAAACCAAGCTTATGAACAACCACAATTTTGATGAGAGCAAAATGATAAATATTGTTGAACTGCTATTGAGGGGTCTTGTGCTGCACAAGAGTGGTCATATTTTCTATATTTCAGCATATGAAACAAGTAATGTTCATCATGCATACCCGAGTAAAATGCATCAGCATCCTGATGTGATAAGCATACAAGCAGGAGAACTGGCCCTCACAGGTGAAATACTTCATGATGAGTTTCATTAGAGGAGCATATTCATCCTTAAGGAACCGAAAAGGAAACACTCTCTTGAGCTGTCTCAAAAAACCAGGTTCGATGTATGGTTCATAGTGTTGCCGGTCAATTTTTTGCCTCTTGTTCCATGGTTCTCCAATGTTTGGTATGCCGGTTGCCAATGAAATGGTTTCTGGTGTTAATGTGAAAGTGACACCAGTAAGAGTGGCTTGATCACCATGTAAATGCAACACAAATAAGTGGGCCAACTCATGATGAAACTGAATATTAGCAACCTTCTCACAAAATTCATAACATGACTAATGCTGGAAACAAAAGATGGCAAGAGGGTAGGCCTGTAACTTCGCAAGAGTGGTTGGCTCTTCTTTGATATGTCTGCCACCTCTATGAGGCCTCTTGGGTGCATGTCCCTCCATGGGTGAGTCACTTTGGGTCTCCTCTTCATAATCATATGAAGGATTAGATGCCATAACTACAGGTAGACAAAATTTCTTGGAGAAATAGGTGCTGATGTGTCAAACTGTGTTGGACTGCCTTTGATGATTGTTTGACCTCTGGCAAATCCATGCGATTTTTGGCGATTAGAGGTAATTCTAGCAATTTTCGAGCCCTCTAGCTATATGCAAAGTGCATCCAACCCAATGCGCCGTGCCTTTCATATGCACCACACCCATATTATTTTTCACTGGCTCCTGAGGCCCAATGCGCGACGCCCGGTGAGTGCGCCGCGACTCCTGCCCAGTGTTGGAAATAATACTGAGAGGGGGGGTGAATCAGTATTATCTAGCAATTAAACAAATCTTCTTTATTTGATCTTTGAATTATTCTTGCATATCAGTACCATAAAATAATGAGCATGAACAAAGAAAACAGATAGTCACACCAGAGAACACAAGATGTAAGGTGGAAACCCAATGTGGGTGAAAACCACCTGCTGCAATATGTCTCTATCTTTTTCAAATTAGAAACTCCTTTTACAATGATTTTGTACTAGTGCAGTCCTTTACCAGTACGCAGGCTGCAACCTGCAGAGAGCTACAACTCTCTACTTCTTTTCATAAAGCATCAAATGATCATCAAGTACATAACAGTTACTGTCTACTACAGTTATCAGATCAGCAATAACAGAATTAACCCAGAACACCTTATCAACAGAGAAATATAATCAACAGAACAGGGACGCAGTTTTCCCTTCTGTGACCTGCGACCAGACGCAGTTAACCTTCTGCTCCCCTGCGTCCACACGCAGATATGCTTCTGCTGTGCTGCGTGCCCACGCACTGTACCTTCAACTGTACTGCGTCCTTTTGCTACAGGGACGCACCCAAGAACACTATCGCGTCGCGTCTTGTTACCCCAAAGACGCACCCAGAGACGCTATCGCGTCGCGCCTTTTTACCTCAGGGACGCACCTGAACCTGGTCTGTCCTGCGTCCCCACGCAGATCTCCCGTTGCTGAGCTGCGTCCCGGACACACCTGGCCTTCACTGAACCTACGTACCTTCAGATATGAATGATTTCAAGACCTTAAGTGTAACCCAAACAGTCAGATCTACAGATCTGATCTTGCGCCAAAAAGATCTTAGTCCTTCAGTGGATTCGCCTTCTTTAGATTTAGACTAGATCTCACCCAATAAGATATTCAACCAAAGACATACTCAAACCAAATGATGTCCTTTGCTTTATATAGGAAAGCTCCTCCTCAAAACATGGAACAATACCACGAGCCGACACCATAGAAACACAAAACCGTTGGCTAGATACCACACAAGAAACCCCCACGTGCTTTTCTCTGCCTTGAAATGTGTGCACTGGGAGGACGCACCCCCTGAACGGCTGGACTGCGTCCCTGGACACGGAAACTGCATGGCGTACCTGCGGGTACGCACCTTCTGAACTGGCTTCCTGCGTCCTTCATAATTTTTCAATAAAATGAGAGCTGATCATCAACCTTTGCTGCTGACATGAAGAACAATGATCTACCACCTGAATGGGTTGCCATCAAGGACAACACCTGAACCATAATGCCAACAATATCCCCCTTTGGACTTGATGGCAACCTCATAATCTTCAGCGTCATTCTCCCCCTTTGACATCAAGGGCAAAGGGGTATGCTCCCCCTAAGATCATGCTCCTCCTAAATATGAACCAGATCTGCAGCGACAAACCATGATCCACCATGAAAGAGATAGAGACATATTGCAGCAACTTCCAAGATCTCCTTCTGACCATCCTCCATAATGCCAACAATGCATTATGTTCTCCCCCTGAGCCTGTATCACCAATAAGAAAAGGTTCAACAATAAGATGATGCATCAACAACCCCCAGCTTTTGCCTGAGGTATTCAAAAGTGTCCCTGGGCAATGGTTTGGTGAAAATATCAGCAACTTGTTCCTTAGAAGGAACATACTCCAACTTGACCTTCTGTTCAAGTACTTGTTCCCGGAGAAAATGGTACTTGATTGGTATGTGCTTGGTTTTTGAATGCATAACAGGATTCTTTGAGATGCTGATTGCACTTGTGTTGTCACATAAGATAGGGATTGGTGGTGTACAAGTGATTTGATAATCCTGCAAAGTCTGCATCATCCAAAGGAGTTGGGTGCAACAAGATGCAGCAGCAACATATTCCGCTTCAGCTGTAGACAAGGCAATTGAACTCTGTTTCTTGCTGAACCAAGATACCAGTCTGGAACCCATAAAGAACGCACCACCACTTGTGCTTTTCCTGTCATCCACGCTTCCGGCCCAATCTGCATCTGTATAAGCATGAAGTGTAAGATCTGTATCTCTAGGATACCATAAGCCATAATTTTGAGTCCCTTGAAGATATTTGAAAATTCTCTTCACTGCCTGAAGATGAGTCTCTTTCGGATTTGCTTGAAATCTTCCAACTATTCCAACTGCATGCATGATATCTGGTCGGGTACCTGTCAAATAAAGTAAGCTTCCAATCATAGATCTGTAGGTTGGTTGATGTACTGCTGCAGATTCATCATTTGCACTGAGGCTACATCCTGTGACCATGGGTGTACATACTGGTTTTGCATCTTCCATGCCATATTTCTTCAAAATCTGTTTGAGATACTTGGTTTGAGATAAAAATATTCCTTCTTCCTTTTGTTGGATTTGCAAACCAAGGAAATATGTCAGTTCTCCTAGTAAGGACATTTCAAATTCTTTCTGCATGACCGAGGCAAAGCTTTGACTCATAGCTTCTTCATTGCTGCCAAAAATAATGTCATCTACATACACAACAAGAATTAGCAATTTTTCATTTTCAACTTTTATATAAAGATTGCTATCTGCTGAACCTTTTGAGAACCCTTGTTGATGAAGATATTTGTCCAAGCGGTAGTACCAAGCCCTTGGAGCTTGTTTGAGACCATAGAGGGCCTTTTTCAATCTACATACGAGGCTTGGATCATTTCCAAGAATAAACCCATCTGGCTGTTCAATGTACACTTCTTCTTCCAAGTCTCCATTCAAAAAGGCTGATTTCACGTCCATTTGAAATACTTTGAAGTTTTGAAAACTTGAGAGAGCAAGGAACATTCGGATGGCCTCAAGTCTTGCAACAGGAGCAAAAGTTTCTTCAAAGTCTATTCCTTCTTGCTGTGCGTACCCTTTACAAACAAGTCTGGCTTTGTTTCTAATTACTTCTCCATTTTCATTCAATTTGTTTTTGAAGACCCATTTTGTCCCGATAACATTCTTATCTTTTGGTCTAGGAACCAGCTCCCAAGTGTTGTTCTTTTCGATCTCCTCAAGTTCTTCATCCATTGCTTTCACCCAACATTCATCTTTGCATGCTTCCTTCACATTTTGTGGTTCAGTCGAGGAGAGTAATGCCAAATAGCTTGAGGCTTCTGCAACTGTTCTTCTAGTTTGTACACCTGCTTCTTTCTGTCCCATAATCTGAGATTCTGGATGGTTTTTCTGAACATATCTGGATGGATTCTTTTCTTCTATTCTTGTTTGCTCCTCTGGTTCTTCTTGAGGTTCTTCTTGAGGTTCTTCTTCTTCATCATTCTGTCTTTGAGGGTAGCCTTCATCTTCTTCGATATCTTCCCGATGTACTTGCCTAGGAATGTATCCCTTCTTATCAACCACCACATCAATGCTGTCAACAATTCTGCCAAGTCTTTTATTGTAGCACTTGTATGCTTTGCTATGTGGAGAGTAACCAAGAAGAATGCCTTCATCTGCTCTAGGTTCAAGTTTGCCAAGCTGCTCATCAGTATTCTTGATATAGAATTTGCTCCCAAAGATTTTGAAGTGCTTTGCCGAAGGAGTTTTACCACTCCAGAGCTCATGAGGAGTTTGAGTGCTGTTTACCCGAACATTTGTTTTGTTGAGAACAATAACCGTAGCATGTGCAGCTTCACCCCAGAAAGTTGCGGGAGTTCCTGATTCATCAAGCATAGCACGAGCCATTTGTTGGATTGTTCTGTTCATTCTTTCCACAACTCCATTTTGCTGGGGAGTTCTTGCTGTAGAGAATTCTCTTATTATCCCATGTTCTTCACAGAAATCGAAAAATTCATTTGAAGTAAATTCCCCACCTCTGTCGGATCTGAGGCACTTAATTTTGTGACCTGATTCATTTTCAACCAAAGCTTTGAAGGATTTGAATTTTTCGAATGCTTCATCTTTGTGCTTCATAAGTCCCAACCAAACAAACCTGGAGAAATCATCAATGAATAATATCAAGTATTCTTCTCCTCGAGGTGTCCTTTTTCTGAAAGGGTCGCATGTATCTGTATGTACTAGGTCAAGAGGCATGCTAGCTGATCCCTCTTTCTCTAGAAAGTTAGTTCTGGTTTGTTTTCCAAACTGACATGATTTGCATATGGTGTTGTCAGGAATTTTGATATCTGGAAGATCGCGAACTGCCTGATATTTGCATGCTTTCCTTATTTGTGAGAAGCTTAGATGTCCCAACCTTCGATGCCATAACCAGTGCTCTTCATCCTTGCTTAGATAGCATTGTTGTTGTCCTTCTTCAAATATGTACAGATTATTTGGAGTTCTTTTGCCTTTGAGCACTGTTTTACCTGTATCAAGATCACGAACAAGACATCCATTTGATCTGAATATAACCTCGGTTCTTTGATCACACATTTGGCTGACACTTAGTAGATTATGCTTCAATCCATCAACATACAAAACATTTCCAACCTTGACATTTTCTTTTAAAGGAGCAATAGCTTTTCCTTTTATAGTTGCAGGAGTATCATTTCCAAAAGAGACTTTCTTTCCCTTTTCTAACGTAGAATAAGACTCAAGTTTTTCTTTTTCACCTGTCATATGCTTTGAACATCCACTGTCAATGTACCATAGATTCTCCTGTCCCTCTGCATAGAATGCTATCCCACATCTTTCTATTTGAGGTTCCTTTATTCTCCATGTTTTGGTGCTTGAGGCTTGTTCCTCTTTCCGCTCTTGTTCCTTTCTCTCCTGAAACCTGCTCCTGCATTCAGAGTCTTCATGACCAAAATTATTGCAAATGGAACATTCAACTTCATTTTCAAGAGCCGAAAAGTTGTTATAGGTCCTTTTTGCAATCCCTGTCATGCTTCTTTGTTTTTGAGCTTCCCTAGTCATGATTGTTTTATATGCAACACATTGAGCTGCTTTGTGACCAAAATTATGGCAAGAAAAGCATTGTCCATTGAAGAAGCTTCTGCGGTTATTGAATCTACCTGCCAACTGATTGTAATTTCTATTTTCATCTATTCTTGAACCAAACTGTGAAGATTTTACCTGTGGCTGGTTGTAGCTTTTGTTCACCCTTGAGCTGGATTGCCCTTGATAGTTTCTGTTTGTATTTCGACCCTGCTTCACCTGATTATCTTCATTGTTCTTCTGCTCATTTCTTCTTGCCGCATCAAGATAACTTTTTGAGGTGGATGCTTGAGAGGTTTCTCCATTATAACCCAAACCTGTCTTGTTTAGAGGAGACCGCTGCACATTGATAATCTCATCCAAAGTTTCAGATCCTTTGACAAACTTAAGATTAATAGCTTTTGTTTTCTCAATTTCTTTTCTGAGACCAACAATTTCACCTTCTAGTTTTTCAAGATGTTTTCCTTTTCATCAATTTGAAATTGTAGAGTATCAATGATCACATTCTTTTCTTCTATACATCTCTTGAGTCTAGTAATTTCATCATAGAGGTTATTCACATCTACAGCATCCTCATAATCATCATCTTCAAATGCCATTAACAACTTATATTTATTACCTTGTTCATCTTCATCACTGTTTGATAAACCATCACTGTCTTCATGGGTGTAGTAGCTTTTCTTATTTGTACTTTGTTTCTTGTTCCATCTAGCAGGTTCTTTACCTTTATCCTTATAGGGACATTTTGCAGCATAATGACCTACTCTTCCACAAGCAAAGAATTTGGAAGGTAGCTTACCTCTGAACCTTCCAGAACCCCTTTGAAGATTTCTGACAAAATTTGATTCTTCTTCCTCTTCTTCTGGAACATGGCTTGCTTCATAGTAATCTTCTTTGCCTGATGCCTTGAAAGCAGCTTCCCTTCTGTCTGATGGACCTCCCTTTCTCATCTCATAAGCAGTTAGAATTCCATGTAGTTGAGACATAGTGAGAATTCGGAGATTTTCCTTTTCTTCTATTGCAGATACTTTAGATTCAAACTTGGGGGATAATGATCTTAGAATCTTTTCAACTACTATAGCCTCTTTTATTTCTTCACCCAAATTGTTCATACAATTAATAATCTCATCTACCCGAAGAAGATAATTAGCCACACTTTCATCATTATACATCTTGAGAGTCTCATACTGAATCCTGAGGGTTTGAAGTTTAGCTCGCTTTACCTGTTCATCTCCTTCATAGCTTGAGACCATTTTGTCCCATATTTCTTTTGCTGATTTGAAGTGCATTACCTTCATGAATTCTGTTTGGGATATACTTCCTAATAGAGTACTGACTTCTTTTGCATTTGTTTCATATTTCTTCTTCTCAACTGGATCTATAGGAGTAGCTGAAGGAAAGGCGTAGCCTATTTCTACAATGTCCCAAACTTCTGTACCAAGAGATTGAAGATATGCAGTAACTCTTACCTTCCAATAGTTGAAGTTTGTCCCATCAAAAACTGGTGGCCTGATTGATGCTTCTCTCTCGTAGTTGCTCATGATGAACGATCTACCTTCAAGCGATCAAGCTTCTCTGAAGGACCTGCTCCGATACCAATTGTTGGAAATAATACTGAGAGGGGGCGTGAATCAGTATTATCTAGCAATTAAACAAATCTTCTTTATTTGATCTTTGAATTATTCTTGCATATCAGTACCATAAAATAATGAGCATGAACAAAGAAAACAGATAGTCACACCAGAGAACACAAGATGTAAGGTGGAAACCCAATGTAGGTGAAAACCACCTGTTGCAATATGTCTCTATCTTTTTCAAATTAGAAACTCCTTTTACAATGATTTTGTACTGGTGCAGTCCTTTACCAGTACGCAGGCTGCAACCTGCAGAGAGCTACAACTCTCTACTTCTTTTCATAAAGCATCAAATGATCATCAAGTACATAACAGTTACTGTCTACTACAGTTATCAGATCAGCAATAACAGAATTAACCCAGAACACCTTATCAATAGAGAAATATAATCAACAGAACAGGGACGCAGTTTTCCCTTCTGTGACCTGCGACCAGACGCAGTTAACCTTCTGCTCCCCTGCGTCCACATGCAGATATGCTTCTGCTGTGCTGCGTGCCCACGCACTGTACCTTCAACTATACTGCGTCCTTTTGCTACAGGGACTCACCCAAGAACACTATCGCGCCGCATCCTGTTACCCCAAAGACGCACCCAGAGACGCTATCGCGCCACACCTTTTTACCTCAGGGACACACCTGAACCTGGTCTGTCCTGCGTCCCCACGCAGATCTCCCGTTGCTGAGCTACGTCCCGGACGCACCTGGCCTTCACTGAACCTGCGTACCTTCAGATATGAATGATTTCAAGACCTTAAGTGTAACCCAAACAGTCAGATCTACAGATCTGATCTTGCGCCAAAAAGATCTTGGTCCTTCAGTAGATTCGCCTTCTTTAGATTTAGACTAGATCTCACCCAATAAGATATTCAACCAAAGACATACTCAAACCAAATGATCTCCTTTGCTTTATATAGTCAAGCTCCTCGTCAAAAGATGGAACAATACCACGAGCCGACACCATAGAAACACAAAATCGTCGGCTAGATACCACACAAGAAACCCCCACGTGCTTTTCTCTGCCTTGAAATGTGTGCACTGGGCGGACGCACCCCCTGAACGGCTGGACTGCGTCCCTGGACGCGGACACTGCATGGCGTACCTGCGGGTACGCACCTTCTGAACTGGCTTCCTGCGTCCTTCATAATTTTTCAATAAAATGAGAGCTGATCATCAACCTTTGCTGCTGACATGAAGAACAGTGATCTACCACCTGAATGGGTTGCCATCAAGGACAACACCTGAACCATAATGCCAACACCCAGTGCCCCGCGCCGACAACTTACAACAATTTTTTACCCAAACTTCACACTCACTCTCCCAAATCGTTTTGCTTTGGTTCTCCTTGCTCTTGGAATAGAAATGAACTTCAAACACTTGGAGAAATGATTTATGCATGAGATTTTCAAATTTATTTTGCCAAAACCCACTTTCATAATGTTTTGCAAATGAATTTATCTTCAAACTCTATTTTTTTCACTTTTTCACTTCATTTGAATTTTGTAATGAACTAAATGGCCTGAGCTTTGCTTGTCTTGCAGGTGTTGAAGCTTTTGGGCTAAGGAAAGAAACCAGGGTGCAGATGAAGGAATTTACAATGAGGAAAACAAAATTTTCATGATTTTTTACAATGAAAGCTAAATACTCTGTTTTTTCCTCAAAAAAGAGTTTTGAGGAAAAACACATTTTCGAACACTTGGTGATGAAATTTATTGATGTTGCAACCTCCTCATGGCCTGCTGGTAATTATTGGAAATTTTGACACATTTTTTGATGAAACCCTAATGAAACCCTAGACCTAATTGACGATGAAACCCTAAAGACAACTTTTGCAATTTTCGAGATAAAAGGAAGACTGTATATGTTTTTAAATGAACAAACATGAGCCAATAGGTAGATAACATGAGGGAAACTGTAGGAATGCCACTACCGTCAGATGATCTATGTGCCTAATGGAATGCAGATGACTGGGCAGGACACCTAATAAATGTAACAAGAGGATTTGATCTCTGACGGAGGGATGAAAATACCGACTCTAACAAGTACTACTACCTATTTATCTACAGTTTACCTCTAAGAGTAATTGTTGTTCATTGGGATTGTTGTTCCATGGTAACCTCAATTACTGTTTCTTCATAACCATAATCAATAATTGTTATGCCAAAATTCAGATTATTTCTTCCCTCAGTATAGATGTGCTGTGTGTAGCATTCTATTTAAGTTTGTTGTGCATTTATATTTCATTTGGGTTGCTATTCAATATTTCATAACTCATTTTAGTTTGTTGTTCCATTTTCGGTTTGTTGTTCGAGTCATTTCTGAGGTAAATATTGTTGCTTAATTCCTATAGATTACGACCATTTATGCATTCATTCCTGTAGGTTAAAGCTTTTTTGTTCAATCTTTTAAATAGATTAGTTGCTATTCCATTTCCTGTCATTTGAATTATCATTTCAAGTAATTGTTTTGGTGTGAACAGAACGATCTGAAACTATAGTGAACATTGACTATTGTTGTCTAGTTCCTAGATTGATGATGTTTTATTTGATTACTTTTCAATTACATCAGTTTACAAAGGGAAGATTTATCATTACTGCACCCTTGACTGATGAAGTGTTGTAGTTCCTTAAATGAATGATTTAGTTACCAGAATTTTGAAGCAAACAAAGTTCCTTCTATAGATTAATAACTCCAAAAAGACTTGGAATGTCAAGATATCCATTTAGGATATAAATATTATATTAAATAAAATGAATAAGAATGAATGATGATGAATTACAAATGAGAACGAGAGGCTTTCTTATATACCAAGAAAGTGTCTCTTCATGAAGAGTCATGTCCTATTAGACATTCCTCTTCAACCTAATTACTAGCTTAACTAGCTATTATTTATGATTATTATCTTTTACATTATATTTATATTATTTATATATTTTATTCGTTACATTGACTCCTTCCTCAAAAAGCTTTGTTCTCAAAGCTTGTCGATGAAAAAAGGTTTGATCTCTTTTTCGGCTTCGAATGTCTTTCTCTCTTGGAATAGTCATCCTCGTTGATACAAGTTGATATGATCTTCTTAGTGACAAAAAAAATTGTTGCACTGAGAAGGGATCAGACCATCCTAGATTAATCTTCTGTATAGTATTTTGATCACTATAAATTTGTAATGACTTGGCATCATAAGACAAGATTGATTTTACGTCATTATCCTCTGAAACATCAATTTGTTGTTTCTGGTCTGAATGGTACCGATACGTAGCATGGTTGATTGGTATACTCTCGTGATTCAGATGTCGATATGGAGTTTTTAGATTTTCTTCTGGCGAAGATGTTGTTGAATGGGTTATGGAAAATTCACCTAGGATGTCCATTGTTTGAACTACAACATCTACGTGTGTCATTTCTTCAACTAGCTTGTCTTCTTGAGTTGTCATATTCACTGGATCGGTATTCGTTCCCTTACTTTCAACTTGGACTGCTACCACTGGAGATTCCGATGCTTCCTTGAGTGAATTATTCCAACTTATCTTTTAATGCTTTTTTATCATCCTTAAGCTTCTTAATTTGAATGAGTAGACTTTGATTATGGTTTTTCAGTCGTAAAAGTTCTTTGATTTCTGATTTATCAACCTTATTTTCAGTGTTTTGAATTTTAAAATTTTCATCTTTTAGATCTTTGATTTGTTCTAATAAATTTTATTAAGGTTCTTTAAACGCAAAGTTTCCTCTTCTTGTTCTGATAAGTGCTCCTTGAGTTCCTTCTTTGATGCTTTAGATTTCTTGACATGTCCGAGTAGCTTTTCTTAGTGATGTCTTAGGCACGAAATTTCTTTGTCTCTGCTGCAGATGACTTCTTCAAGCTCTTTTTGCTTATTTCATATAGTTTTTTCATTATCTTGAAACATCAAATCTGAGATATTCTTAAGGTCTTCTAATGAAGATTTTATTGATTTTGATCTACTTGTTATGTCTCGAAACGTTACCATCTTCCCTTTATAAGGAAATGTCAAAACTTGTTTCTTTATGTTTAACATGAATGTACCCAAATCCTTAAACTAGGGTTGACAAAGTATGATGTCAATGTTTCTATCCGTTCTTACAACATGAAATTGAGATATGTAGTCATAATGACCTATTGTCACTTGTAGATCACTAATTTTATACTTGTTACAGTCAAAAATATTTTTCTTTACACTAATGCTTAGCTCTGGAATTAATAATTGATTTTCCAAGTTGATGTTGATATAAGTTTTATCATTGCTTGGGTTGATGGCGACATTATCTTCTCTTCCTTGGATATTTCTATTAGAGTCAGTCTGGTCATCCCTCTGTCAGAGATCAATACTCTTTTTGCATTTCATTTTTAGGTGTCTCGCTCGTTTCACTCAGTTGCATTCTGCTAGGGGCATGCCATAATCTGACGGAAGGGCTCTGTTCATCAAAATTTTCATGTCTTTTGATCAGCTAGAGTTATTTTCAGCCACTAGGTTTAGGGTTTCACAAAATGTGTCTTCACAATGTCCAATAAAGTTAGCAGGCTAGAGGGAGGTTCTTACAAAGTTGTCATTCACTGATTTTCATCATCATATGGATGGTTTGTGACTATTCTTCAAAACTCTGTTTTGAAGAAAAGTCAAATATTTTGTCCTCTTGTAATAATTTTCAAAGTTTTTAGTTTTTCAAATCTTTAGGCACAACCCTATTCTCCTTTGCCAAATTCCATGTCAATTGTCCCTGCAAAAATTGTCAAAAAATTTCATCATTTCAGTGAAAAAACAAAAAGGAAGTGTGAAAAATAGAGTTGCATTAAAGTGTGAAGAAATGCCAATGTTAAACATTATAAAAATGGGTTTTGGAGAATCAAAAATCAAAACCATGTCTCATGTCTTTATAAATATTTCTCCATGAGGGTCAAGGTCATTTTGAATGCCAAGAGTAAAGAGATAACAATTCAAAGCAATTGCTTGAGTTTGTGAGCGATTTGGGTGAAGTTGGAGGAAATTTGGCGACGTGGTGCACAGAGCAGGTGGCACGGCGCACTGGGATAAAATTTCCAGTGCAAATCTGAATGGGCATGCCGCACTGGCAAAGTGCGATGCATTGGGTATGCGGCACAACGCACACACCTGAAAGCCTGAATTTGCTCCAAATTTCTTCAAATTGCCCTTTATTTGCGTGGATTTTCGAGGTAGGGTCAACATATTGATGTTTCATCCATTTTTGTGATAAGGAATGGTGGTTTATGAATGTAAATGATTGAAACAAAAATCTAAACCCTACTTCAAACGTGCCTCAAAGGAAAATTGTTGTGGGTGTCAAAATCAGTGTTTTGCTACCAAAGTTGTCACTTCTCCTTCCTATTATTCCCTTGTATTTATCATTCCATAATTTCCTAACCCCCTAAGCTCATCAATCCCTTCTCCTAAATGCTCTGTCCCAAGTTCCCCAACCTCACACCCCAAACCCTATACAACAATCCCAAACCCTAAACCCTATTCCCATACATAAATCCCTCAATCCCTTTCCCATATTTCCGTATCAAATTTCTCCCAATAATAACCATTCCTCACTATTATTTCCCCTTCCTAGCAGTACTTGTTGCATTTTTTTTTTCCCTTTGGTGGCAGACTTTGCTCACAGACTTTGCACACAAAAGTGCAGTCTAAACAGTTTTCATATACTAGCATCTTTTTCTCCAAGGCAGTTTGATAAAATAGCAGTCATGGCATCTGAGCATTCATCGGACTATGAAGTGGAAACCCAAAGTGACTCACCCTTGGAAGAACAGGCACCTCGAAGGACTCATAAAAGTGGCAGACATGTAAGAGAAGAACCAATCACCCTCAAAGAATTGTAGGCCTGCCCTCTTGCCATGTTTTGTTTTCAGCATCAATCATGCTATGAGTTTTGTCAAAAGGTGGCTAGTGTTCAATTTTATCATGAACTAGCTCATCTTTTTGTGCTACACTTACATGGAGATCAAGCTATCTTAGCTGGTGTCACCTTCATGCTTACACCAGAATATGTCTCATTAGCAATCGACATACCGAACATTGGAGAACCATGGCACAAGAAGAAGAAGATTGACCGGCAGCATTATGAGCCATACATTAAAACCAGTTTCTTGAGGCATCTCAAGGGAGTCTTCCCATTCCGATATCTGAAAGATGAATATGCTCCACTAATGAAATTGATCATGAAATATTTCAGCTGTGAGGGATGGTTCTCTCGTCTCTATGCTTATCACATCAGGTTGCTCATGCATTTCACCAGGGTACGGATAATGAAAATTCCATATTTATTTTGCCGGAACATAGAGAGGATGACCACCCTTGTGCAACACAAAACACCTCAGCAGCAACTTAACAGTGTCTATCATTTTGCTCTTATTAAGATTTTGGTGGTTCATCAGCTTGGACTAGAGGGCATCACTTGGGATGATTTCATCTCTCATGACTTCTTCAAAGCTTCACAGGGATTATCAGAGGTTGAGCATGAAGGTGAACCTTCTCATCAGTATGAGTGCCATGAGACCGCTAGTGTGTCGGTATTCATTACATATCAGAGAGGCACCAGACATTTGTTTGCAGTGGCAAAGCGAGTGCTATCTCCACCCAGGGTGGAAGGGGCCTTGCTTCCTCCATCAACATCACAGGTATAGGACAAGGGCAAGAGGCCAATGCAAGATGAGGGGCCTTCAGGTGAAAGAGAGACCGACTTCATTCTCATTCATGATGACGATACAGATACGGGCCCACAAAGTGCCAAACTTAGGGAGATCATCCAGGAGTAGCAAACAGAGATTCAAGCCTTATCTCTTGACTTGGAGAGCTAAGTGGACCATGAAATATTTGGAGCAGAGGAAAAAATAGCTTGAAGACCAGCAATCAATCATGGAGCTAAAGAACATTCGCGAGCATCACCAAGATGCACAAAGGAGAAGAATTGAGCTCACGTCATTGGAGCAAGAGATTAATGAGGATCAGGAGGTGAATATCGAGAGAGTTAATATGCACTTAGAGAGGCTCCTGGACAAGGCTAACAAAGACCATGCATTTTTGAGACACATGCCTTTCCACTACATGGCAAGAAACAAGGTCTGCAAGGCCCGAATCAGGAGTTTAAAGGCAAAATTGAGGAAGTCAATAAGCAAGCAAAAGAGGCAAAGGGAGCTTGATCATCTTCAGATACTGGCCGAAGTCTCTTTAGCCCAACATAACACTTAATGAAGAATCTCCAACCCAAATTTCAAGAAATTTGGGGCATTTTTGACATTTTGGCAACTTTTTGTACAAAAAACAGGGTTTTTCTCCCCTTATGATAGGGAGTTCCAAATGGAAAAAACTTTGTATTTTTGGATTTTTCATGAAAACTCATGACTTCTGGTGCATGGCCAAGAAGTTTGGGCAAGTTTTGTGTCCTCAGGAGGTCAAAAACACTCAAAAAATGACCTCTCTGCCCCTAATTTCACACACAGGAAGTAGTCTTGGGAGATTGAATTTTTGGAGAGAAAAATGGGCACCAAATTCAGAAATTCCACTTGGGTTGGAAAGTAGTCAGGTATGGTTTTCCAAAAATCACACTTGGGCTCAATTTGGACTTTATAAAGTGCCTCAAACTTAGCCTCAAAGTGGCGCAACATATATAGATTTTGGCGCAACACACAGGGGATTTTTGCTCAATTTTTCACCTTCGAGCTCAGAAATTCGGCCAGTTTGACTAGTTTTGCTTTGTGATGTAATTTTTGATCTATCTTGATGTAATTGGATAAATATGACGTAATTTTGGCACTTATTTACTTTTTCTAGAAGATTCATTCACCAAAAGGTGAAATGCGAGTGAATGAATCAGTTTCCTAGCATATAGGGTTAAGTTGTTTGACTACCTAGATTTCAGTTCCTTGTTTAGAATTGGTTCAAACAGCTCCTAGAATGATGAGCTCGACCCCTAGAGGAAAGGGAATGGGTTGGGCTAGTCTATATCACATAAATCCTTAGTCATTTTCAGGGTTGGACACTTGGGATTTCTTTGGCATATCATTGTACATTCTATCTCTGCATTTTTGTCTAAGGAAAGACCAGGGTTTTGCAGCACTGTTTGGGATCCATGTGGATTTATGTTTTTGATGGTGTACTTCTCTAAGTAATTGTAAGTTCATTAGTGTTATGTGTATCATTTTCGTGTCTTTTCTTCTGAATTTGAACAAATGAGTGATTAAGGTGGAATCCATTAACTGTTATGCTCTGCCTTTGAATTTGTTTAAATTTCCATGTTTTCATTTATTTAAGGAGAACTATTGAGACTCTCTTTCTCTCCTTAGCTCCTCACCAGTATGATCTATCCATTCACTCAATTTTAAGCATCAAAATAATTGCCTTCCTTGCCGCAATCAGAACTCTGCAGAAACTGTGCCTCATCCCCGAGCCCAATTCGCCTTTCCCTCTCTCCAACACAAAACCCTAAAAAACTCAAATCAAATCCTTTGCACTTAATATCTAGCTTAAAATCAGTTGCTAAATCAGTCATCTCGAGCCCAACACTTGTCTTTTGCCAAGATCGACTGAGAGAGAACCCTCTCCTGTCCTCATAGGGCTAGCTACGAGGCTGAGCGTGGTTTGATGTGGACCTAGAACCTTGCCTTTTCAGCTTGAGGCAAATTTAGGCTCTAACATAGTGGCGAATCCACTGGGGAAGAAAATGGTTTTCTTGTTGATGTAATTTGTTTTATAGCTACAGACGAAGCTTGAAGTTATGCCAGGTAGCCTTCGAAACACTTTTGCTTTGCATTAGCGGAAGTAGATAAACGTTGCTTCAGTCAATCTCCGGTCTAGCTTGTAAACGTGACATCTAACTTGTTAATTGCCCCAGTACATGTATCAAGTTTAGACCTGATTGTTGATGGTGGACAACGATTAGACATAAGAAGGTTGAAATCAATCACCTGGCGACTTCATTCACTGAAAAATCCAGCAATCAATGCTTTATGGTGACTCTACTGTAGGAAGATTAGTAGCTTGAGGGTATTCAAGATGGATCAGGTTGCAAAAAGATACGCTCCCATGAGCCGAGATCACATCCCAGGTTTTCCAAATAAAATGGCCAAGGTAGATTGTGTTAACACCCAGGTTGTTCCCTATGACTCCCAAGGGAATACGGCCGGGGTAACCACTAACCAATCTTTGGGTTACAGTTCCTAGCCTAACTGTAACCAGAGAGGGCTCTCTCTTTATGATTTGTCTTTGCTATGATGGTGTTTTAGGCTAGCTATGATGCTTAAATCTTGTTTATGTTTTGGTTGAAGGATCTCTTTCAGGTCTTATGATGTAATACTTTGATGGTGAGTTTCCATTGGGTAATGGAGTCTAGATGCTGTGAGATGATCTTATATGCTGAGTGGTGTTCTAACTGCAAGGCCTATTGTGTATTTAACAGACAAGTTTAGACTTAAGTGATGATATATGTCAACCAGCAGAAATCTGTTAAGAATTTTCTGTTATGTTGGTGAAATGAAAATGAACGCAGAGCACAGGAGCAAAGTATGAATTCCTGTGACAGTGGTCAATGTGAAAGATGTATTCTGAAAGTGCAGCAGCTTAAGAATCACACTTTATATAGATTACACCTGAAGAAAACATTTATAAACAACACAGACTGAACTCAGGGTGCTCAGTAAGCAAATCCTGGGAGTTATTCTTTTTCTCTGTTACTTAATATTGGAAATCAGATAGCGTATATGGATTTATAACAAAACAAACTAGACATGGAGAAAGTTACAGAGACTTATTGCATGGTAAGATACGCAGGGATCCAGCAGTCATGAACAGGCACAGAACATCTTCAACACATCAAGCATCCACGAAATTCCATTGCTTCCTTTATTAACTTTCAGAAAACAATTACAGCATAAGAGACTCTTCAAGAGAAATTCACAACAACCCTTGCTATATCATGCGAAGGGGTTTATATAGAAATATGTATACAAAATATCTCAGGTATTGAGTCATCTGAGAGAGAGAAAATATCTTCAGTAGTGTTCAGAAAGTAGGCAAGAAGTTATTACAATGTTAAATGCAGCGTAAATGCCCTTTATGTCTGTCAGAGGATTGTTTGACTTTTAGGAGTCACTGAGTCAGTTGCATTACTCTGTATTAATTCTGGAGGTACGCATTTACTTTTGCCTGCGCAGTGAGCTTTCGGATTTGCCAGCTGTGTTTCTCTTTTTCTGCTTTGTCGGCCGCTACATCCGCTGAGTTGGCTCAGCTTTGATTCTATGATGCCTGCTGACTTTGTTGACTTTTCTTTTCATCAAAATTTGTAGGAAAAACAGAAGTTGGTGCATGAGCTACTGTTTACAATATTCTCTGGATTGCATCTGTCCACCATTCCTGTGTAGGGAGCTGGTGCCTGAGGATGGCCTCCATTGTCTCTTCTGCCTCAGTATATTTGAAAAAATCTGGGGCCACATTAAATAAGTGATTAATTTCATTCATTATATAAAATAGATTTTCTATCTTACCATAGAAAATCTGCCCTGTAATAGGCCCTGTGTCTTCTGAAGTGCTGGCCTTCTCATTGACCTGTGCTGTGGCAAAAACATTCACTCTTTTAGCATACTGTTCATGGGTGAATAATTTCCCTCCGCTGTTCAGCAAGCTAGGGAGTCCTCTATTCTGCAATATCTGGAATCTCTCCATGAACCTGTTTACCTCTGTTTGCATATCCTGGGTTCTTCTGTCCAATGTCTGCACCAGATTTCTAAGAGTAAGAACCCTCTTGATCATTTGAATAGTTTCAGTTCTATTTGCAATCCCCATGGTGGCCAACTGAGAACTTGTTCTGTGATTGAGCACATTGATCATTCTTGTAGCAATTTCAGGCATATTTCCCAATAAGGCCCTTGATGTTCGGATTTCCCTCTGTGCCTTTGGAATGAGCTCTAGTTGCTCGTGGATTGTCTCGATGTATGGCCATTGGTTGTTGATGGATTGACCAATATTGGACCATATCATTGCTCTGATCTCAGCTATGATTTTGTCTAGCTTGAGCTCATTCTCAAGCTCCTTGATCCTGTCTTTAAGGGCTTTGATCTCCCTGCCCTTTTCTGCCACTTCTCTTTTTGATTTATCATGCCTTTCATTTACCTTGGCCAGCTGTTCCTTGGTCTCATGCAGCTCTGTCATCTGGGCTTCCAAAACTTGTATTTCATTCTTTAGCTTTTGCATGTCTAGGCTATGTGCCTGTTCTGTACTTGTAGGTGCTGCTGAAGTGGATGTAGCTGTTTGCTCAGTTTGCTGAGGTGGAGGCACAGTGGTAGGAGCAGTTTTCTCCAGATTGATGACCGGGGGAGGCTGAGAGGTCTGGCCCTCTTCCCTTTGCTTTAGTGCTGCTTGCAGTGCCACCTGTGCGGCCTCAGACTCTCCTAATTTCTCTTGTGTCTGCAGGAGCTGCTTATATATAGATATTAGTAGATCTGTGGCATCCTTTTCCATCCTTTGTTGGGCTACCTCATCAGTTTGTGGATGGATAGTGGCTGGAATCTTGATCTTCTTTCTTAGTGCAGCCATGTCAGCATCTCTAAGTTTCAGGATCTCTTGTATCCCTTTGATATCATTGGGATTGTGCCCAATTTCTATAATGATTTCCTCCAGGGATTTGATCCTATTGTCTTTGGCCTGAGAAGAGGCCCTCTCTAGCTCTAGCTGGGAAGCTGTGGCATTCAGACTGCTTGTTAATTTATAGTTGTCCAAAGTCTTATCGGCCAATGAAGCATACACCATTTCTCCAGTTTGTTTATGCAGCTCAATTTTGTCCATGGGGTGTATGTCTTTGGCAAGGACCTCTAGGTTGGTCCTAAGGTAGTCAGCAGAAGACTGTGGCCGGAGTGCCGTAGGCATAAAGTGACTCATTGTCAATTTGCCTTCACTTACATCAAAAACAGACATAAGTCTCTGCTGATTGGAAGGAGCCATGTTCAGTAAGTGATTATACAATTGTACTTTAATAGGGTCACTCCTCCTCTTTATGTCTATAAACTGCTGCTTGATGCTTACTTGTCCTTCTTTCTGCTGGCTGGAGGAGCTGACCTCCCCCCCCATGGTCCTGTCTTGTTCCTGCTGGAAGGAACTTGCTGAAGTTTCCCTGCTGGGTGGGCCCATGCCCAATGCCTCCCTTATTGCTATATCCTCCTCTGGAAAATCATTGAGTCTCTGCCTTTTCTCTCCCTGGTTAATGGATGAAGTCAGGGGAGTCTCTCTGTCTCTTTTTCTAAAGACAAATGTATCCTCCTTTTGAGGGGTTTGGAGGACCGAGGCATCAGTAATGTCTTCAGGCCTTGAGTGTTCTACATTTTGGGCCTGCTGCTCAGTGGTAGTTGGGGTGTCTACCACTCTTTCTTGGTGTAAGGGCTGCTGTGTTTCAGGTTGCCCTTCTCCTTGCTGCTGTTGCTGTTTTTGTTGTTGCTGCTGCTGCTGCTCTGCCTGTTCTTTCTCTTGCTGCTCTGGCTCTATCTCCATCACCTTCTCTTTTCCCTTCTCTGATATATTTCCAGCAACTCTCGTGGCTTGCTGTTGGGCAGTTGAAGAGGACGCTGCTCCTCCAATTTGTATGCTTGGTAGTGAGCTGACCTGTGAATAAAACTCAAGGTCAGCCATTTTCTTTATGTTTCTTTGAGCTCTTTGATTAAGCTCTTCTTGAGTAACAGCTTCCTCTAAAGTCCCTCTCCTCCATTTACTTTGATTGGCATATTTTTCTATGTGAGGAAGGCTGCAATGATCATAAGCAGACAATTTGTATTTAAGTCTCCTCATGGTAATGAAGTTGTTAGGGTCATAAGGTTTCCATAGGAAGCTGTATTTGAGACCAAGGCCCCCAAGTATTCTATCTGCCTCCTTCCACCCTTCCTCCCTTTCGTTATAGAGGAAATGGCCAAGTTGACTTCTGACTTTGAGCTGTGCCTTCTTACCTTTGCCTGAAAAGTGGAACATGTCCACAAAGCCAAACTGCCTGAAATATTCTAAGGCAAATAGTCTCATGGGCACAAATCTGGGTAGTCTAAATGGGGGCAACTCACACCCATATATTCTAATAACGGTGTGGTGCTGGTAGAAGTACCAATCCCCAATGCTGTATGCTTTTGATAAATGCAGGAGTCTTTGCATATCATCTGTCAATCTGGGAGGAGGTGAGCCCAAAAGTAGAGTCATGGCTGGATGAATGAAGTTATCAATGAACTCACAGTAGGTGTATGGAGAATAGAAATTGAGGTGGAAAGCAGATGTCCAGTACACCACCGACCTCAAATTTCCCTGTGCATCTTCTCTTTTTATTGGGAAGGAGAACTTCTCATGCTGGAAGTATAAGAGCAAATGATATATGTAAGAAGTATATTTAAATACCCTTTCTCTTGATAGGTTCATCAACTGCTCATGCATCTTGTCTGAGATGTATGTGGCATAGTCATAACAGACTGGTTTTCTTCCTGGAGAAAACATGAGCATTATGTGCATAACTGTTTCATCCACATACTCCACTGAATCATATCCCAGGATGGGACTGATCATGTCAACAAGGTCCAGGCCCAATTGGTTGAGGTAGACATAGTTGATGGGAGGGACTTGCACAGTGTTAGCTTTGATGAATAACTGGTTAAGTTTTGTAATCTGAGCCTCTGTCATTCTGGCTCCCTCCATAATCAAATCTGCTAGTGATAGGGGGACCAACTTCTTATCTGTTTTGAACTGCAGCATCTCCCTGATGGCTTCAGGGGTAATGAAAAACAAAATTGAGCCTGAAGAATCAAGCACTGCCCTCTGGGATGCATCATAATACTCAGCACACAAGTGGATGAGTTCTGGGAATTGGTTGACCTGTGGTAGCTTGAAGATTGGGAGAGAGGAATTCCAAATTCCCAAGATGTCTGTCCCATTCTGATGTTGGACTTTGATTTCATTTAGTATTTGGAGATGAAACCTGCTCCTGCTCAGCATTTCTTCTGATATCTTATAGTCTAAGTCAGCTAATGCTTTCCATTCCAATGCTTTGTGAGGGGTATTTAGAGGAGCTACATTTAGGGCTATAGGAGCTACAGGGGGGTCCATTGTTCTCCTTTAGGATTTCTGTTTCTTCAAGGACTGTGTTACTATGCAGAGTAACAACAACAAGGTTTCTTTGCAGAGAATGATGGTTTTGTAAGTGAAAGGTGGAAGTAAGGCTGCAGCAGTTGAAATACTGCCTCTGTGTGATTATGTGGGTGGCGGAAATGTTCAGAGGATAGTCTTTTATGGTATATTTATCTCCTGCAGGTGACGGGTTCACGATTGCGCGAACCAGTGACAGTTTGTCCTTCGAATTGCCTATATTGTTTCGACAGAGGCTTAGTGGCGGCTCTGGTTAAGTTTAAATGGCAATTTGGTGGTTTTTAACGGTGAATTTCGGCTCTTAAGGTCTGCTACTCATTTATATGCGAAATGCATCGAAAATGGAGTTTCAGAGCTCGGATGAGGAATACCTGTAGATTTGGATCGTTTAGAGCTTGTTGGCGCTGAAGAAATGGACGCTCTGGTGGTCAGGAAACAATTTTCCACGGCTGGTGTAGGTTTAGACGTAGCTTGCATGCAGAGTAAAACGACGACAAACGCACAAAAATGGCAAAAAACGCGAATTTTTGGCTAAAATAGACCTTTTGGTGCTTTTGGCGCGAATCCCTGCTGACGTCAGCATGACGTCATTGGTGGGGTCAAGGTCGGATGACGTCATGCTGACGTCATCGGGTGACGTGGCGGGGTCTGGTTGGTCCACAGGGGCAGTGACATGGCAGGACAGGTGGACCAATGGCAGGGCAAGAGACTGACGAAACAGCGTACCTGGGTGACGGAGCAATGACGGGTTGCTGACGCGGCGATGACGTGAGCAGGCGGGATGGGGGAAACCGGAAACCAACAGTGGTTTCGTATCGCACCACTTCCTGTACGGGGGCGGTATTTGTCAGTTGTACCTCCGACGCATTGTGATGAGGGCGCGTGGCAGCGGAGTGACGTCCTCAAAATACGGACGTCGGGAGATAATCTTCGTACAGCGGATGGGCTCCGACGTCATGGTGACCGTTGGATCTGCGGAGGTTGATCGGACGATGGTCGGACACCTTACGTGACGGGGAGATAGTACGGGTAACTGTCGGACGTCGGAAGGACTCCGACGCGATCAGGGTCGTCAGATCTAGAGGGCCTGATCTAACGGTCGTCGGGGAGGTGACATGGGCGGCATATACGGAAGTGGGCGGGGGCATAAAAATTGGTGTTTTGAACGCATTTCTAATGTATTTTGAAAAAACAATTATATGCGCTTAACCTTGGTTATATGGCAGAAAATGGGTTTTTGATGCTTTTTGCCCTTTGAAGCGGGTAAAGGTGGGGATTTAGGGCTTTTTATGGGTTTTTATGTGCAAAAGGGGTAAAAATAGGGAAATTAGCTCATGAAGGGGAAGGGGTAGTTGGCATAGGTTCATCAACATGACCTGGTGTCATTTGATCCCTGACTTGAGACTTTATTGGCTATAATACCAAAGGGGAATATTTATAAGATTTTGGGGTTTATACACCGTGGTGTTAGTAATAATAGGGAAAAAGGTGTTATAAGGGATTTATACAATAGGGTTAGTGTTAGCATGGAGTAGAGGGTAAGTAGAGGGAGAAACCATTAAGTTTATATGAAACAAACTTGGTTTTAAGAGTAGATCAAAATGAAAAGATCTTTAGACAAGAAATGTGGCTTCTTAAAGATTAAGAACCACCATAAAACCTTAGTCTTTTCCATGAATCTGAGCTGATGGGGAATGTTAGAAATGAAATTGGAGGGGAATGAGGGAAATTAGTCATGCTTCCTGCTGGATCTTTTGCTTTGATGCCCACCACCACCATTCTTGCAATGATAGGAATAACCTTTCTGCAACCCCAACTACCTACCCAGCTACTTACCTAGCATTTTTATTTCTTCTTGGAGGGTGCACTTGGACTTGCAGACCCTTACTTGCCCTTTTCTTTTCTTTGGCTTTTTCTTTTGATTTTTCTATCTACTTCTACCCTTATTTCTTCCAAGGTCCCAGATTAAGCTGTTGGGAGCCTTTTCTTCTCTACCTGAACTACTTGTCTGCCAAGATTAAACAGTTTGGACAGACTTCTTTCTCTAGTCTATAGCAGAAAATTGAAAACATGGCATGATCCAGCTTAAACTGTTGGATCATCCATCAAAATTAAAATAAGGTCATCAACATTTGAAACACTTTATACACCTCTTGCTCTCTAGGAAATATGGGATCTTTGTGAACTCAAAGCAGAGCATATTTGGACTTTCCATTGCCAATCATGAAACATGAAACCTATTGGTATAGGTATCCAACAGTGGCTCCACATGGGGATGGTTTTTCTTTTGAAAGACCAAGAACAGCAGGTCAGATTGCCTTGTTCTTTGACTGCCCATCTCAATCTTGAAATTCGCTGCTTTGATGTGTCAAAACTGTGTGCTTCCTTTTGAAAGACCTCTGATCCTATTTGCCTTTTGCTGTTTGGTGAATCACTTGGAAACTGCATTTTTACAATCTAAATAGAAATAATATGTACATCTGCATATATACAAGGGAACCTGATGTTGCAATCATGGGAAATAGTCAAAATAATGCTTCAGCATCCTGCCATTGACAGGACCTTCATCCAAGTCAGTTTCAGTCAGACCTTTAAGGAAGTAAGTGTTGTTACCTTGTACTGCTTGGACAGCAAATGGTCCTCTCCATAAAGAGTCAAATTTTCCATGTTTTCCTTTCTCTTCTCTTCTTGCATCCCACTTTAGGACTTTGTCTCCCACATTGAAATCTTCTGCTTTGGTTCTTCTATCAAAGGCCTTTTTTAATTTTTCTTGTAATATCTGCACTCTGCTGAAAACTTGTTCTCTAGTTTGCTGTAAACAGATTATCTGATTGATCCTTCTTTGCATGTCATTTGGCTCTGCTTGACTCTCTTGCAGAAGCTTCATAACCGGCACTCCTAGTGATGAAGGAAATTTGGCTTCTAATCCATAGACTAACTCATATGGGCTGGTCCCAATTGATCTTTTTGTTGTTAGTCTATCTGCCCATAAAGCATTGACCAGTTTCTTATGCCAATTCTTTTTGTTCTCTTCCAGCACCTTCTTTATGATGTTTATTAAACTTTTGTTTGATGATTCAGCAAGGCCATTTCCTTGGGGGTAGTAAGCAGTAGAATGGCCCAAAGTAATGTGAAATTTATGGCAGAAGTTCACCATTTTCTTGGATCTGAAGGCAGCAGCATTGTCTGTTATTATCTTGTCCGGACAGCCAAATCTAGCCAGTATATTGTTCTCCAAGAATTGAATAATTATAGAATCATTTGCTTGTCTGCATGGGGCAGCTTCAATCCACTTGGTGAAGTAGTCTGTTGCTGTTAAAATCCATCTGTGTTGCCCTGAAGATGAGGGATGAATTTCCCCAATGAAATCCAAGCCCCATTGTTGGAAAGGTCTCTCTGTTGCAATGGGCTTCAAAGGAAGTGGCAGCAACTGTCTTTTGCCTTCAAAGAGTTGGCATTTGTGGCATGAGGCTGTGAATTTCTTCACATCAGAGAACATGGTGGGCCAGTAATACCCAGCCCTCAGTATCTTGTCCACAGTGGACTTCCAGTACAAATGTCCACCACAGTCTCCTGCATGGAAATCTTGCATGACATTATTAGTTTCATTTTCCATTAAACAGTGCAGCAATATACCTTCATGGTTTTTCCAAAGTAAATTTCCATCCATCACACAAAATCTAGATGTTTTCATTTTTAGGAACCTACACTTAGTTCTGGACAGTCCTGGGGGAGCACACAGGTTTTGTAATACATAGCAGATATCAGAGTACCAAGGAGATTGTTCAAAGGCTTCATTGATCTTTGGAGTCGCCAGCTCTGTTTCACTGTCCAGCTGATTGATATCTAGGGCCTGAAAATTTGATTCTGTCATTAATTTGGCCAAGCCTTGCCCTTTTATTAGCTTTGTAGGTTTTATTTCAATGTCAAATTCAAGTATGCTGGCAATCCATTTTCCTCTTCTGCCCTCTAAGTTTTCTTGGGTGAGAATGTCTTTGACAATAGGGCTTGGTACATACGCCACAACATGGGAATAAAGGATGTAAATCCTAAAGTCTTTGATGGCCTTAACCAAAGCATATGCTTGTTTCTCCATGATTTGATATTTTAAAGGGGCATCTCTAAGAGCTCTGCTGAAGAAGGCAATAGGCTTCTCATTCCCTTGGTCATCTTTCTGTAATAAAACAGCAGCAATAGTATGCTGGGAGGCAAAAGAGAAGATAATGAATTCTCTGTCAAACTGAGGATTGGTCAGCACCGGAGTTTGGGTAAGGGCCAGTTTTATTCCTTCAAAGGCTTGCTTGGCTTCAACAGTCCATTTGACCTTTGAATCTTTCTTTAACATGTTATTAAGCAATCTGATCAACTCGGCCAGATTTGGAATAAATCTCCTTAAGAAGTTGATTTTTCCCAAGAATCCTTGCAATTCTTTTATATTTCTTGGGTGGGGCATTTGTAGGATTGCTTGTATCCTATCTGGATCAATTGTTATGCCATCTTTAGAGATGATGTGGCCCAATAGTTTACCTTCCTCTAAACCAAACAGGGATTTTTTGGGATTCAGCGAAATTCCATATTTCCTACATGTTAGGAAGATCTGTCTCAAATGTTTCAAATGCTCTTGGTCAGACTTAGAAAAAGGTGTGAGGTCATCCAAATAAATGACAAGGAAATCATGAATTTCCTTTGCGAAAGCAATATCCATTGCTCTTTGAAATGTTGCCCCGGCATTCTTCAACCCAAAAGGCATTTTAACATACTTGAAAGTTCCCCATGGGGTTGTAAATGCCGTTTTGTCTTGATCATCAGGGTGTACTAGGATTTGATTGAAACCCGAGAATCCATCAAGTAATGAAATCCTTGAGGCCCCTACCACTCTTTGGAAAATATGATCCATCTTAGGTAAGGGATAGTTGTCTTTGAGGGATACTTGGTTCAGATTCCTTAAGTCCACACACAGCCTAATTTCACCGGTCTTCTTTCTTGTAGGGACTAAATTGGATATCCATTCAGAGAATCTGATTGGTGCTATGATGCCAGCCTTAAACATTTTTTGTACTTCTTGTTCCATTGCTGGGAGAAGCATAGGATTGATTCTCCTCAATTTTTGTTTAAAGGGCTTTTGATCAGGCTTGAGAGGGATGGTATGCTAGATAACAGAGGTGTCATAGGACTTTAGGTCCTCATAACTCCATGCGAAGACATCTTGGAACTCTTTAAAGAGGTCAATGTATTTTGGCTTTTGATCAGGAGGTAAGGATGCAGACAATTTAATTATTTTGGGTTTGTCAATTGTACCTATGTTGTACTCTTCTATGGCATTGTTGATGGGCTGCATTTTTGGCTTGCTGGGAACATCATTTGAATTAAAAATGTCTTCCAAAGGAGCCAAACCAGCGGGTAAAAAGTTGTCTTTTAGCTCTATGATTTCAGCCTCAGCGCTGGTCACCTCTTCACAGTCCATTTGGCGAATTTGCTGAATGTCTTCGTTGTTAAAATTGGTTGGATTCAGTAATTGTTTTGCTGTTCTAGGTGATATTGGATGAACCATTTGTTGAAAGAGTATTTGTGATTGACTTGCTTTGTCATTATCAATATTTAATCCTGAAAATTCCTGCTGCAAAGTCAAGAAATTGTTTATTTGCTTGTCATCATCAAACACTTGCCAATCTTTGACATTGTTTGGAATGGAAGGTCTGTACTTGACCTCGGCAGTGAAGCAGTTGTTGGGTTCTAGTGGGAATTTGAAAGTGCTGGCAAATGTTGCCAAATTGTGTGCATGGAGATTGTGGCCTCTTGAAATTTTTGTGATAAGGAACTTAGAGAAAGTGTTCAATATTTCAATTACAGCGGACCTGTAAGACCTCAACCTTTTATCATTGGTGACAAAGCTTCCTTTCACCTGTTGAATCACTAGATCAGAATCTCCCATGATCGAAACTGTAGGAGATCGTAATGCCTTTACTAGCTTGAGACCTAGTAACAGAGCTTCATATTCTGCCATGTTATTAGTGCATCTAAAGTTTAATCTATAGGCCCTGCCTTATGCATGGTTTTTCCCTTTGTTATGTATCCAAACTCCAGCTCCTGCCCCTAACTTGTTAACTGAGCCATCAAATTCTAGGACCCACAGGATATCTTGCTGAAAAGGAGGTTTAGCAATCTGTTCATGGGATGGCAATGTAAGCAGAAGTTGGGGTTTCTTTTCCAGCTTGTTTTCTAGGACAGTTTCATCACTTGTTTGACAATCTTTGACAACTTGTGGAGGGATGATGTCTATTGTTGAGCTGATTAATGTTTTGTGGGTGCTACTTGCTTGATTAATGTTTTGTTCTTGCAAGAATTGGTTAGTCCCAATATCATTGTTTGAGAGGTTTGCGCTGTCATTGAAGAGAATGAAGGAGTCTATGTCTGAATGGACAGCATATATTGGGAAATTTTGAGGCTTTTCTTCACTGCTGACCATGTATTTCATGAGTGTTTCTCTGTACAGTCTTTTTGGTTGCCCAAAAACAGAGATGGTGGCATATGACATGTCTAATTGCAGAGAACCTTGGAGTTTAGCTCCCCATGATCTTGATAACAGCATCCCATACTTGGGTGGGATGTCAGCAACTACCACATCCATTAGGATTGTCTTATTTGGGTATTGAACCAAGGACACACATAAATCTTTTATGAGCCCTAAACATTTGACTTGGCTAGAATCAAAGGAAAACAGGTCTTTGTATGGTCTTGTTATATCCAAGTTCAATCTTTCCATGACTGCTTTTGGCATAAGGTTGTGAGAGGCGCCTGAGTCGAACATTGCATTATGCAGTATTTTATCATGAACATGCAGGCTGACATAAAAAGGTAATATCCCTGTGACTACTGTTTTTCCATCTACCTCTGGGCCAAACAGTAATTCCGGAGTGTCATCTAGCACATTTACATCATCTTTGCTGCTAGTGAGTTGAAGGGATTTCTTGATCTGTTGCTTGTATATGTCATGCTTGGCTAGCTCTGAGAGGGGAATTGCTATTTTTAGCTTACCAATCTCTGTGCCTAGGTCAAAAGGTTTGTCAGCTTGGGCTTTGGAGTCACGGATAGCAGTCCTTTCTTTGTTCATTAAATCTTCTTGTTGGATTTCATCTTGACTTCGAGATCTGCCCTTTTCACCCATGTTTTGAGGGGTAGTATTTAAATCAGGGTGAGAGGACGAAGTTGCCATGGGCTGCTGTAGTGGTGACAGTAGTTCAGTAACCTCTTCAACCACTACTTCTTTTGTAGGCAATTTTGTTTTGTCATTAGGTTCTGTGACTGTGGTTTCTTTAGACTGTTGTTTATCTTTTATCTTTTCAGGTTGATTTACATTTACAGTCCTACTCCTTAGTTTGTACTGTTTATGGACTTCATAGACAGCAGTATCATATCTTTGTTTGAAATCAAAAGATTCTCCTGACTTGGTTTGGAATGTTTTGACTTCATCCTCCTCATGGTCCTCTTGTGTTAAGAAAACATGGCTTTTACCATCCAGACCCATTAAGTTAATCTCCGGATCTTCGTTAAGTTCATTAGATGTGGAAGTTTCTGCATAGTTTTCTTGAAAAGGGGGTCTAATGTCTTGGTCAACACTTGTCTTTCCTATGTTTGGGTTCTGAGTTCTCCTAAAATTCGGATTTCTAGGAGGGTTGCTTTGTGATGCTTCCCATGATGACTTTCTCTCAACTGATTCCACTCTTTCACCCAATCTCTTCATGCTGTTTAGTATTGCATCTAACTTCTGATCAAAGCCCGAGGGTTCTTCTTTGAAGATAGTCCTTTTCTCCAACTTTGCCCTGTTTCTTTTGGCAATTAGGTTAGCCTCTACTGTGACAGCAACTCTTTGAGCTTCTGCAAGGGTTGGAGGATCTCTTTCTTTCAACTGATAGGCCATATCAGGGTCAAAACCGTCAGGGAATTTATATAGGGCTAAATCAGGAGGGGGCCTTAAGTTCTGTGGAATAGCATTATATACATTGTTAAACCTAGCACAATATTCCAAAACTGTCTCCTGAGGACCTCTCTTAATAGTGTCATATTCACCAAGTACGTGGAGAGGATCTTTCTTCTTCTCCCATCTCTCAGTAAAAGCTTCGTAAAGCTGATCAGGTGTTGTAATGGAGTTTGCATTGAGGGATCTGAACCAAGTTCTAACATCCCTAGTTAAACTTTGAACAAAAATTCTCATTCTAACAGTGTCATCATCTATTTCATAGGTCTCAAAGTGGTCTTGCATCTTCTTGGCATGCTGTATAGCTATTAGAGAGCCATTTGAGTCAAAATATGAGATTTTACTTTGGTAATCTTGAGGTAAAGCTGCAGCATTAGCAGGTATCTGTAGAGGTGCATACCTGTTGGCCATGTTTATGGGATTTATAGGGTTGACAGGAATAAATGGGACAACAGGGATTACTGGTGTAACAGGGTTAATGGGATGGGTAGCTAATGGGAGAGTGGTTGAAAGAGTATGTGCAGTGGGTGAAGATGTGAGAGGAGGACTTTGAGGTGTTGATGATGAACTAGGGGAACTAGGGGTGGACCGGAAAAGAACTTTGCAGGGAGTGGGAATGAGGATAGGTTGATCTGAACTTATATCTGAATCAGCAGGCTTCTCCTGCTTTTGCTGTCTCCTAATGTTTTTTGGAATGGTATTTGGATTATCAACAATGATGGGTGGATTAGGGTCAGGATTAGCCCTAGTGTGTCGAGGATTTTTCTTAGGGGCCAGTTTCTAACTGTTTTTTTTTTCAGGAATTTTATAGGAAGTTTTTTATGTACGCAAGGACTGGATAAAGATTTCGAAATAGCTATATATGTTTCAAAGCTAGGATGAATATTCCCTAACTAGCTCTTCCCTAAAGCTGTCCCCGTATTACAGAAACAGTTCTAAGGCCTCTTGGCTGGTTTCAGGCTTACTGGTAGCTTTGGAAGATAGATAGTAATTGAAAAATTTTAAGAAGTCCCCAGTGGAGTCGCCAATTATGTTAACACCCAGGTTGTTCCCTATGACTCCCAAGGGAATACGGCCGAGGTAACCACTAACCAATCTTTGGGTTACAGTTCCTAGCCTAACTGTAACCAGAGAGGGCTCTCTCTTTATGATTTGTCTTTGCTATGATGGTGTTTTAGGCTAGCTATGATGCTTAAATCTTGTTTATGTTTTGGTTGAAGGATCTCTTTCAGGTCTTATGATGTAATACTTTGATGGTGAGTTTCCATTGGGCAATGGAGTCTAGATGCTGTGAGATGATCTTATATGCTGAGTGGTGTTCTAACTGCAAGGCCTATTGTGTATTTAATAGACAAGTTTAGACTTAAGTGATGATATATGTCAACCAGCAGAAATCTGTTAAGAATTTTCTGTTATGTTGGTGAAATGAAAATGAACGCAGAGCACAGGAGCAAAGTATGAATTCCTGTGACAGTGGTCAATGTGAAAGATGTATTCTGAAAGTGCAGCAGCTTAAGAATCACACTTTATATAGATTACACCTGAAGAAAACATTTATAAACAACACAGACTGAACTCAGGGTGCTCAGTAAGCAAATCCTGGGAGTTATTCTTTTTCTCTGTTGCTTAATATTGGAAATCAGATAGCGTATATGGATTTATAACAAAACAAACTAGACATGGAGAAAGTTACAGAGACTTATTGCATGGTAAGATACGCAGGGATCCAGCAGTCATGAACAGGCACAGAACATCTTCAACACATCAAGCATCCACGAAATTCCATTGCTTCCTTTATTAACTTTCAGAAAACAATTACAGCATAAGAGACTCTTCAAGAGAAATTCACAACAACCCTTGCTATCTCATGCGAAGGGGTTTATATAGAAATATGTATACAAAATATCTCAGGTATTGAGTCATCTGAGAGAGAGAAAATATCTTCAGTAGTGTTCAGAAAGTAGGCAAGAAGTTATTACAATGTTAAATGCAGCGTAAATGCCCTTTATGTCTGTCAGAGGATTGTTTGACTTTCAGGAGTCACTGAGTCAGTTGCATTACTCTGTATTAATTCTGGAGGTACGCATTTACTTTTGCCTGCGCAGTGAGCTTTCGGATTTGCCAGCTGTGGTTCTCTTTTTCTGCTCTGTTGGCCGCTACATCCGCTGAGTTGGCTCAGCTTTGATTTTATGATGCCTGCTGACTTTGTTGACTTTTCTTTTCATCAAAATTTGTAGGAAAAACAGAAGTTGGTGCATGAGCTACTGTTTACAATATTCTCTGGATTGCATCTGCCCACCATTCCTGTGTAGGGAGCTGGTGCCTGAGGATGGCCTCCATTGTCTCTTCTGCCTCAGTATATTTGAAAAAATCTGGGGCCACATTAAATAAGTGATTAATTTCATTCATTATATAAAATAGATTTTCTATCTTACCATAGAAAATCTGCCCTGTAATAGGCCCTGTGTCTTCTGAAGTGCTGGCCTTCTCATTGACCTGTGCTGTGGCAAAAACATTCACTCTTTTAGCATACTGTTCATGGGTGAATAATTTCCCTCTGCTGTTCAGCAAGCTAGGGAGTCCTCTATTCTGCAATATCTGGAATCTCTCCATGAACCTGTTTACCTCTGTTTGCATATCCTGGGTTCTTCTGTCCAATGTCTGCACCAGATTTCTAAGAGTAAGAACCCTCTTGATCATTTGAATAGTTTCAGTTCTATTTGCAATCCCCATGGTGGCCAACTGAGAACTTGTTCTGTGATTGAGCACATTGATCATTCTTGTAGCAATTTCAGGCATATTTCCCAATAAGGCCCTTGATGTTCGGATTTCCCTCTGTGCCTTTGGAATGAGCTCTAGTTGCTCGTGGATTGTCTCGATGTATGGCCATTGGTTGTTGATGGATTGACCAATATTGGACCATATCATTGCTCTGATCTCAGCTATGATTTTGTCTAGCTTGAGCTCATTCTCAAGCTCCTTGATCCTGTCTTTAAGGGCTTTGATCTCCCTGCCCTTTTCTGCCACTTCTCTTTTTGATTTATCATGCCTTTCATTTACCTTGGCCAGCTGTTCCTTGGTCTCATGCAGCTCTGTCATCTGGGCTTCCAAAACTTGTATTTCATTCTTTAGCTTTTGCATGTCTGGGCTATGTGCCTGTTCTGTACTTGTAGGTGCTGCTGAAGTGGATGTAGCTGTTTGCTCAGTTTGCTGAGTTGGAGGCACAGTGATAGGAGCAGTGTTCTCAAGATTGATAACCGGGGGAGGCTGAGAGGTTTGGCCCTCTTCCCTTTGCTTTAGTGCTGCTTGCAGTGCCACCTGTGCGGCCTCAGACTCTCCTAATTTCTCTTGTGTCTGCAGGAGCTGCTTATATATAGATATTAGTAGATCTGTGGCATCCTTTTCCATCCTTTGTTGGGCTACCTCATCAGTTTGTGGATGGATAGTGGCTGGAATCTTGATTTTCTTTCTTAGTGCAGCCATGTCAGCATCTCTAAGTTTCAGGATCTCTTGTATCCCTTTGATATCATTGGGATTGTGCCCAATTTCTATAATGATTTCCTCCAGGGATTTGATCCTGTTGTCTTTGGCCTGAGAAGAGGCCCTCTCTAGCTCTAGCTGGGAAGCTGTGGCATTCCGACTACTTGTTAATTTATAGTTGTCCAAAGTCTTATCGGCCAATGAAGCATACACCATTTCTCCAGTTTGTTTATGCAGCTCAATTTTGTCCATGGGGTGTATGTCTTTGGCAAGGACCTCTAGGTTGGTCCTAAGGTAGTCAGCAGAAGACTGTGGCCGGAGTGCCGTAGGCATAAAGTGACTCATTGTCAATTTGCCTTCACTTACATAAAAAACAGACATAAGTCTCTGCTGATTAGAAGGAGCCATGTTCAGTAAGTGATTATACAATTGTACTTTAATAGGGTCACTCCTCCTCTTTATGTCTATAAACTGCTGCTTGATGCTTACTTGTCCTTCTTTCTGCTGGCTGGAGGAGCTGACCTCCCCCCCCATGGTCCTGTCTTGTTCCTGCTGGAAGGAACTTGCTGAAGTTTCCCTGCTGGGTGGGCCCATGCCCAATGCCTCCCTTATTGCTATATCCTCCTCTGGAAAATCATTGAGTCTCTGCCTTTTCTCTCCCTGGTTAATGGATGAAGTCAGGGGAGTCTCTCTGTCTCTTTTTCTAAAGACAAATGTATCCTCCTTTTGAGGGGTTTGGAGGACCGAGGCATCAGTAATGTCTTCAGGCCTTGAGTGTTCTACATTTTGGGCCTGCTGCTCAGTGGTAGTTGGGGTGTCTACCACTCTTTCTTGGTGTAAGGGCTGCTGTGTTTCAGGTTGCCCTTCTCCTTGCTGCTGTTGCTGTTTTTGTTGTTGTTGCTGCTGCTGCTCTGCCTGTTCTTTCTCTTGCTGCTCTGGCTCTATCTCCATCACCTTCTCTTTTCCCTTCTCTGATATATTTCCAGCAACTCTCGTGGCTTGCTGTTGGGCAGTTGAAGAGGACGCTGCTGCTCCAATTTGTATGCTTGGTAGTGAGCTGACCTGTGAATAAAACTCAAGGTCAGCCATTTTCTTTATGTTTCTTTGAGCTCTTTGATTAAGCTCTTCTTGAGTAACAGCTTCCTCTAAAGTCCCTCTCCTCCATTTACTTTGATTGGCATATTTTTCTATGTGAGGAAGGCTGCAATGATCATAAGCAGACAATTTGTATTTAAGTCTCCTCATGGTAATGAAGTTGTTAGGGTCATAAGGTTTCCATAGGAAGCTGTATTTGAGACCAAGGCCCCCAAGTATTCTATCTGCCTCCTTCCACCCTTCCTCCCTTTCGTTATAGAGGAAATGGCCAAGTTGACTTCTAACTTTGAGCTGTGCCTTCTTACCTTTGCCTGAAAAGTGGAACATGTCCACAAAGCCAAACTGCCTGAAATATTCTAAGGCAAATAGTCTCATGGGCACAAATCTGGGTAGTCTAAATGGGGGCAACTCACACCCATATATTCTAATAACGGTGTGGTGCTGGTAGAAGTACCAATCCCCAATGCTGTATGCTTTTGATAAATGCAGGAGTCTTTGCATATCATCTGTCAATCTGGGAGGAGGTGAGCCCAAAAGTAGAGTCATGGCTGGATGAATGAAGTTATCAATGAACTCACAGTAGGTGTATGGAGAATAGAAATTGAGGTGGAAAGCAGATGTCCAGTACACCACTGACCTCAAATTTCCCTGTGCATCTTCTCTTTTTATTGGGAAGGAGAACTTCTCATGATGGAAGTATAAGAGCAAATGATATATGTAAGAAGTATATTTAAATACCCTTTCTCTTGATAGGTTCATCAACTGCTCATGCATCTTGTCTGAGATGTATGTGGCATAGTCATAACAGACTGGTTTTCTTCCTGGAGAAAACATGAGCATTATGTGCATAACTGTTTCATCCACATACTCCACTGAATCATATCCCAGGATGGGACTGATCATGTCAACAAGGTCCAGGCCCATTGGTTGAGGTAGACATAGTTGATGGGAGGGACTTGCACAGTGTTAGCTTTGATGAATAACTGGTTAAGTTTTGTAATCTGAGCCTCTGTCATTCTGGCTCCCTCCATAATCAAATCTGCTAGTGATAGGGGGACCAACTTCTTATCTGTTTTGAACTGCAGCATCTCCCTGATGGCTTCAGGGGTAATGAAAAACAAAATTGAGCCTGAAGAATCAAGCACTGCCCTCTGGGATGCATCATAATACTCAGCACACAAGTGGATGAGTTCTGGGAATTGGTTGACCTGTGGTAGCTTGAAGATTGGGAGAGAGGAATTCCAAATTCCCAAGATGTCTGTCCCATTCTGATGTTGGACTTTGATTTCATTTAGTATTTGGAGATGAAACCTGCTCCTGCTCAGCATTTCTTCTGATATCTTATAGTCTAAGTCAGCTAATGCTTTCCATTCCAATGCTTTGTGAGGGGTATTTAGAGGAGCTACATTTAGGGCTATAGGAGCTACAGGGGGGTCCATTGTTCTCCTTTAGGATTTCTGTTTCTTCAAGGACTGTGTTACTATGCAGAGTAACAGCAACAAGGTTTCTTTGTAGAGAATGATGGTTTTGTAAGTGAAAGGTGGAAGTAAGGCTGCAGCAGTTGAAATACTGCCTCTATGTGATTATGTGGGTGGCGGAAATGTTCAGAGGATAGTCTTTTATGGTATATTTATCTCCTGCAGGTGACGGGTTCACGATTGCGCGAACCAGTGACAGTTTGTCCTTCGAATTGCCTATATTGTTTCGACAGAGGCTTAGTGGCGGCTCTGGTTAAGTTTAAATGGCAATTTGGTGGTTTTTAACGATGAATTTCGGCTCTTAAGGTCTGCTACTCATTTATATGCGAAATGCATCGAAAATGGAGTTTCAGAGCTCGGATGAGGAATACCTGTAGATTTGGATCGTTTAGAGCTTGTTGGCGCTGAAGAAATGGACGCTCTGGTGGTCAGGAAACAATTTTCCGCGGCTGGTGCAGGTTTAGACGTAGCTTGCATGCAGAGTAAAACGACGACAAATGCACAAAAATGGCAAAAAACACGAATTTTTGGCTAAAATAGACCTTTTGGTGCTTTTGGCGCGAATCCCTGCTGACGTCAGCATGACGTCATTGGTGGGGTCAAGGTCGGATGACGTCATGCTGACGTCATCGGGTGACGTGGCGGGGTCTGGTTGGTCCACAGGGGCAGTGACATGGCAGGACAGGTGGACCAATGGCAGGGCAAGGGACTGACGAAACAGCGTACCTGGGTGACGAAGCAATGACAGGTTGCTGATGCGGCGATGACGTGAGCAGGCGGGATGGGGGAAACCGGAAACCAACAGTGGTTTCGTATCGCACCACTTCCTGTACAGGGGCGGTATTTGTCAGTTGTACCTCCGACGCATTGTGATGAGGGCGCGTGGCAGCGGAGTGACGTCCTCAAAATACGGACGTCGGGAGATAATCTTCGTACAGCGGATGGGCTCCGACGTCATGGTGACCGTTGGATCTGCGGAGGTTGATCGGACGATGGTCGGACGCCTTACGTGACGGGGAGATAGTACGGGTAACTGTCGGACGTCGGAAGGACTCCGACGCGATCAGGGCCGTCAGATCTGGAGGGCCTGATCTAACGGTCGTCGGGGAGGTGACATGGGCGGCATATACGGAAGCGGGCGGGGGCATAAAAATTGGTGTTTTGAACGCATTTCTAATGTATTTTGAAAAAACAATTATATGCGCTTAACCTTGGTTATATGGCGGAAAATGGGTTTTTGATGCTTTTTGCCCTTTGAAGCGGGTAAAGGTGGGGATTTAGGGCTTTTTATGGGTTTTTATGTGCAAAAGGGGTAAAAATAGGGAAATTAGCTCATGAAGGGGAAGGGGTAGTTGGCATAGGTTCATCAACATGACCTGGTGTCATTTGATCCCTGACTTGAGACTTTATTGGCTATAATACCAAAGGGGGAATATTTATAAGATTTTGGGGTTTATACACCGTGGTGTTAGTAATAATAGGGAAAAAGGTGTTATAAGGGATTTATACAATAGGGTTAGTGTTAGCATGGAGTAGAGGGTAAGTAGAGGGAGAAACCATTAAGTTTATATGAAACAAACTTGGTTTTAAGAGTAGATCAAAATGAAAAGATCTTTAGACAAGAAATGTGGCTTCTTAAAGATTAAGAACCACCATAAAACCTTAGTCTTTTCCATGAATCTGAGCTGATGGGGAATGTTAGAAATGAAATTGGAGGGGAATGAGGGAAATTAGTCATGCTTCCTGCTGGATCTTTTGCTTTGATGCCCACCACCACCATTCTTGCAATGATAGGAATAACCTTTCTGCAACCCCAACTACCTACCCAGCTACTTACCTAGCATTTTTATTTCTTCTTGGAGGGTGCACTTGGACTTGCAGACCCTTACTTGCCCTTTTCTTTTCTTTGGCTTTTTCTTTTGCTTTTTCTATCTACTTCTACCCTTATTTCTTCCAAGGTCCCAGATTAAGCTGTTGGGAGCCTTTTCTTCTCTACCTGAACTACTTGTCTGCCAAGATTAAACAGTTTGGACAGACTTCTTTCTCTAGTCTATAGCAGAAAATTGAAAACATGGCATGATCCAGCTTAAACTGTTGGATCATCCATCAAAATTAAAATAAGGTCATCAACATTTGAAACACTTTATACACCTCTTGCTCTCTAGGAAATATGGGATCTTTGTGAACTCAAAGCAGAGCATATTTGGACTTTCCATTGCCAATCATGAAACATGAAACCTATTGGTATAGGTATCCAACAGATTGGTTAAAGAATTTTCCTATGTTCAGAAATGCAGAAGGTAATGATGTTGCTCTTCATCTGGTGAAATTTCACATTCATGTGCATAAATTAAAGATCACTTTTCCTGAAGACTGTTTGATGAAGCTGTTTATGGCCACTCTGGAAGACGAAGCTCGATCTTGATATGAAAGTTTGCCACGAGTGTCTATTTATGGTTTAAAAGATTTTCATGCAATATTCTTTGAAAGGTATAAAGAATCATATCCATCCTTGGCTTTAGTTCAGGACTGTTGTAGCCATGTTCATAGTTTTATTGAAAATCTTGAGAAAGTTTATGAAGATGATAATTTCATGGATTATGAGATCATGGAGGCCTTGTATGAAAATCCTTTTCAGCAGCATAAATACGATCATGAAAATTTGCAGCAAGATCAAGATCTTAGTACGGTGGAAGATGAAGGAATTTTTCATTTTGACAACCAACAGGAATTACATGAAATAGATCAGCAGTATGAGCAAAATTTGTACACTCCTTCACTTGAAATTAATGAAGACAATCACTGTTTGAGCAGAAGAAATCAAAAAGTATTATCTCCTCTGTCTGAAGACGAGATAGATCAACTCTTGAATGGTCATGTTCCAGCTCAAGTTAACCCAGATCTGTAGTGTGCACATGGTCAAGAAGGTGATGGTGGAACTTGTTCCTCTTCTGAAAAGGATGATAGTCCTGTAATCAATTTTATATATCAACAGGTTGAAAATTTCCATATGGATGAAATTGATGAAAGAAAAAGTGTCGTTTCAGATCTATCCATAGAAGAAGACATCATGCAAGGAAGTCCAGTTCTAATTTCAGAATGTGATAGTGTCAAGACAACTATTCCAGATCTAGATTCAGCTTGTGATTACCAAGAATACCATGTACTCAATCTTATGAAGGAGAACTCTATTGTTGAAATCATCTGGAATGAAGAAGACAGAGTTATGGATCCAAACGTTCTCATGTCAACAGAACAAAGCCTTCATAAAGAGGCAATCCAGTCAGTTCATAAACAAAAACAAGATGAGGACTTCGTTCATGTAAGTGAAAAAGTTCCTTGGGATGCATTTATGGTAAATGATAGCAATGATAGTGTTGAGTATCAAGAAACATCTGAAGTTTCTTTTCTCATGATTGATGAATGTAATGAGAATTTGGCTGTCACAGCATATGAATATGACCTACAATATATTCATACTGCAGAAGATCAGGCCATTCAGGATTCCCTTTCAGATTCTTCTTCATATGTCTCATGTTTTGAATGTTCTTTGACAAGGAAATCTACTCATCTACTTGTTCAGAAATTTTTGAGGACCAGGAACATACTTTTACTGAAGTACATTATGAAGGAAGATCAGAATCAAAAGAAAAAGACATCTTGTTTCCTCAACAGGAGGTAAATCTTCATGTTTTTCAGGATCCAATGGCAGATCTTTTGCAGTCAGCAGTGAAGGTGATTATTGCAGTATTCAGTGATGAAGGAGATCATGGTCAACTCTGTTTTTGGATGCCCAGTTACCAGTATTCATTGTTGACCAAAAGATTTGATCAGGAGAATCAATCAAGAAGGCATCTACTTGATTGGTTGCATTGGCATTTTGATATAGTTTGATGGTATATTGTCTTGTAAGAAAGGCAGGTGGTCAGGTACTACCACCAAGCTTAAAGATTTAAGTTCAAGTCTTAGTATTTTGAGTTAGCTTGCTAGAGTCAAGTTTTTTTAGTCATTCTAGTTTGCATCAAGTTAGTTTGAGTCAAATTTTCAGTCAGTAAAGTATTTAACAATCTAGTGTTCATTTGGACTCCATTGCCCAATGGATGAAGTCACTGTCTGCTCACCCAGAGATCTTCCATTTTTGGCACCTCCAAGGAGCTACCATCCCCATTGGAGCCAATGTTAGAGTTGGTCTGGTCATCCCTCTGTCAGAGATCAAAACTCTTTTTGCATTTCATTTTTAGGTGTCTCGCTTGTTTCACTCAGTTGCATTCCGTTAGGGGCACGCCATAATCTGATGGAAGGGATTTGTCATTCATCTCTCTCATGCTTTGCACTGCTAGCTCAGGTCTGTTCATCAAAATTTTCATGTCTTTTGATCAGTAGGAGTTATTTTCAGTCGCTAGGTCTAGCGTTTCACAAAATGTGTCTTCACAATGTCCAATAAAGTTAGCAAACTAGAGGGAGGTTCTTACAAAGTTGTCATTCAAATATTTTCATCATCATATGGATGGTTTGTGACTGTTCTTCAAAACTCTGTTTTGAAGAAAAGTCAAACATTTTGTCCTCTTGTAATAATTTTCAAAGTTTTCAGTTTTTCAAATCTTCAGGCGCAGCCCTAGTCTCCTTTTCCAAATTCCATGTCAACTGTCCCTGCAAAAATTGTCAAAAAATTTCATCATTTCAGTGAAAAATAAAAAAGGAAGTGTGAAAAATAGAGTTGCATTAAAGTGTGAAAAAATGCCAATGTCAAACATTATAAAAATGGGTTTTGGAGAATAAAAAATCAAAACCATGTCTCATGTCTTTATGAAGAATTTTCTGTGAGGTTCAAGGTCATTTTGAATGCCAAGAGTAAAGAGATAACAGTTCAAAACAATTGCTTGAGTTTGTGAGCGATTTGGGTGAAGTTGGAGGAAATTTGGTCGCGCGACGCACAGAGCAAGTGGTGCGGTGCATTGGAGGAGCGTAGCACACTGGGAGAAAATTTCCAGTGCAAATCTGAGCAGGCACGACGCACTGGGTATGCGGCGCGGTGCACACATCTGAAAGCCCGAATTTGCTCCAAATTTCTTTAAATTTCCCTTTATTTGTGTGGATTTGCCAGGTAGGGTCAACATATTGATGTTTCATCCATTTTTGTGATAAGGAATGGTGGTTTATGAATGTAAATGATTGAAACAAAAATCTAAACCCTACTTCAAACGTGCCTCAAAGGAAAATTACTGTGCGTGTCAAAATCAGTGTTTTGCTACCAAAGTTCTCACTTCTCCTTCCTAGTATTCCCTTGTATTTATCATTCCATAATTTCCTAACCCCCTAAGCTCGTCAATCCCTTATCCTAAATGCTCTATCCAAAGTTCCCCAACCTCAAACCCCAAACCCTATACAACAATCCGAAACCCTAAAGCCTATTCCCATACATAAATCCCTCAATCCCTTTCCCATATTTCCCTATCAAATTTCTCCCAATAATTCCCATTCCTCATTATTATTTCCCCTTCCTAACAGTCCCTGTTGCATTTGTTTTTTCCCTTTGGTGGCAGACTTTGGTGGTAGACTTTTCACACAAAAGAGCAGTCTAAATAGTTTTCATATACTAGCATCTTTTTCTCCAAGGTAGTTTGATAAAACAACAGTCATGGCATCTGAGCATTCATCAGACTATGAAGTGGAAACCCAAAGTGACTCACCCTTGGAAGATGTTAAAATTGGCAACCAGGGCAAAAATTCATGTGGGTCATCTTATTCATGGCTGATAATATTTTTATTAGATTCCTCTCGTCGAGAAGTGTAGGATTGATATAAATATCATCTGATTCCGATAAGTATTCATGGAGATATGAATTTATTTTGATTATGGAATTATTATCAAGCCGACCTACAACTCATGTAGGCTCAGAAGCCCAACAGTCGCATCTATTCACCCACCAACATTGTGTATAAATATAAGAGGACTTTTCCTCATTTGGACTCACTCATCTCATCACATCTCTCTCTCTCTACTATGCAGAAATGAGTCTCTTCTCTACTGTGCTGAAATGGGTCTCTCTCTCACACATGTGAAGCCGGAAGCTGTTGAATTTGAAGCTGCAACTGCAGAAGTAAAGATTGACTTGCGTGGCCTAGAATATCTCCTCTTTGGAACTGTGTTGTAGGTTCATTTGAACCTCCTCTAAAAGCCGCAACTTTTGGTGGTGGAATGAAGTCAATTCGTTGAACGATTTGCAAGATATCGACTGCCCTAGTTTGAAGCCGGAAACTGCTAAAACTGAAGCTGTAACTGCAGAAGTAAATATTGACTTGCGTGGCCTAGAAGATCTCCTCATCTAAACTACGTTTTAGGTTCATCTGAACCTCCTCTGGAAGCCGAAACTTTTGGTGGTGGAATGAAGTCAATCCGACAGTCGGTTTGTGAGATATGGTTTGCCCTAGTTTGATAATAAAGCTGCTAATGTTGATGCTATTGATCTAGGGTTTTCTACTGCTGATATGAATCAGATTTATTGTACTATTTATCTCTACTGAATTATTGAAGATAAAAGAAGATTTGATCAAAGGGTTTCCCCACACATTGTGGGGTTTGTCGTTGGCTAGCCGCCACATCTTGTGTCTCTTGTCTTGGCTTGTTTTCTGTCGATCCTTTAATGTTCTATCTGCACTTTACTTTATGTATGTGTGATTGCTAATCTTTGGAATATAATAATGAAAAGAAGTAAACTGTTATAAGCATAGAACATACCATAACTTAACATGGTATCGAAGCTGAGGTGAAGACAAAGCCTGAGCAAGAGCAAGAGCAATCATCAAAGAGAATATTGGCAAGGCTATCCTAAAAGAACTATGGGGTCCTCAACACTCTTTTCTGCTGAAGACAAGCTCCGTGAGAAAGCTGACTATCACGGATGGAAGATGTCTATCGATCTAACCCTTGATAATCAAGGAGTGTTGGATCATGTGAGAGGAAATATTGTTGAGCCTCCATCAAATGCATCCACTGCTGCCTGGAACAAATGAAAAAATGGAGAAGTCAAAACAATAGAAGATCATCCGAGACTCTATCGACAAGCACTTGGTGGCCTACATCTCTGAACTGGACACCTCCAAGGAAATCTACGATAGACTGGTGAGTTTATTTAAAGTTAATGATGCAAATCAAGCTTTGTTTCTTAGAAATAAGCTGAGGGAAATCAAGAAGGGTAAAGATGAAAGTATGCAAGCATACTTCTTAAGAATCACTGAGATCAAGAACGATCTCCTATCTATTGGGGAAACTATTACTGACAGAGAAATGGCACTCACAACTCTTGGAGGATTTCCATTTGAATGGTATGTGTTCAGGACTACTCTTTTGAACTATAATGTAATTCATGGTTTCGAGGAATTAATGGCTAGATGCATTCAAGAAGAAACAAGGGAAGAAGTGCAAGAAATGACCATGCCTAAAGGTCCTCCTGCTGCCTTTTCTTCTCATGCAAAGAAAAGAAATAATTCCAGGACTAAATCAAAAGGAAAGGCTGGACCTAAGGCTAGAAGAAAATGATGATGTTACATTTGCGATAAAGCAAGTCACTATGTATGAGATCATGAGCATCATGATGAATGAGATCATGGACATAAAGGGAAACATGAGATCATGGACATATAGGATAGCATGATGATGATGCACACTAGTTTGAGCAGCATTATGATGGATAAAATCATGGACATGGGCAACATGATGATAATCATGATTAGAGAAGCATGGTATAGTATGCAATGGTGCAACTCGAAATCCCTCTGATGGCAATAAAAGGAATGAAAAATTCAATAGCAAAGGTAAGAGGAGAGCTGGGAATCAAGGAAGAGGACAAGCATTCAAGAAGGCTAGAAATTCTAGGATGTATTAAATGCACCTGACCTCAAAAGGAACCTAGTGCCCATCTTGGAAATGGAAGACAGAGGCTACAAGGTAACCTTCAACAATGGTAAGGTATGTATATTGAAAAATAATGTTAAAGATGCCTTTACTCTTGGGTTTAGTGTTGATTCATTATACCAGGTTGATGGAAGTCCGTTGGGTGTCATGTCTTGTGACACAACTCTTTAGTCTGAACTTTGGCATCGGAGGTTTACCCACCTTCATTACAAAGCTCTACCCGATGTAAGACAGATGGTAACAGGGATGCCCAAATTCCAAGTAGAGAAAGAAGGTGTATGTCCGGGATGTGCCAAAGGAAAGCTCAAAAGGGGACCATTCCCGTCAAGCCAAAGCAAGACCTCCGATATATTACAATTGGTTTACTCAGGCGTACCTGAGGTTGGCATTAAGAGGGAGACTACTACACCACATACTCCTGAGTAGAATGGTGTGGTAGGAAGGAAGAACTACACGATGATGGAAGCTATCCGGGCCATGCTACATGATCAAAGACTTCCAAAGTTTCTATGGGCTGAAACTACAATCACTGCCGTATATGTTCAAAATCAATGCCCTCATCAAGCATTGGGTTCCTAAACTCCTGAAGAAATTTTCACCATCGGTCAAAGGGAAGTCGTAATTAGTCATGATGTAACCTTTGACAAAGATATGGCTCTGAGCAAGGTGGACAATCTGCTGACTTTGAGTAGCTCTCAAGAAGCCGACACCAAGGAACCAAAAGAAAAGGATGATGAATCAATGCCTGATGTAGAAGAACCCATGGATCCAATTGATCCTCATCCACATGAGCCTTCCTCTTCTAGGAAGAGGCATTCATGGCTTAGGGGGGTACTTGATGATGCTGAAGTACATGCTGCACCCTGAGGAACCTTCCATCAAAGTAAGAAACTTAACAGCTATCAAGGATACCTGACCATCATGATCACGATCATACAAAATGAACCTTCATCATTCTCAAATGTCATCAAGAATTAACTATGGAAGGATGTTATGACCATAGAATATCAGTCTATTATGGAGAATGATGTTTGGTAAGTAGTTCCCAGACCCTGGACAAGACAATTGTTACTTCAAAATGGCTTTACAAGATAAATCTTGCAGCAAATGGAAGTATGGAAAAGTATAAGGTTCATTTTGTTGCTCGTGGTTTATCCCAGAAGGGAGGTATAGACTATGATATTTGCACCTGTTGCCAAATATACGACCATCAGCTTGATCATAGCCCTTGTGGCTTCACAAGGATGGAACCTACATCAGATGGATGCTAAGACTACGTTCTTGAATGGTTCTATCAAAGAAGAGGTCTATGTGGAGCAACCTGAAGGATTTGAGATTTATGATTGAAAATCTCATGTATGCAAGTTGAAGAAGGATCTCTATGGGCTAAAGCAAGCACCCCGAGCATGGTATGAGAGGATCGATAGCTACTTGATGAAGCTGAGATTCACTAGGAGTGAAGCTAATCCTAAACTTTACTTTAAGGTTGAAGATGACAAGCCTCTCATACTGGTGTTGTATGTGGATGACCTCTTTCTAATAGGTGCAAACCTTCTCATTCACAAATGTAAGAGGGAGATGGCTTCTGAATTTGAAATGAAGGACCAAGGACTTGAAGTGTGCAGAAGCCAAGGGAAATTTTCCTATCTCAAGGAAAATATGTGGTAAATATATTGGAAAGATTCGGTATGATGGACTGCAAGCCTGTGACTACCTTGAGGATCTTAACTTTTAGAAGTTATATGGTAGTGATGTCGGACCAGACTTGGGAAATGCCTTTGAGTTTCAAAAACTCATTCGCATTGACGTTCTTGGTGAACCTCCGTCTGAACATATGTTTTGTTGTTAGCATTGTGACCTCATATTTGGTTGAGCCTCATTGGATTGATGCCAGGAATCTTCTGAGATGTCTTCAGGACACAATCTCTCATGGATTAAGATACACTGCCGAAGATGTGAGACTACTTGGATATACTGATGTTGATTGGGCAGGCAATGTGGTGGACCGTAAGAGCACTTTCGGGTACTATTTCACCTTGGGATCTGCTTCGATATCCTGGATGAGCAGGAAGCAGAAGTCGGTGGCTTTGAGCACCGCCGAAGCAAGATATATTGTTGCTAGCATAACCTCATGTGAGGCAGTCTGGTTGCAAAAGCTCTTCAGTGAGCTGTTTGGATTTACATTGGATACCATTGTGATTCTCTGTAACAACCAGAGGTGGGATTTGATTATTGAGGAATCCCATATTCGTCAATTGCTCCAGCAGATAGACATCATCTGGGATATGGTAAGTCGATAAGCAAGGAAGCTCCATCACATTAAGATGATGTGCACGTTGATACACCTTGTCAAAGCCCCGAGGAAAGATCTAATATGTGATTTTCCCAAACGACTTGGAGTCGGCAAGAAACCCTTGTACAAGGGTCCTACATGTTGCATACATTAAGCTTTGGGAGCTCTGAGGGCTTGCGGTTCCTACTGTAGCAACATATGTCCACAGGGTGACTCACCCTCCCCTGGTGGTGCACAATGGAACAAGATGATTCGCTCTCTTGTGGGAAAAGATGATTTGCTCTCTTGTGGAACAGGATGATTCGCTCTCCTGTGTCGTAGGATGATTAGTTTTCATGTGGTACCTGGATTGATGTGTTCTCCATGGTAGCCTGGATTGATGTGTTCTCCACGGAGATTGTAGCAGGATTGATGTGTTCTCCTGTGAGGACAGGATTGATTAGTTCTCCTGTCGAGGCATCCTACCCATGCAGTCTGGGAATCATGGGAAGTACCACTCTGTTATAGACATTTTTGTGCCTTACAGCTCCAAGCATGAAATTTCCATAAACCAAAGGCTCCTAAGTCCTTAAAAGTGTTTTTATTACTCCTAAAGGAACAAGGTCAACAAATTACAGCTTCTCCCAGAAGTTCTCCACCAGAAACTACTCAAAATTGGTCAAAACTGGATCAACGCACTTGCTCCATGGCCAGGGTGCTATGCAGCGCACCTTGTACACACGGGAAGTGCATTTCAGTGCACCTAAATACACTGTGAGGGTGCGATGGATGGGAAAAGACAAGTGGCGGAGATAGTTTGCGAGGTGGATAATCATGGAATCTTCCAGAAACTTCCCCTGGGACACTTGCCTCTCAAAATCGCCCAAGGATGAGTAAGAGATCAATGAGATCTCCAAGTGGCATCAAGAACTATCAGAGAGAAGACACTAATCAAAAACCCAGAGCTGACTCACACCTCTGCAAATATCTATATATAGATCTCTCATCCCAGAGATCTGGAGGTTAGAGGCTGGAATTTTGTACATTCCAGAGAATTGTTGTTGGTTTTGTGATAGATATCAGAGTATTGGGTGATTTATGCTTTGTTGGAGGTGAAGAAGGGATTCTATGCTGGGATGTTGATGCTGGATCAGGAATCATCGGTTGTAACTCCTCCTGGATCTTCTTGTTTTATCAATAAAACTATTTGAGTTTCTCCTACATGCTTGTATATCATTGATGTATGTTATATTTGTATGTTTAGGTTAAATCTGATCCTATGCTTTTTATGAACATAAATCCATGTCTTTGTGTAGTTTCTTTCTTCTGTGAACTTGCAGGAACTTGGTGACAGTGGGCAAGTGAGGGAACAGATAGTTGGAAGCTGTCAAAGAGAAGAGAGATTGGATCAAAGGACTAGCACAAGACACATGTTGGTTCATCCTATTCATCTTCATTTACAGTTCATAAAGGAGAATACAAGAATAGTTTTCCCTGCTTGTTTCTGAGTCACTGTCACAACTCAGTGGGATAGGGTTGTTCTGAATAGACACTTTTTCCCTCAAACAAAATGGCGACTCCACTGGGGATCGTGTCTAGTTAGTTTGTTTGTGTTTCTATTGTTGTTCATCTCATAAACTTAGGAGCAGCGAATCGAACTGCATTTTCCATTTGCAAATGCAAAGTAGACATCTTCTACTCTGATCCATTCACTGGATCTGTTTATGATCTGAACAGTTGATTCACAAATGATCTGATTACCCTTTGTGATAGCTCTTAAACCTCTTGTAAATCGACCCTCTGATTGTGTATTACTGATTGCTTTTACCCGACCAAAAACCATAGATTAAACTCTAAAATGTGACCCAAAACCCGGAGAGAATTCTCGTTTCTGCTCCAGCGCAGGCTCTGTGAAGAGACTCTGCATTTCAGCGCAGTTCCCGAGAGGGCTACCTGCGTTGCAATTCAGTTTCTCTGTGTAGCAGGTGCGTTGATCAACTTAGCCCTGTCTAGTTGAGGTTCTTTGCTCACTTTTTCCAGTTTTGCCTCTGATTTTTGTAGTCTGTGATCAGTGTGTGTGTCTGTTTAAAAGCCCCTTTTTCTTAACCTTAATTCCGCCTTAGTTGTATAAAAGAAACTGTATTTTTTTTTGTGTGTTTGTTACGTCATTTACAGTTTCCCATTGCAAAAGTAGACTAGTCATACTGTCGTCCTTAGATTTAGATCTGTCGTAAGTGTCGATTTTGATCTTAGGAGAAAGTTCATTTGCTGTTGATAGTCGATTACACTTTTACTTTTTCCTTTGGCTTGAATTTGCGAATTTCTAGTGTTGAAACAAGTGTTTACTTCAAAATCATAAAGTGTCGTTATCGTCTCTACCTTTTGATTTCGAAAAGAAGCTTGTTTGTGTTTTTCACTTGAAAGCGAATTAAAATTTGTACAACAACTTTCTTTTTAGGCATCGATATTAAGAAAGTGAAAAACAAATACATGCACATGTGCATTTTCATATTGACAGTCTGTTTGGCTTGATTTAGGAAAAGTGCATTTACAGTGTGCTCTTTGCTATTTGAGAAAATATTGTGTCTTTCTTTTCCCCTTGTAGCTAGGATTTTCATTGCTGAAAAGAGATAAATGCTTGCTTATCATGTTTAGATTGCATTTTAGGAATTACATCTACATCTCGTGGTGAACCCAAAAGGAAAACTTCATAAGAAAGATCAACCTAAAATAAATTCAATGAACTTAACAGCGTTTTGTAACTTAAGGAATTAAGACTTCTGTGATCCATAACATTGTTTAGAAAATCTTCGGCAAAATCACATAACCAATCTTTTGTCGACGCGTTTCGAACCAACCAGTGTGGTTCATCGTCAGGACAAGTTGAAGAACCAATCCGGCTTAGCTTGATTAAATAGAGTGTGCAGAGACTCCAACGGCTATAATGCCAACGGCTAATTTTGACCAGAGGTCCTAGTCAAACCCTAATTTTATTATTAATATTCTTGGAAAAAGCTAAAACTTATAATTCATTATTATTATTTCATATATTAAGAGAGTTCATTAGTTAATTTGAGTATATCTAAAATATAAAATCTATTAATAATAATCTATATAAATATTATCATTCAATATTATTTAAATTTAAATAATAGTATTAAATCACTATTATATTAGGTAATTTGTGTATTTATTAACAATAATTATTTAAATCTAAAGGTCAATACCCTAAAATATAAAAATTATATAATCCATTTTTTAATTATTTAGACATAATAGTTATGTATGATCGTTCATATTTTTTTAATTAAAAAATCTATATATATATTACCATTCCAATATTATTTAAATTTAAATAATAGTATTAAATCACTATTATTATACGAATTTTGTTCCATTAGGTAAATTGTGTATTTATTTAATAATACTTATTTAAATCTAATGGTCCAAAGGTAAAAAATTTTAAAAACTAATTGAGTATATCTGAAATATAAAAACTATATAATCATTTTTTATTTATTATTATTTAGACAAAATAGTCCTGTATAATCGTTCATATTTATTTATTAAAAAATATATATATTATCATTCCAATATTATTTAAATAGTATCAAATCACTATTATTCTAAGAATTTTGTTACATTAGGTAAATTGTATATTTGTTTCATAATAATTATTTAAATCTAATGGTCCAAAGGTAAACTCTAATATATTATTTTTATTAATTATTTAATTACAATGGCCCCAAAAGAAAAAACTAAAATTATTAATTTTAATTTTTTATAAAATTATTAAAGTTAACTTTGTCATAAGGTAATTATATTATTACTAATACGGTTTAAAAAGAGTTTTCTAGGCAATAGTTAAAGTGAATTTTAATTCCAAAGTTATAGTAGAATTAGAATAAAGGCATAAAAAGTTGAAACTATGGAAGCAATTTTTTTTTTTAATCTAATTATAATATACCCAATAGTATCATAACGGGATAAGGTTAATTAATTAATAACAATAATAACTCAAACACTTCATAATAATAGGACTATCTCTCCAAAAACAGAACCTAAGGGGAGGGAAGACAGAAACCCTAAGACCTAACAAAAGGGGGAATGAGGAGGCTCGGAAGACAAGGCTGGGACCCAGCAACTGCTAATCCTCCAGCCATCATCCCTATTAAGATTGTTCGGCCTTTTCTCAATCTCCAGGGCCTCTCTAAATTTGCGATGGTGAAATTGCGCAACTTTGGCAATGACTTGAGCCTCCTCTATACAAACATGATGCATAGTCTTCTCTGCATGCTCAGCCAGGGCTGAGGACTTGGTCCTACCATGTCTTAAGTCAGTCGAGTGCTCGCTAATCCGCTGATTGATGGAGCGACCAGTCTCACCAATATAAGGGGTCCCACAGGAACAGGGAATGACATAGACGCCCTTGGCATTATAGCCGTTGGAGTCTCTGCACACTCTATTTAATCAAGCTAAGCCAGATTGGTTCTTCAACTTGTCCTGACGATGAACCACACTAGTTGGTTCGAAACGCGTCGACAAAAGATTGGTTATGTGATTTTGCCGAAGATTTTCTAAGCTTTGTAACTTAACGCACAAAATTTAGAGGTCTAGGCTAGAGACGTATTCCGGCGTCGTAAAGCCTGGTAACTGTTGTCCTCACTGATGGTTGGCTGATTCCTCCACTTTGAGACGATAAGTGCCAGTACGGACTTGTGCTCCCACGTACCGTCGAGTATATATTGGGAGACCCCTATAGGCATAAAACCTTTATCCATAGGAAGCCGTGTCGGCCGCCCTACTGATCGCAATGCACCGAACACAACATTCGGGAAGATTGACTACCGTACCATAAAAAGTATTCTGTAGTTTTGCGATTGGTTTGGTACTCCCTCTACCTAGACCTCCAGAGCAGTCCCTTTCGTTCCTTTTCAGACTCCTTAATGGAAAAGGTCCATCTAAGCACTTGTCACTTCAGGCTCATTAAAAATCGAAGGAGACTAGAGTAATCTTTTGTTTTTTCTCGACTCTTTAAAACTGAAAAAACAAGTTGTGTCAAAGCGTGTTAAAATTTATTTTAAACGGAATAATCATCACCTTTCCCTCGTTGATCTTGGAAGTTATTCTCCCTTCATCACAAGTTCTTGTAGAATCACTAGAAAATCTGTTGGATAGACTAGATATGTTTGAACAACCGTCAACATCCAGGACTGTGTCATCCGACGCAGCAGCGGCGGAGCCTCCTGCTGCTACTCCAACGATGTTCGATGGTATATCATCTATCCCGGCAAGTTATCAACAACAAGCCGGAGTCCAATCAGGGACTGTTTCGACGACATGGTCAGTTCCTATTTCTTCATTCCGATTATCATCTGGTATTTCTTATGTTGAAACTCAACAAATCGATCCAATGTGTCTTCAAAGGCCAATATACCCTTTAAGTACTGGATTTCCACCATATGGAGGGCAGTATGCCTTTTGATTGTTCCCCCCCGGAGAACAACCATATGGGAGTTTACAACAAAGTTCAGGTCAAACTGGAATTACATCCAGCGGTTGGGTACCAATACCGCCTCAGCAACCAAGGGTTGCATATCCAATGCAACCGGTCCACCCTCTGTCGAATATTCCCACTATACCTGGTATGGTGATTGCGTCGCAAGTACAAGCGCTACCTGTTGTATGTCAACCCCAAGTTTCTCAGGTTGCAATACAACAACCTCTTGTCTCGACAACTCAATCACAACCTCAGGTTAGTGCCTCCTTATCTGGAGCGACTCAGGCTCAAACAAGTACTATGACTCCTCATCTTGGTCAATCATCCAGTATTGGACAACAACAAATGGTCCAACAACCAGGGCTGGTTCAATCTCAACAACTACAATTCCAGCAATCATATCAAGGACCTGAGCAACAAGTCTTTGTAAGTAATGGGAAACTGCATTTCCAAAGCGGTTATCAACAACCATACTATAATGGTTATGCCCATCAACCTTGTCAAAGTTGCCAGCATCAAATACATTATGCTGGTATGCAAAGACCCACTGCTCAGGCGATTCCATCTTATCCTGGGTATGCTTCACCTAACCTGAATCAACAGTTGCCCTTTGTAGCAACTCTAGAATTACCAAATCTAAATCGGCTGATGAATGATCCAATTGCTTATGCCGCTTGGTGGCCAGCGATTCCGCATAAACTTCCATCAGATATTCCTAAATTTAATGGAAATCCTAGTGAAGATCCGTCGAATCATGTGATGACCTTTCATCTGTGGTGTTCATCAAACACCCTAAATGATGATTCGATTAGGATTCACCTTTTTCAGAGGACGCTAACTGGTCCGGCAGAAAAATGGTATATCGAATTGTCTAGAGCTTCATTCGACAACTTCAGTACCCTAGCCACAACCTTTTTAACCCATTTTCAATTACCGATAAGGTATGAAATGGGAACAGAACTCCTTACCAACTTCAAACAAAAGACAACCACTCACATATCTGATCATATACATGAGTGGCGGCGTCGTCGTAGAATGGTAAAAATGTATGTTCCTGATCAGCTTTTAGCTGAATGGTTTATCAAGTCATTACTACCTTCTATCACGGAAGATGTGGCAAAAGGGGGAGTCGTCACAGAAGAGAAATTTATCGCTCGTGCTCAATATTTGGAATTGATTTACACTCAGTCCAACACGCTCTATGATAGAATACCTGACGCCCCTAGATCGGAATTCTCAGTTCCTCCTCCTCCTAAATCAAACAATGACTCTCATGCCATCGATGGCATGATTGGGGTGACAGACACGAAATCGACAAAGGCTACATCTAAAAAGGCCTGTAAGATTTCTAGTCAAAATGCAAATGAGGAACTTCTTGCCTCAGAAGTAAATGCCGTGTCGACTGACAAGGGAAAACAACTGAAGCAACCAGGGGGCAAGAAGAAAAAGAAAGGGAGAAAAAGGAAGCAGGATGAGTCATCTCCTGAAAAGCCTTCTACAAACCCTTCTGGGCAAAGGAAACCCCCTGCAAGGTGTCATATATGCGATGAGGATCATTGGACGAGAGAATGTCCATACAAAGCTGAGCTTAAGAAATTCTTTAAAAGTTCGAAAACCTCAGCAGTGTTGACTGATCTGTTTCCAAGCCCGGGAACCAAACTGGTTGCTAATCAAAATGCTTCCTGATCCCAAGTGCTTATGTTGTCTATCTCAAAGCAGCAAAATAATGCTTTGGCAAGGAATAAAGATTACGGGAATCCACAGGTGTCAAACAACAAGGCTAATGAACAACCTAGTATTTCGACAACAACTTTGACCAAAGTTGTGCCACCCATCATTCCTGAACAAATGATAAAGTCGCCAAAGGGAGTAGTGCACAAATCGACATTTAATCCTCGTGCAAAAATATCACAGAATTATAATATAATAGAGGACCTAGCCCAATCGCCGTCCGCTATGTCGCCACTTGAGGTACCACAAAATTGCCTCTCCCAAGAGCAAGCTTTATTATCAGTAATAGGTGGGATTGACCCAATGGATTCCAATCTTGTGGCCTTTGATCATAAAGGATATGACCCTCAGTTACCAGCTCAACTAGCTTTCCTTATTCAAGTGAAAGCCCTCAACAAAACTGTTCATCGAACAATTATTGATGAGGGGGCATCTACATGCATTATGTCGATGAGTTGCTGGAAAACTTTAGGATCTCCAACCTTGTCGCGATCTTCGACGACATTAAAAGCATTCGATGGAAGGACATATACACCATATGGTATCCTAAGTAACTTGAAAGTTGAACTAGGAGGGAAAACAGTAGAAATTGATGTTGAAGTAATCGACGGAAACCTTGATTACAACATCCTATTGGGAAGACCCTGGATATATGCCATGGCCGCAGTTGTGTCGACCTACTTCAGGAAGATTGCATTTCCCTTCCAAGGAGGAATTACAATCGTCGACCAACAAACATTTCTCCCCAACAGTTCACAAGTTACGGGAAGCATTCCAATGATCCATGGAAGCAATCATTCGCTCCAAAATATCGGAGTAGGTCTCCTAAAAGACCCTGCCTTAATGGGTACGTTTGCCCTACCGCCTCCGAGTAATCTGGCGGAAGTGGCCATAGTGGAATATGAAACCTTCTATATCTAATGGATTTGGACTCCGATGACGGTTCTTATCTCGTGTCAACCTCGTTAAAAAATGAAACAAGGAGTCATGGGGATAGTTCTTTTACTGTGTCAACCTCATTAAAGAATGAAACAAATAGCCTTTTCAAATCTCAAAGGTAAACCTTCATTCCAACCACCGAGTTGAATGCAATGAAGATTGGGGGGCATGCACCTCTATTTGCATTATTATGCTGGGGGCATGCAAACTTATCATCGAGCAGTTTTAGCACATAGTTCAAGCTCGTTAAAAAATATACATAAGATCGAGCAGTTTTAGCACATAGTTCAAGCTCGTTAAAAAATAAACATAAGACCGAGCAAATGTTTCCACCCGCATTTAAGCTCGTTTAAAAAATGAACTACCCCCCTGGTAAATAACCACCGTGAATGAAACATTTCAGCCATTAAAGCCTTGGTCGTGTTTGCACCGTCACCTCCACTTTTCCATTGGCCGATCATTCACCTCCATTTGATTGTTTACCCATTTTGAGGAATAGCTGCGAAGAGTGATTTCACTAGCCATCCTTGTGACACTGCCGTGATTGGAGAATTCCAAACCTTACCTGGAATTAGCTACTACCCATTTTATCACTCGTTCCTCAAAAGACGAGTCTTCTTTAAGCTCTTTTCAACTGACTCGTAAAATATGAAAAGATTGCCGAGTTTTGGCCTTCCAGCTCGTTAAGGCAACTGGAAGTGCTACCCCTCCTCTAGATTTTAATCTTTTTGCACCTGAGGGATTATTGCACAAAAAGATCAAGCGCTTGTTTTGTTCGGCTCGTTAAAACTATCGAAAATTCATCCCTTCTGTATTGTTTTATACTTTTTCGGACTTAAGGGATTAGATGACGAAAAAGGAATTTCGGAGTTACCTTTACGTACCTTTTCAGACTCTCTAAAAATGAAAAGGACCGAGTTATCTTTGTCGTTAGACTCGTTAAAAAGATTAATAGCGACAAACTTGTCTTTAGACGAGAACGATTTTCACTATCGCTAGGCTCATTAAAACATAGCGATGGGTTTGCCCGAAGGGCAAATTATAGAACAAGCATATGTTATCCTCCTTAAGCTTGACAAAAATAAAGAGGTACTGGTCGGTGCTGTGTGTGGATTTTCGTTAGACAATACTCGTTTTCCCACATTGGCCTTTGGCTCCTTCTTCTTCTTCTCTTTCTTCTTCTTCTCCTTCTTCTCCTTAGGAACTTGGTTTTTTGCTTTACCAGCTCCATCAAGCGAAGAGGAAGGAGGAGAGGAAGAATTAGAGGAAGTAGAAGGCTGATGGGTAACTCTGGACTCGTCTAATTGCTGATTCGATTATTCAAGAATAGTGGTATTCTGAACGACATTGGTTGAGAAGAGCCATACTGGCAAGCCAATTGTCAGTCCTGGAAGCGACAATGTGGTCATATGGGGCGCACCAACATCTCCCCAAGAGGAGAAGGGACTAGGATTTCCACCAAGGGGAATTCCTTGGTTGGTAGGCTCCATTTTCTCAACCTAAAGATCAACGCAGGAAAAGGGTACCGAGAGTAAGGCTCTCAACCTGCTCCTGCACAGCTGTAAGAGTCTCGGCCACATCGAGGTCGTGAAGAATAACTCTTCCGACGGCCTCTCTTGCCGGGGCAACAGATGGTACTCTCATGCGAACTACTGGACGAACATGACCAACATCTGCATGTACACATGAGTTTGATCAGAGTCTTGATAGAACAAAGCACAAGGACATTATAAACAAAAATAGTAAACAACAATATGGTCAAAGATTTTACCAATAGCACCCCACTTCTCGACGTCCGGCAATACCAAATCCGGATCACCCCGGAAGTCCATACCGGCATATGGATACTCGGAATAGACCATCTCCTGACGATCAAACCACCTGAAGAAGGTATCAAAAAATGAAATCTGAGATTGACCAGCATGCCTAGACATATGGTCAACCCATCTCTGCATACGTGGTTTGGTAGGAGAAGGTAAATCGAGTGCAATGTATTGCGACTGCATCAGTGGTATCTTCTCCAAGGCAAAGGCGGTCAAAATAGAACTGAACCCAAAGTTCTTCAACTTCCCATCCTTTATCTTGGTCAACTATCCTTTCATTCCAAGAAGTACTGCATCGCACCAGTTGAACACCTTCGGTTGGAGGCATTCCAAGGCATGTTGCATATAAGATCTTTTGGCTACATGAAGAGACGCGCTACCGGCCATCCGACCAAAACTAAATAGGATAGTCCTAAGGGATCTATCAGTGACCTCACGGATGATGATCTTGCCATCTTTACTCGGCTGAGATCCTTCCCTGCAATACTGGCGGACATAATCTCTCACAGAATCGCCTCCTCGAGCCGACCCTGACAAAGAGATGGGGGCACCCCGCCTCGACAAGCCAGTCAAGAAATAGATGTCTACTGCGGTCAAGGAGATACATTTGCCCCTAATCTGAAAGACCTGGTTGATAGGATCCCAAGAGTCAAGCAAATACTTCAGCAAGTTAATCTGTTGTCTCATGCTGGAGATGCGAAAGAACTTCAGCAAGCCACAGTTCCGCAGCGCGTTCACTGTAACAGGATCATGTAGGGAAATCATGTCCTCTTCTTCATGTTCTTGTTCTCGCCATGTAAGGGTCATTTTTCTCCAATACCTCTGCGAAAACAAACAAGAGAGGAGATTAGATCCTGATTTTGATGAGAAACAGGGAAAAATTCCATTAAACAATGTGCAAGAACTTTCCTTTCTGCGCCCAACGCACCTGCAGCAGTGTTACAGGTGCGTTGATGGTCAAGCTGCCTTCATGAGGGCCAACATTCAGTGCAGGTTTTGATGGGCCCAGGGTGCGTTGATGGCAGAACGAGCCCATCAAACCCCAGGGGCTCAGAAAAGCAGGAAACAGAGCATGGAATGCAAAAAGGAAACCATGAAATGAAATAGCCCGGGTTTAGCTCCTACCTGGTCCAGACGGCACCGAGAATCGTCCACAGAATCTCTCGAAATCAGCTGATGAAATTCGAGGGGGAAAACACCTCCAAAGCTCCAACAAACCAAGTTCAAATGAAATGACAAAATGAGAGTTGAAAATACAGTACTATCTTTAGAAGGACAAAGCTGTCTATTGTAAAAATCAAAACAAGACCACTTAATCGAGCAGTTTTAGCACATAGTTCAAGCTCGTTAAAAAATAAACATAAGATCGAGCAAGTATTTCCACCCGCGTTTAAGCTCATTAAAAAATGAACTACCCTCCGGTAAATAACCACCGTGAATGAAGCATTTTCAGCCATTAAAGCCTTGGTCGTGTTTGCACCGTCACCTCCACTTTTTCATTGGCCGATCATTCACCTCCATCTGATTGTTTACCCTTTTTGAGGAACAGCTGCGAAGAGTGATTTCACTAGCCATCCTTGTGACACTCTCGTGATTGGAAGATTCCAAACCTCACCTGGAATCAGCTGCTACCCATTTTATCACTCGTTCCTCAAAAGACGAGTCTTCTTTAAGCTCTTTTCATCTGACTCGTAAAATATGAAAAGATTGCCGAGTTTTGGCCTTCCAGCTCGTTAAAGAGACGGGAAGTGCTATCCCTCCTCTAGATTTTAATCTTTTTGGACCTAAGGGATTATTGCACAAAAAGATCGAGTGCTTGTTTTGTTCGGCTCATTAAAACTATCGAAAATTCATCCCTTCTGTATTGTTTTATACTTTTTCGGACTTAAGGGATTAGATGATGAAAAAGGAATTCCGGAGTTATCTTTACATACCTTTTCAGACTCTCTAAAAATGAAAAGGACCGAGTTATCTTTGTCGTTAGACTCATTAAAAAGAATTAATAGCGACAAACTTGTCTTTAGGCGAGAACGATTTTCACTATCGCTAGGCTCGTTAAAACATAGCGATGGGTTTTCCCAAAGGGAAAATTATAGAAAAAGCATATGTTATCCTCCTCAAGCTTGAAAAAAATAAAGAGGTACTGGTCAGAAATGACTAGGGAAAATTGGGAAGAAAACTCAAAGAAACTTTATTGGAAGCAAGTCGCTCTTGAACATGACACTTCCACTCCGTGCCTGAGTCGGGTTGGGTTGTTTCATTCACCGGTCACATCACCATGGTCACGCCATACCATCCACATTTGGGGTAAATGCTACCAATCCATCACATAAGTGTCGCCGACATGTTCAAGAGAAGTCATCCAGAGGAGTCACCATATGTTATCCTCCATATGTTCGCCTTACTCTCGGTATTCCACTGGAGTCACCATTTTATTTGAGGGAAAAGTGTCTATTCAGAACGACCCTATCCCACTGACTATCGAAAATTCATCCCTTCTGTATTGTTTTATACTTTTTCGGACTTAAGGGATTAGGTGATGAAAAAGGAATTCTAGAGTTATCTTTACGTACCTTTTCAGACTCTCTAAAAATGAAAAGGACCGAGTTATCTTTGTCGTTAGACTCGTTAAAAATAATTAATAGCGACAAACTTGTCTTTAGGTGAGAACGAGTTTCACTATCGCTAGGCTCGTTATAACATAGCGATGGGTTTGCCCGAAGGGCAAATTATAGAACAAGCATATGTTATCCTCCTCAAGCTTGACAAAAATAAAGAGGTACTGGTCAGAAATGACTGGGGAAAAACTCGGAAGAAAACTCAAAGAAACTTTATTGGAAGCAAGTCGCTCTTGAACATGACACTTCCACTCCGTGCCTAAGTCAGGTTGGGTTGTTTCATTCACCGGTCACATCACCATGGTCACGCCATACCATCCACATTTGGGGTAAATGCTACCAATCCATCACATAAGTGTCGCTGACATGTTCAAGAGAAGTCATCCAGAGGAGTCACCATATGTTATCCTCCATATGTTTTCCTTACTCTTGGTATTCCAGTGGAGTTGCCATTTTGTTTGAGGGAAAAGTGTCTATTCAGAATGACCCTATCCCACTGAGTTGTGACAGTGACTTAGAAACAAACAGGGAAAACTATTCTTGTATTCTCCTTTATGAACTATAAACGAAGATGAATAGGATGAACCAACCTGTGTCTTGCGCTAGTCCTTCGATCCAATCTCTCTTCTCTTTGACAGCTTCCAACTATCTGCTCCCTCACTTGCCTAGTGTCACCAAGTTCCTGCAAGTTCACAGAAGAAATAAACTACACAAAGACATGGATTTATGTTCATAAAAAGCTTAGGATCAGATTTAAACTAAACATACGAATACAACACACATCAATGATATACAAGCATGTAGGAGAAAGTCAAATAGTTTTATTGATAAAACAAGGAGATCCAGGAGGAGTTACAACTGATGATCCCTGATCCAGCATCAACCTCCCAGCATAGAATCCCTTCTTCACCTCCAACAAAGCATAAATCACCCAATACTCTAATGTCTATCACAAAACCAACAGCAATTCTCTGCAATGTACAAAATTCCAGCCTCTGGATCTCTTGGTGAGGGATCCATATATAGATGTATGCAAAGAGGATGAGTCAGCTCATGGATTGATTAGTGGCTTCTGTCTGTCAGTTCTTGCTTCCACTTGGAGACTGAGAGCCTCTTACTCATTGCTGGTTGAATTCAGTGAGGCAAGTGTCATTGGGGAAGATTTTGGAAGCTTCCCTTGTCTCTCCACCTCGCAGAATGACTCTGCAACTTGTCATTTCCCACTCAACGCACCCTGGTAGTGCATTCAAGTGCGTTGCAATGCACCTAGCCAGTGTATTTGGGTGTTTTGCAACACAGCTAGGTAGTGGAGCACTTGAAATGATCTTGATTTGACTAGTTTTGAGCAGTTTCTGGTGGAGAACTTCTAGGAGAAGCTGTACTTTGTTGACCTTGTTTCTTTAGGAGTTGGAACAACACTTTTAGAGACTTAGGATCCCTTGGTTTATGGACATTTCATGCTTATAGCTGTAAGGCACAAAAATGTCTATAACAGTTGCCCCCTAATGTATGAGGCCGTTTATCAGGTGAAATGATTTATTAGGAGGATCCGGAGTTCTTCTAATGCTGGGGAGGAGACCTGTAATAAGATACAATACAATACATTATCTTCTTACTGTTTTCATGATGTAGCTGAGGCGGGCATTCCCATGCTCAACTTTATAAATTCATTTTCATGTACATAGGACAGAAAATCATCTGATGGTAGACTGATGATCGTGATGAAGTCATCATTCTTTTGGTAGGATGATTATCTGTGCTGCAATGCTGTACATTTCAATGTCTTCATTTTTTCCTGAATATATATCACAGCCCAGATGGATGAAACTAGATCCGGGGTCTTCAATCTCGTCCGATCTTCACTCTAAGTACAAGTCGATCCATGTGAGAAATGTTTTGATGTTGAACATGGAAAGACATCGCTTGATTACTAGTCAATGATGTAAACTGTTAACAAGCGCGAGAGGAATCACCGATAATGATAATGACCCTCAAGGTACTGCAGTACAATTCACGTGGTGTGAATAAAGGACTTGGCGTCAAACACCATGCAAAATCTTTCGGTCGAAGGTCATTGATGTATACCTGTCGCTGGAAGTGAGAAACTTGCCATTGAGGCATGCAAGCTTCAAAGTACTGAATGGGGTGTTCCTAGATCAACTTCTTGGATAATGAGCTGATGTCGAAAAGAAGCGATCTGTCAAAGGAGGGCCTTAATGAATCCCACATCAATGACATGGAACAGAGCAAATGGTTTTGATGGAGGTGAAAATGATCTGATGATATATGGTTCAGGATGGTGGTCATGAAGGAATGGAGTATAATGTATGGTAGTGGATGGGACACAGGTGACTTCTCTGGATGACTTCTCTTGAACATGTCGGCGACACTTATGTGATGGATTGGTAGCATTTACCCCAAATGTGGATGGTATGGTGAGACCATGGCGATGTGGTCGGTGAATGAAACAACCCAACCTGACTCGGGCATGGAGTGGAAGTGTCATGTTCAAGAGCGACTTGCTACCAATAAAGGTTCTTTGAGTTTTCTTCCCAATTTTCCCCAGTCATTGCTGACCAGTACCTCTTTATTTTTGTCAAGCTTGAGGAGGATAACATATGCTTGTTCTATAATTTTCCCTTCGGGCAAACCCATCGCTATGTTTTAACGAGCCTAGCGATAGTGAAACTCGTTCTGGTCTAAAGACAAGTTTGTCGCTATTAATCTTTTTAACGAGTCTAACGACAAAGACATCTCGGTCCTTTTCATTTTTAGAGAGTCTGAAAAGGTACGTAAAGGTAAATCTGGAATTCCTTTTTCGTCATCTAATCCCTTAAGTCTGAAAAAGTATAAAACAATACAGAAAGGATGAATTTTCGATAGTTTTAACAAGCCGAGGAAAACAAGTGCTCGATCGTTTTGTGCAATAATCCCTCAGGTCCAAAAAGATTAAAATCTAGAGGGATAGCATTTCCTGTCACTTTAACGAGCTGGAAGGCCAAAACTTGGCAATATTTTCATATTTTACGAGTCAGTTGAAAAGAGCTTAAAGAAGACTCGTCTTTTGAGGAACCAGTGATAAAATGGGTAGCGGCTGATTCCAGGTAAGGATTGGAATTTTCCAATCACGACAGTGTCACAAGGATGGCTAGTGAAATCACTCGTTGCAGCTGTTCCTGAAAATGGGTAAAAAATCAAATGGAGGTGAATGATCGGCCAATAGAAAAGTGGAGGTGACGGTGCAAACACGACCAAGGCTTTAATGGCTGAAATGCTTCATTCACGGTGGTTATTTACCAGGGGATAGTTCATTTTTTAACGAGCTTAAACGCTGGTGGAAACATTTGCTCATGTCTTATGTTTATTTTTTAACGAGCTTGAACTATGTGCTAAAACTGCTCGATGATAAGTTTGCATGCCCCCAGCATAATAACGCAAATCGAGGTGCATGCCCCCGAAGCTTCATTGCATTCAACTCGGTGGTTGGAATGAAGGTTTACCTTTGAGATTTTAAAAGGGGATTTGTTTCATTTTTTAATGAGGTTGACACAGATAAGAACCATCCTCGGAGTCCAAATCCATTAGATATAGAAGGTTTCATATTCCACTGTGGCCACTTCCGCCAGGTTACTCGGAGGCGGTAGGGAAAAAGTACCCATTAAGGCAGGGTCTTTTAGGAGACCTACTCTGATATTTTGGAGCGAATGATTGCTTCCATAGATTATTGGAATGTTTCCCGTAACTTTTGAACTGTTGGGGATAAATTTTTGTTGGTTGATGATTGTAATTCCTCCTTGGAAGGGAAATGCAATCTTCCTGAAGTAGGTCGACACAACTGCGGCCATGGCATATATCCAGGGTCTTCCCAATAGGATGTTGTAATCAAGGTTTCCGTCGATTACTTCAACATCAATTTCTACTGTTTTCCCTCCTAGTTCAACTTTCAAGTTACTTAGGATACCATATGGTGTATATGTCCTTCCGTCGAATACTTTTAATGTCGTCGAAGATCGCGACAAGGTTGGAGATCCTAAAGTTTTCCAGCAACTCATCGACATAATGCATGTAGATGCCCCCTCATCAATAATTGTTCGATGAACAGTTTTGTTGAGGGCTTTCACTTGAATAAGGAAAGCTAGTTGAGCTGGTAACTGAGGGTCATATCCTTTATGATCAAAGGCCACAAGATTGGAATCCATTGGGTCAATCCCACCTATTGCTGATAATAAAGCTTGCTCTTAGGAGAGGCAATTTTGCGGTACCTCAAGTGGTGACATAGCGGAATCCATTGGGTCAATCCCACCTCAAGATTGGAATCCATTGGGTCAATCCCACCTATTGCTGATAATAAAGCTTGCTCTTGGGAGAGGCAATTTTGCGGTACCTTTTCAGACTCTCTAAAAATGAAAAGGACCGAGTTATCTTTGTCGTTAGACTCGTTAAAAAGAATTAATAGCGAAAAACTTGTCTTTAGGCGAGAACGAGTTTCACTATCGCTAGTCTCGTTAAAACATAACGATGGGTTTGCCCGAAGGGCAAATTATAGAACAATCATATGTTATCCTCCTCAAGCTTGACAAAAATAAAGAGGTACTGGTCAGAAATGACTGGGGAAAAATTGGAAAGAAAACTCAAAGAAACTTTATTGGAAGCAAGTCGCTCTTGAACATGACACTTCCACTTCGTGCCTGAGTCGGGTTGGGTTGTTTCATTCACCGGTCACATCACCATGGTCACGCCATACCATCCACATTTGTGGTAAATGCTACCAATCCATCACATAAGTGTCGTCGACATGTTCAAGAGAAGTCATCCAGAGAAGTCACCCGTGTCCCATCCACTACCATACATTATACTTCGTTCTTTCATGACCGCCACCTTGAACCGTGTATCACCAGATCATTTTCACCTCCATCAAAATCATTTGCTCCATTCCGTGTCATTGATGTGGGATTCATTAAGGCCCTCCTTTGGCAGATCGCTTCTTTTCGACATCAGCTCATTATCCAAGAAGTTGATCTAGGAACACCCCTTCAGTACTTTGAAGCTTGCATGCCTCAATGGCAAGCTTCTCACTTCCGGCGACAGGTATACATCAATGACCTTCGACCGAAAGATTTTGCGTGGTGCTCGACGCCAAGTCCTTTATTCACACCACGTGAATTGTACTGCAGTACCTTGAGGGTCATTATCATTATCGGTGATTCCTCTCGTGCTTGTTAACAATTTACATAATTGACTGGTAATCAAGCGATGTATTTCCATGTTCGACATCAAAACATTTCTCACATGGATCGACTTGTACTTAGAGTGAAGATCAGACGAGATTGAAGACCCCGGATCTAGTTTCATCCATCCGGGCTGTGATATATATTCAAGAAAAATAAAGACATTGAAATGTATAGTCCTATGTACATTAAAATGAATTTATAAAGCTGAGCATGGGAATGCCCGCCTCAGCTAGATCATGAAAACAGTATGAAGATAATGTATTGTATTGTATCTTATTACAGGTCTCCTCCCAGCATTGAAAGAACTTCGGATCCTCCTAATAAAGAATTTCACCCGATAAACGGCCTCATACTTTAGGGGGCAACTGTTATAGACATTTTTGTGCCTTACAGCTCCAAGCATGAAATGTCCATAAACCAAAGGCTCCTAAGTCCTTAAAAGTGTTGTTATTACTCCTAAAGGAACAAGGTCAACAAATTACAGCTTCTCCCAGAAGTTCTTCACCAGAAACTACTCAAAATTGGTCAAAAATGGATCAACGCACTTGCTCCATGGCCAGGGTGCTATGCAACGCACCTTGTACACACGGGAAGTGCGTTTCAGTGCACCTAAATACACTGTGAGGGTACGATGGATGGGAAAAGACAAGTGGCGGAGACAGTTTGCGAGGTGGATAATCATGGAATCTTCCAGAAACTTCCCCTGGGACACTGGCCTCTCAAAATTGCCCAAGGTTGAGTAAGAGATCAATGAGATCTCCAAGTGGCATCAAGAACTATCAGAGAGAAGATACTAATCAAAAACCTAGAGCTGACTCACACCTCTGCAAATATCTATATATAGATCTCTCATCCCAGAGATCTGGAGGTTAGAGGCTGGAGTTTTGTACATTGCAGAGAATTGTTGTTGGTTTTGTGATAGATATCAGAGTATTGGGTGATTTATGCTTTGTTGGAGGTTAAGAAGGGATTCTATGCTGGGAGGTTGATGCTGGATCAAGAATCATCGGTTATAACTCCTCCTGGATCTTCTTGTTTTATCAATAAAACTATTTGAGTTTCTCCTACATGCTTGTATATCATTGATGTGTGTTATATTTGTATGTTTAGCTTAAATCTGATCCTAATCTTTTTATGAACATAAATCCATGTCTTTGTGTAGTTTCTTTCTTTTGTGAACTTGCAGGAACTTGGTGACGATGGGCAAGTGAGGGAACAGATAGTTGGAAGCTGTCAAAGAGAAGAGAGATTGGATCAAAGGACTAGCGCAAGACACAGGTTGGTTCATCCTATTCATCTTCATTTACAGTTCATAAAGGAGAATACAAGAATAGTTTTCCCTGTTTGTTTCTGAGTCACTGTCACAACTCAGTGGGATAGGGTCGTTCTGAATAGACACTTTTTCCGAAAACACTCTCATCTGATCAATGAGCAGGGAAATGAAGTTAGTGACCATAGTAGTACCGATGGACGCACCGTTGTATCTACCATAATCCCTACACTAGGATGACCTCCATTGATCTGGGATCAATGATACTGGTCTGGGACCAGTGGTAGGAGTTGTACCATACTATGACGCTGACTTCAGGTCGGTTGAGACTGGTCTGGGACCAGTGGTACATACTCCGAGACTGACTTCGTGTTAGTGCGGTACTGGTCTGGGACCGGTGAGAATGGTACATACTATGACGCTGACTTTGGGTCGGTTGAGACTGGTCTGGGACCTGTGGTACACTCTCTGAGACTGCGATACTGGTCTGGGACTAGTGGTAGGAGTGGTACTTACTATGAAGCTGACTTCGGGTCGGCTGATACTGGTCTGGGACCAGTGGTATGCACTCTAAAACTGACTTTGAGTTAGTGGAGGATGATACTGGTCTAGGACCAGTGGAGTTGTACTCACTATGACGCTGACTTTGGGTTGGTTGAGACTAGTCTGGGACCAGTGGTACATACTCTGAGACTGACTTTGAGTCAATATGATACATCCTCGATCATTTCTTCTTCTTCATAATTCGGACAAAAGTAGAGCAGAGCAAAGGAAAGCAAAATAGTATAGATCAGTGCAGGGTAGAACAAGACAAAGAAGAACAGGCAGAATAGAGCAGATCATGGCAAGGGTCAGGCTGTACAGGGAAGTGCATTTGATGGATGAATAGTAACGACCGATAGACAAATTGCAAATGAAGTTCTCCATGGTTGAGAGGGAGTGTTAAAATTGGAAAATAGGGAAAAACTTCATGTGGGTCATCTTATTCATGGCTGATAATATTTTTATTAGATTCCTCTCGTCGAGAGGTGTAGGATTGATATAAAGATCATCCGATTCCGATAAGTATTCATGGAGATATGAATTTATTTTGATTATGGAATTATTATCAAGCCGACCTACAACTCATGTAGGCTCAGAAGCCCAACAATCGCATCTATTCACCCACCAACGTTGTGTATAAATATAAGAGGACTTTTCCTCATTTTGACTCACTCATCTCATCACATCTCTCTCTCTCTACTACGCAAAAATGAGTATCTTCTCTACTGCGCTGAAATGGATCTCTCTCTCACACATGTGAAGCCAGAAGCTGTTGAATTTGAAGCTGCAACTGTAGAAGTAAAGATTGACTTGCATGGCCTAGAATATCTCCTCTTTGGAACTCCGTTGTAGGTTCATCTAAACCTCCTCTAAAAGCTGCAGCTTTTGGTGGTGGAATGAAGTCAATCCGATGAACGATTTGCAAGATATCGACTGCCCTAGTCTGAAGCCAGAAACTGCTGAAACTGAAGCTGTAACTGCAGAAGTAAAGATTGAATTGCGTGGCATAGAATATCTCCTCATATGAACTGCGCTATAGGTTCATATGAACCTCCTCTGGAAGCCAAAACTTTTGGTGGTGGAATGAAGTCAATCTGACGGTTGGTTTGTGAGATAAGGTCTGCCCTAGTTTGATAATGAAGCTGCTAATGTTGATGTTGTTGATCTAGGGTTTGCTACTACTGATATGAATTAGATTTATTGTACTATTTCTCTCTACTGAATTATTGAAGATAAAATAAGATTTGATCAAAGGGTTTCCCCACACATTGTGGGGTTTGTCCCTGGCTAGCCGCCACATCTTGTGTCTCTTGTCCTGGCTTGTTTTCTATCGATCGTTTAATGTTCTATCTGCACTTTACTTTATGTACGTGTGATTGCTAATCTTTGGAATATAATAAGGAAAAGAATTAAACTTTTATAAGCATAGAACATACCATAACTTAACAGAAGAACAGGCACCCCGGAAGCCTCATAAAAGTGGCAGACATGTAAGAGAAGAACTAATCACCCTTACAGAATTGCAACCCTGCCCTCTTGCCATGTTTTATTTTCAGCATCAATCATGCTATAAGTTTTGTCAAAAGGTGGCTAGTGTTCAATTTCATCATGAACTAGCTCATCTTTTTGTGCTGCACTTACATGGAGATCAAGATATCTTAGCCAGTGTCACCTTCACGCTTACACCAGAATCTGTCTCATTGGCAACTGGCATACTGAACATTGGAGAACCATGGGACAAGAAGAAGAAGATTGACCGATAGCATTATGGGCCATACATTAAAACCGGTTTCTTGAGGCAGCTCAAGAGAGTCTTCCCATTCCGATATCTGAAAGATGAATATGCTCCACTAATGAAATTGATCATGAAATATTTCAGCTGTGAGGGACGGTTCTCTCATCTCTATGCTTATCACATCAGGTTTCTCATGCATTTCACCAGGGTACGGATGATGAACATTCCGTATTTCTTTTGCCAGAACATAGAGAGGATGACCACCCTTGTGTAGCACAAAACACCTCAGCAGCAACTTAACAGTGTCTATCATTTTGCTCTTATTAAGATTTTGGTGGTTCATCATCTTGGACTACAGGGCATCACTTGGGATGATTTCATCTCTCATGACTTCTTCAGAGCTTCGCAGGGATTATCAGAGGTTAAGCATGAAGGTGAACCTTCTCATCAGTATGAGTGCCATGAGACTGCTAGTGTGCCAGTATTCATCACATATCCGAGAGGCACCAGACATTTGTTTGCAACGGCAAAGCGAGTGTTATCCCCACCCAGGGTGGAAGGGGCCTCGCTTCCTCCATCAGCATCACAGTTATAGGACATAGCCAAGAGGCCAATGTAGGATGAGGGGCCTTCAGGTGAAAGAGAGACCGACTTCATTCTCATTCATGATGATGATACAGATACGGCCCACAAAGTGCCAAACTTGGGGCGATCATCCAGGAGCAGCGAACAGAGATCCAAGCCTTATCTCTTGACATGGAGAGAGCTAAGTGGACCATGAAATATTTGGAGTAGAGGAACAAATAGCTTGAATATCAGCAAGCAATCATGGAGCTACAGAACATTTGTGAGCATCACCAAGCTGCACAAAGGAGAAGAATTGAGCTCACGTCATTGGAGCAAGAGATTAATGAGGATCGGGAGGCGAATCTCGAGAGAGTTAAAATGTACTTAGAGAGGCTATTGGACAAGGCTGAAAAAGGCCATGCATTCTTGAGAGACATGGCTTTCCACTACATTACAAGAAACAAGGTCTGCAAGGCCCGAATCAGGAATTTAAAGGCAAAATTGAGGAAGGCAATAAGGAAGCAAAAGAGGCAAAGGGAGATTGATCATCTTCAGATACTGGCCGAAGCCTCTTTGGCCCAACATAACACTTAATGAATAAGCTCTAACCCAAATTTCAAGAAATTTGGGGCATTTTTGACATTTTGGCAAATTTTTGTACAAAAAATAGGGTTTTTCTCCCTGTGTATCGCGCCACCTGGCGCACGCTTATGATAGGGAGCTCCAAATGGAAAAAACTTTATATTTTTGGATTTTTCATGAAATATCATGACTACTAGTGCATGGCCAAGAAGTTTTGGGCAAGTTTTTAGTCCTCGGGAGGTCAAAAACACTCAAAAAATGACCTCTCTGCCCCTAATTTCACACATAGGAAGCGTGTTTGGAGATTGAAGTTTTGGAGGGGAAAATGGGCACCAAATTCAGGAATTCCACTTGGGGTTAGAAAGTAGACAGGTATGGCTTTCTAAGAAACATACTTGGGCTCAATTTGGACTTCAGGAAGTGCCTCAAACTCAGCCTCAAAGTGGCGCGATGCATAGAGATTTTGGCGCAGCACATAGGGGATTTTTGCTCAATTTTTCACCTTCCAGCTCAAAAATTCGGCCAGTTTGACTAGTTTTGCTTTGTGATGTAATTTTTGATATATCTTGATGTAATTGATAAAAATGATGTAATTTTGGCACCTATTTACTTGTTCTAGAAGATTCATTCACCAAAAGGTGAAATGTGAGTGAATGAATCAGTTTCCTAGGTTATAGGGCTAAGTTGTTTGACTACCTAGGTTTCAGTTCCTTGTTTAGAATTGGTTCAAACAACTCCTAGAATGATGTGCGCGACCCCTAGAGGCAAGGGAATGGGTTGGGCTAGTCTATATCATGTAATTCCTAAGTCATTTTCAGGGTTGGACACTTGGGATTGCTTTGGCATATCATTGTACATTCTATCTTTGCATTATTGGCTAGGGAAAGACCAGGGTTTTGCAGCACTATTTGGGATCCATGTGGCTTTATGTTTTCGATGGTGTGATTCTCTAAGAAATTGTAAGTTCATTAGTGTTATGTGAATCATTTTCCTGTCTTTTCTTCTGAATTTGAACAAATGAGTGATTAAGGTGGAATCCATTAACTATTATGCTCTACCTTTGAATTTGTTTAAATTTCCATGTTTTCATCTGTTTAAGGAGAATTATTGAGACTATCTTGCTCTATTTAGCTCCTCACCAGTCTGATCTATCCATTCACTCAATTTTAAGCATCAAAATGATTGCCTTCCTTTCCCAAATTAGAACTCTGCAGAAACTGTGCCTCATCCCCGAGCCCAATTTGCCTTTCCCTCTCTCCAACACAAAACCCTCAAAAACTCAAATAAAATCCTTTGCACTTCATACCTAGCCTAAAATCAGTTGCTAAATTAGTCATCTCGAGCCCCATTGCTTGTCTTTTGCCGAGATCGACTCGGAGAGAGCCCTCTCCTGTCCTCGTAGGGCTAGCTATGAGGTTGAGCGTGGTTTGATGTGGACCTAGAACCTTTCCTTTTCAGCCTGGGGCAAATCTAGGTGCTAACAATTTCCTTTTAATGTAATTACTCTATGATCTGTAACTAAAAGACCATTATAGGAAAACCTTTCTTCCTTCATCATTTTAACTTTGTATGAATATATATATATATATATATATATATATATATATATATATATATATATATTTCCAATATTCTCCCTTAATGTGGATTGTTAAAAACTTGAATACCCTTTTATTAAAAAAAATACTCCTTTATATTGTTGCCTTCTATATATGTATGTCTTTTTTTATATTAAGACCCCTTTTGAAAATAACTTTACTATCTTATAATAATAGTAGTTTCACTTCCCTTTTTTCTTAATAATAAATTGGTCCCTTTTTTATATACTTAATTACTCCCTTGATAAATTTTAATGTCACCCCACTTAATATAAACTTTTATGATGTCACCACACTTAATAAATATAAAGGTCACGTCTTTTCATATGACACGTTCACGATGTTCACAATACTTTTTAAGTGGAAAGTATTATTTATCTTTCATGTAAAAGCTTTTGTATCCCTATTTTTTCTTTAACTTTTAAAATACCATGGGCTATTACCATGGGTTGTTTTTAAAACCTCTTGTAAAAAGTAATATTTACCTTTCACGTAAGAGCTTTTGTATCCTTGTTTTTTCTTTAACTTTTAAAATACCATGGGCTATTACCATGGGTTGTTTTTAAAACCTCCTGTAAAAAGTAATATTTACCTTTCACGTAAGAGCTTTTGTATCCCTGTTTTTTCTTTAACTTTTAAAATACCATGGGCTATTACCGTGGGTTGTTTTTAAAACCACGGGCTTCTACCAACTGATTTTAAATCTTTATATATATATATATATATATATATATAGATAGATATAGATATAGATATAGATATAGATATATATATATACATATATATATATATATATATATATATATATATATATACATATATATATATATATATATATATACATATATATATATATATACATATATATATACATATATATATACACACATATATACACACACACACATATATATATATATATATATATATATATATATATATATATATATATAGATATATATATATATACCCCAGATGCGGGTGTCAGTACGTCTGCAAGTGAAGGGCCACATGGCCAACATGTGCCGCCTCGTGACCTTCAGCGGAATTCATTACCGATTGCCGCCGAGGAATAAAGTTCTAAAACGATTGCATAGGGCCTTCAATGCAACACAAGGTGAATTGGTTTGGTTGCAGAGAGCATTTATGGGGTCCAGGAATCGAGAGAATGTTGAGAAGCTTAAATTGGGAGAAAGAATGGGGCAGGTCCATACTCAGAGTAAGGAGCACGCTGCGAAGGTTTGTGTTGGCTATCTCTTCCTCCAGGAAGCAGCCTCGGCTGTTACAGCCAGTTTACAAGAGGTCAAGGGACATTTCGAGCTCGTATGCCCTGTTGATAGTGGTGTGGGTGATACTGTGCTTCGTTCAAGATCTGGTGGGAGAGAACTATTCTCCGTCAAGCGGGGGAAACCTTCAATTGATGCTCTGTTTCACTCCGCCAGCATCACTGTAAATATGGTCAGACTAAGGGAAAGGATGCCTTGTAGACGAGGCACAAGTAGAGGAGGCTCATCACGCCATCCCGCTGCGGATTCCCACCACCATTGCTGTTGTTGTTACTACCACAGAAGGGCAAGGGCTACTCCCATACAGGCTGCTCAATTCATGGACACGAGCGGCCCCAATGCAGGACCACCCTCTCTTCCAGCATTTGGAACTGTCGTTTTCACCCTCGGTAGATCGAGGAATAATTGATGCATCAATGCACACATCTCAGTCTTATTCATTGAGGACACTCAGGAAGGTGAGGGCGGTTCGGGCAGCAAGGAGGCGCTATCAGATGAGCAACCGGAAATCGTCGAGGAAAAGACAGAGGGAATCCCTGAGCAAACTCCCATCCAACCTCAGAAGCAGGAGGCATCGACCTCCAAGAAAGCTGCAGTGGAAGAAAAGGAAGGCCTCCCTAAACATTATGGATGGTGTCCGATCATTGAGGAGAAGCCCGAGGAGTAGAACGGCAAGCTCCGACATCCTTCACTTTTGTTCAGGTCTGGTTTAAGTCCTCTGTCTCGGTCTCTGTCTGTGTCTGGGTCTGGTATAGGGTATATGTTTATGTCGGTGTCTCCCAAGTTCATATACAGGTCTATATTTGTTATGGCTCTGATAGTAGGATTCGTAAAGGCGCTGTCATAGGTCCTCTGTCGCCCCTACGAGGGAAGTTTTTGAGTTTCACAGCCCCTGTGTGGGTTATTTTTGCTTGGATTGAAAACAATGTTGTGGTTTGTGGCATTCTGGATGACATTCTGGTTGGAAATGCTGCCCCTGCATGGGCTAATATGGAGTCACGAGCTGATAACCCACAGAGCCACAGTCGGCCTTGGGCAACCTGACTTTCTGTTTGTAATGTTTTCCTGTACATAATATAATAGAATAGCATAGATTTACTGAGAAAAATATATATATATAGCTATATATATATATATATATAGATATATATATAATTTGATTTTTTTATGTTCTTTTATTTTTTATTTTTTTACTTTTTCTTCTTCTTCTTCTTTATTTATTTACTTTTTTTTTTGGTTAATTTTTTTTTTATGGCCAAAGGTCAGCTAGCGAATTGGAGACCCTCCAACTAGCGAATTTTCTTTTAATTTTAATTTTAATGGCCAAAGGCCTAGAAAAACAAAGAAAAGGAGAAACTCCCAAATTTTGAGCAAAATGCTTCAATTGTATGACAACACTATTGACGAATTTCGATAGCCAAGGACCTGGATCAGAGAACGAGCTTTGTGCACTAGTTAAGCAACCTAGAGGACCGAACTACTCTGATGCCAAATGAAGTGAACAAAGTTCCTTCTACAGATTAATTACTCCAAAAAGACTTGGAATGTCAAGATATCCATTTAAGATATAAATATTATATTAAATAAAATGAATAAGAATGAATGACGATGAATTACAAATGAGAACGAGAGGCTTGCTTATATACCAAGCAAGCGTCTCTTCATGAAGATTCATGTCCTATTAGACATGCCTCTTCAACCTAATTACTAGCTTAAGTAACTATTATTTATGATTATTATCTTTTACATTATATTTATATTATTTATATATTTTATTCGTTACACATTTCAACTTCTTGCCATTACATTTAGAGTTTGTTTCCAGCATTTATTTACTTTGCAAAAGCACTATACTATTAGCATTACTCTTGAAAATTGACTGCCTCAAACTGAATACACTCTTTGAGATAAAAAAATTGTACCTGGATTGACAATTATTGTAGGTTAAATAGAGCTGAAAAATACCCTGTTTACTACCCAACAGGAGCATGGATAGCATAATGTATAGCAAAGGGGGAGAATATCTTGGTCCACACTTTTCCCTTTATGTCAAAGGGGAAGAGTGTCTTGGTGTTGTTGTTGCCATCAAGTACAAAGGGGGAGATTGTTGGAATTATGATACAAGTGTTGTCCTTGATGGAAACTCACTTAGATGATAGTTCACAATGCAGCAACTTAACAATAAAAGATTACAAATCAGACTCCAAAGATTGAAGAAAGAGAGTAGTTTAAGAAGTATATGTTGGTTCACATTGTCCAAGCAACGTATACACGTGGGATAATATAACACAAGGAGTGTATATACATGCACTTTCATAGAAGGAAAATCACGTTTGAGATGGAAAATCAAGGTTTTGGTCCAAGCTATTTGGTCCTAAGTGGTTTTGGTCCAAGGTATTGAGAACGACCTAAAACTACATGAGGAGAAGATCATTAGGCCAGCTGTGCAAGTAATGAATATCTTATAAAGAGTGAGATCAAAACAAAATATGCATGTTATGGTTTTCTAGTGATTTTCTTGATCTGAACTAAGGATGAATGCTAACAGTTGATGGGGGATGAGATCTAATGCTGGATCAGGATCATGAGATATAAAATGAATTATTATTATATGGTTTCATCATGGATAGTCTAGATCTGAATGCTAACGCATGAGTTACACTATAAATGTTTTGATAGGGGTATGACTGAAGTCTAGAATAGTTGTGATGTTTTAATTTAGCATTTGCAGATATGTACGCTGGTTCGCTTTGGTAAAAGCGCATATACACTATGGTCTGTCACATCAAAGTAGCGTATACATTATGAAATATGATATTTGAAGTTGTAGTTGGTTATGGTTGTTGATGCAGAGTTCTGGGTTTTGCTCTATGTTTTGGTGATTTTGTTCTAGTTTTATAAATGTTCAAATTGATTGATTGTGATTTTCTTTAGTGATGATAGATTTTCAGTTATTGGTTTTATAACAGTGGTTATTGTTTTTTAGCTTCAATGTTGCTGATGGGTCCAGTATGAAAATTTGATGAAATGAGGCCTTCAGATTGTGGTTTTTTATTCTAGGAGTATCCTGTCTAAAAATTTATGAAACGTGGTCCCTGGAGGAAGAGAGAAGGTCGCAACCTTCTATAGGCCGGTGCCTACGCACTAGTAAACATATTAGCTAGTACAAGAGCAAGGGGATTGGATATCCCTTCCAATAGCAGCTAGAAAACGAGTGAAGGTTGAGCCTTCTCTAGGCTGGCACCTACATACTAGTAAATAGATCAGCTAGTACAAGAGCTAGGAGGTTGTAGCTCCCTTCTAGTAGAAGCTGGAGAATGAGAGAATGTTGTAGCCTTCTGCGAGTGGGTGCCTATGTACTGGTATGATTCTGCACCAGTACAAGATTGTAAACATGTTTTTCTTATATTAAAAGAAGACAATAACGGGTGGCTTTTGTCCCACATTGGGTTTCCACCTTAAATCTTGGTGTTCATGTGTGTTTCTTATGTGTTTATTATTTTATTACTACACATGGTTACTATTTATATGGTTAGTGAAGTATTGATGCACTAATTAAAGATCAACATATGATGAATTAACTGAATCATAAGTTTGCTGGATATACGTTGGTTTCCTTAAAGGCAGTTGCTTGTACACGCGTGTTACCTTCATATTAATAGGGTATATAAATCCGAGTATGAAATAAAAATTTAATGATTTGTTAAGATTGATTAACCCCCCCACCGGCTCAGTATTATTTCCAACACATGAGTGTCCCCTTTTACCCTAGATGCACCAGCTATAGGAAGCTCAAGAAGCTTCTCGAGGTCAACAATCACCTCAAAATTCTACACCACCTCAACCAGTCATGCTCACAAATCCTTTCCCTCAGTAAGGATTTGTTGCTGCTCAACCCTAGCCATGTCAACTAGCCCACCTCCCCCAACCTTCTGGTCTTGGTGACTACCAGATCTTGGTGATGAACTCTGATGAGGTTAATACCTCGAATATCAACCTACAAACTTGGTTGCATCAATATGACAAGCCCTCTGCTTCGTCAGCTGCTGATTCCAAAACTAAAGTGTTCACGATTCCCAATATCCCAAAAGGAAAATTACATTGTAATGTGGCTTCTAATAGAGCTGCCCATACATACAGTATGGTAGATGACTTCACACAATCACCTACCGCCATGTCAACTTGGAAGTCCTCCAGTCATGTCCTTCCCAAAAGAAGTCAATACTAACTGCTTTGGGTGTGGTGGACCCTTCCGATGATTGCTTGATTGTCTTCCCAGTTGATACGTGAGAACAACCCCAATTGCCTTCATCTGTTGCTTTCCAGATACCAGTTAGAGTCCGTAATTCCATCATCTCTAGATGCATTATTGAGGAAGGTGCATCCACCTATGTGATGTCCACTGTTGTTTTGAAACATCTCAAATCACCTGAGCTATCCTCCTCGACCATCATCTTGCGTGTTTAGGATGGACAACCCTCCTAGCCCCTTGGCATGTACCGCAGCTATGCAGTGACTCTTGTGGGCAAGACTATCCACATTGATATCGAAGTCATAGATACCCCTTTGGATTACAATATCCTCTTGGATTGTAGTTACACATATTCCATGTCAGTTGTTGTTTCTACAGTGTTCCGCAAGATGTGATTCCCCACAAAGGGAATATCATTACCATTGATTAGTTGTCTTACTATGAGCTAGCATCCATGACCTCCCCTGAGTCCATCATCTCGTCGATATCTGATAAACAGTCATCCACTCCTTTTATCAATGCTTCACCTAGACTCTATAAGGATTCCTCATTGTTAGGTGCCTTCCCTGGTCCTCCCCCTCCTATTTTTTAACCTACTTCCATGAGTGTTTTCATGTTACAAGCATCACAAACTGCCCTTAAATAGTCTGGTACACTTGATCAGCAACCATCTCCTTAGCATCTTGCTATTGCTCTTCAAGATGAACCCTCTAGACCCACTCCCCCATCACCTCCTCCATTTGTGGGTGCCTCTCCTATGTTACCTCCAGCAATTGTTCCTCTAGGTCTCAACCATCCAGGAGCTATTTCACTAGGGTATTATCCTGTCAGCCAGATACCTCTCTTATTCCCCTCTCTGGAAGTTTTTTCTATAATTGTCATGGCTTCTCTGGTCCTTCCTAACATGACTCTCAGGATCCCAGTATGGTACATCAATCCCCTTGCAAACATTCCACCTGTTCAGTAATGAACATATCACACTTTGACCTTAGTTCAACCGGTCCCCATAACCTCTGTTGTTGCTTCAATACCATTGTTGAGCCTCAAACCTGCACTTCTTTACACATCCTCTTAGCCTCCTTTTCCTACTCATTTCCTTCTTTTGCCACTCATTTCCTTCATCAAATTGCTCAAATCATTGTATTATAGGACTTTTTACATGATTTTCTAATTATGCTAACGACTGTTGTTGGTTTAGAATTTTGGTACAAAGTGCTGTGTTTCCGCAGCTCACACAGGGTTTCCGCAGCCAACCCCGGATTCTGCAGCTGTTTTCTTAAATTCTATGTTCCAAGTGTCCTCTGGGTAGAAGAGCCACATGAGCAAGTTCATGGAACCAAGGACATGGTGTGTGTCCTTCTAGCTCACTCAAACTGGTCATATAAACCCGTGGTCAACGCAGAAGCAAAAACGGTCAAACAGAGGCCATTGGTGGTGGCACGGCTCTGCGTGTTCGGTTTGGAGCACGTAAAGAACAGCTGGCCTCTTCCTCAGCCACGAGGACCATGGGAAACAAGAATCCAATAGAAGATTGATATCCCATAACGACCGTTGCCTAAATCCGAGGACAGTGCCAGATTACGTGTTTTTACACAGCTGATAGAATGGCCCAGTTTGCGTTAAGTTAGTTTGCTTTCTCTGCTATAAATAAAGCGTCTCTAAACGCTAGATAGTTAGTCTTTTAGTCTTTGTAATCAGTTGTAAACTCTGTTGAGACACATTGTTATAAGTATTTTGTAAGCTCCCCACTGTATTTTTCATATGTGTTGTTAATACATGAGAAGACCGTTCTGTTTCTAAGCGTGTAACTGATCTTTTGGATTGGTGGAAGTAGGCGGAGGGCCCCTGTCTGCTACAGCCACTGTATAGTAGTCTTTACTTTATTTTCTTGCATTTCTTCTTTCTGATTTTCATGTATATTAATGTATAGTTTGAATTGCTGCATTTTATTTTCTTTTATCATGTATATTATTGTACATAAACTTTGAATTACACTGATTTGCATTTCTGCACTTTTGTTCATGACTGATCAGTGTGTTTTTGCAGCTTTCTTAGGAGCCCAGGATAGTTTTCTTTCTTCTCTTTTTACAACTAGTGGCATTTGTGATCGTCTTATCTAGACTGCTGATCTTTATTTTTGATTTTCATTGTTATCATTGCTTTAGTTTTCACTTTACTTTCTGCTCATAGCTTATCAAGTTGTTCATCTTTTGATGGCTCTTTTTATCATAATCAACTAACTTTAGTAGAGCCAAAATATCACTTAGTGCAGCTTGGTTTATTTTGTTTTAAGACTCACATTGCTAACTTGCTCATAACTCTTTCTTACATGATCAATCCAGCTGAAGGCAAAAAGGTTAAGGGAAAATTAAGTGGTGTGATTTGTCACCTAGATTTTACATTGCTTAAGATTTAATTGAAGAGTTAAAGTAGTTGTTCTTGTTTTTAATTGAGTTAATGTAGATGCCATTTTCATTTTCATTTTCATCAGCACTAGAGGTACTGGGCCGATGCCATTGGTCTTTTATTTGATGCCTTTACTTTCCTTTAAAGTTTTGATTTCATTTAAGTTATTATTCAAGCTTTCTTTAGAATACTCTTTAAGTTTCAAGAAATCATTTAGAAGTCGCCACAAACACACACATTCACTCGCTTGATCACATCTCCATCACATCACATTAGGAAAGATAAATAAAAAACAAACTAAAAATATAAAAACGAAAAAGGTTTAAGAAAAGGTTATATAAGTACATATAGTACACCTCACTTCATCAGCTTACGAGCCCTGGGTTGACATTTAAAAGTTGCAATTTAGATATCACTAAATTGACCAAACATTTTGGCGCCATTGTCGGGGAAGTGAAATTAGGTAGCCAGATTCTTAAAAAAAAAAACACAATAAGAAAATTTCAAGGAAGGAAATTGATAACATCTCAAAGTATGCTCTCCTCTTGCACTTAATGTGATCTGGAGGATCAGAAAAGAGAGATTTATTGGTATAATAGTTTCTTGAGTATGCTCTCTTCTTGCACCTAGAGTGACCTGGAAGATCAGAAAGAGAATTATTAGCCCGACTTAAAGAAAAAATAAAAATAAAAATGACATGCATAGGGAAAGAGATTCTAGGGGAAGGTTTTTAGCTAGAGCCAAAAGTTTGATTTTTACAACTCCATCTACTTCAAGGAATAGACAAGAGACACCTCCATCATCTCCAACTTACACTCTTAGCCCTTGGATTTCTGGAATTCAAGAAGCAGGAGTCGACTCTCCCATACCTTCCATCGAATCTGAATTAGAAAGAGATCCTTTGCTTCTTTCTCCAGAGAGACAAATTGTAATTGAAGAAGTAGAATCACCTGAAGAAGAGGGAGAAATTCCTTCTCACACACCCTTAGTAGAAGAACCAGAAGAATCTGAAGTCTCCAGGGAAACTACTATGACAGAGGAAGGACAAACTGGATTTGGTAGAGGTAGAGGTAACAATGGAGGAAATAGGGATGGGGATAACTCATTCGGGTTTCCTATAGTTGATGAGGACTCCTGAACCACAATGAAAAACATCTCACCATCTGTCCTCCCAAACTTCCATGGGTTTAGGAATGAGGACCTGAAACATTTCTATTTGAGTTTGAGGTAGTGTGTCGAACGTATGATTATCTGGATGACTCTCAAAAACGCAAACTGTTTCCTTCAACGTTGAAAGGATCAGCCTTGAAATGGTTCATGGGATTACTCACTCAATCCATTAGGTCTTGGAATGATATGAAACAGAAATTTTTGGATAGGTAACTAGAATATTGTATGCCCACCAATCACAAGGATGAGGTATTCAAAATGATGCAAAAACAAGATGAAAACTTGGAGGAATTAATTGAAAGATTTCAATATAATCTGAAAAGAGCAAAAATGAGTAACTTGGATGAGGAGACCTTGAAAGCCCTTTTACTAAAAGCCATTAGAGATGAATGGATAGATCTTTTGAATATGATGGGAAAAGGAGATGTATCTCAACTTCCACTTTCTGATATAGCAGAATTATGTGTCCATCTCTCAAGGGGGAAATCCAAAACTCAAAAAGGGCCTAGATATCCTTCTCTCATCAGAGCAAATAAATCTGCAACAGGATCGGTAAGTAGGGATGAGATTGGCAACATGCTTGATGAATTCAAAACTGATATCTTAGGGAGTCTTAGTGAGCAACTAGACACCCTTAAGATTCACAATAAGCAGAAAGCAGAAGTTGAGGCTTTGGCCATCTTTTGCCCAAAGTGTAGAAAGAAACATGCTCTAAGGGAATGTCCCTTGGATGCAAAAGTTTTAGAAACATGTGTAATCTGTTCAGAGAACCATGAGACCAAGGTTTGTCCTTCAATTCCTGGGCTCAAAGCTATCTTTCAAGAAGATCCAAATACAATTGAATCTCTTTGTTTTGTTGCAAGGAGAACTTGGCAGGGGCAACAAAATCAAGGGTTTAACAACTCTATGAATTTTCAACCCCAACCAAATTGGAATCCTTGGCAACAACCTTGGTCCCAACCTCAAAATTCTTTTCAATCATGGGTACAAGGTATGCAAAATCCTTATGGGAGATTTTCTCAGTTTTACCAATATCCTCCATCTTTTCAAAACCAACAAGCTGCACAACTTCCAAATCAAAATCCACAACTATCATTGCCATTTCCACAACAACAACCTTCCCAACAGAATCCAAATTCTCAACTCTTGCTTCCATTCCAACAGAAGTCAAATCAACTTCCTTCTCAGCCATTTCCAAACCCCAATAATAAAAACCCTCAAAATGCCTACATGATGGAAGGTCAGAAATTTCCTACCTATATGATTGTTCCTCTCAATGAAGTACAACTCAGATCAGGTAGAGTCTTAGATAAACCTTCTATAAATGATTAAAAGCAAAGCATTTTTGAGGAAGAGTCTCTTGAAGCCAATAAGGGTTCTGAAGCATCTCTTCAAAACCCAAACACTCAAAAAGAAAAAGAAAAAAAATTAACCACCACAACTCCCATAGTTGAGCAACCTGCATCCTTATCCACACCTCCTTTCCTTGAAAGATTACAAACTGATAAAGGAGTGGAAAAACAAATTTGGTTGCCTAACTATAATTTTCTAGATGAATTGAAAAATGTCTGTATCAAGATCCCCTTGTTACAAGCCATTAAAGAGATTCCTATTCTAGAAAAAACAATAAAGGAGTTGAGTCTTAAAAGACCAGGAAGGAAACCAAGAGAAACCAGAAGGATCCACCTGGTAGGAAAAATTGCAGATATCATGATGGGAAAAATTACTATGCAGAAATATGTAGATCCCAGTAGTCCAATTGTCAAAACACATATCAATGGGGTAGAAATACCAAATACTTTGATTGATTTAGGGGCTGCTATCAACATCATGAGTAGACAGACTATGGACCAGCTAAAACTTCCTAATCTCCTTTTTACACCTACTTTATTGCAACTTGCAGATCGATCAATTATTAAACCAGATGGTGTATTAGAAGACATTCCAGTATCCCTAGACTCTTGGGAATATCCAGTGGATTTCATGATTTTAACCCCCAATAGTAATCTAGGAGGACATCCTCTTATTTTAGGAAGACCTTGGCTAGCCACAGCTAATGCTTTCATAAGTTGTAGGTCTGGGGATATGTATATTTCCGATGGTAATTCGACAAAGAAGTTCAATCTGTATCCACCAGCAAAAGCAATTACAGAAATAGGGGATAATGAGTGGGTTGATGATGAAGATACTATACAACCCGTCTTTACCATTTCTGAGATTAGTGAAGATAGTCAAATTCTGAACACATTAGAAAATTTTGAACCATCTTCAGAATATGACCACACACAATTTCAGTTGGATTCTGACATTGAGTGTCTATCATCTAGACAGATGTCTCTTTTCTCTATGGAAGAGTTTGGTAGTTCTGCCATTGATATTTTTCCAGGAAAAACACTGAATATCAACAAAAACTTGGAAAAATCTCAACAGGAAGAGCTAACCAAAGTCTTGCAAAAGCATTCTACTGCATTTGCATGGGAATATACAGATATGAAAGGTATTGACCCGAAGACTTGCATTCATCACATCTATATTGAGGAAAATAGTAGACCAATCAGACAACCTCAAAGAAGAATGAATCCAAACCTTAGGGAAATAGTGAAAGAAGAGCTCCAAAAGTTACTTAATGTAAACTTCATTTACCCCATTTCAGATAACCGGTGGGTTTCTCCTTTGGTTATAGTACCTAAAAAGAATGGTAAATGGAGGGTTTGCATTGATTATAGGGAATTGAACAAAGCAACTTTGAAGGATCACTTTCCTTTACCCTTTATTGATCAAGTATTAGATACTTTAGCAGGTAAAAAGTATTTCTCATTTCTGGATGGTTTTAGTGGTTACAATCAGATTCAGGTAGCACCTGAAGATCAGGACAAAACCACATTTACTTGTCCATGGGGGAATTTTTCTTACCAAGTACTTCCTTTTGGATTATGTAATGCACCCGCAACATTTCAAAGGGCAGTATTAGGAATCTTTTCTGATCTAATTCATGATTGTGTAGAGGTATATATGGATGATTTTACAGTTTATGGTAACTCATTTGAAGAAGCATTAGAAAATTTGGAAAAAGCCCTTACAAGATGTAAAGAAACAAATCTTTCATTAAGTCATGAAAAATGTTTCATGATGTTTACTGAAGGGATTGTTTTAGGACATCATATTTCAGGAGATGGAATTAAAGTTGATAGATCAAAAGTTGAAGTCATCTCCAAATTACCTATTCCAAATTGTCATAAAGATGTTAGAAGTTTTCTTGGGTTTACTGGATATTATAGAAGATTTATAGAAAACTTCACCAAGATAGCATCTTCGCTCTTCAAATTACTTACAAAAGACTATGAATTCAAATGGGATCCTGAATGCCAATCTGCATTTGAAGCTTTAAAAACAAGGATATCTGAAGCACCCCATTCTGAGAGGGCCAAATTGGAAACTTCCTTTCCATATTTCTACAGATGCTTCAGATACAGCTCTAGGAGCTGTCTTGGGACAAAAGGATTTGGTCCCTTATGCCATTTACTACACCAGTAAAAATTTGACTCCCACTAAGTTAAATTATACTGTGACTGAAAAAGAATTCTTAGCCGTTGTTCATGCAATCAACAAGTTTAGACATTATATAACCGGCTATGAAACTTTTGTCCATACTGATCATTCTGCAATTAGATATCTCATGAATAAACTTGTTACTAATGGCAGAGTTACAATATGGCTTTTACTTTTACAAGAATTCAATATTATTGTGTTAGATAGACCAGGGAAACAAAATACAGTAGCTGATTGCTTGTGTAGAATCCAAAATACTAATGAAGATTCTCTTGTAGAGGATAAGTTTCCAGATGAATATTTGTTTGCAATAATGTTGTTGGGAAAAGTATCCAATACGGAATGACCCTATCCCACTCTAAGGGTGATAGTACCTCATCAACAATCAAAGCAAAGCTATTTGAGATTACTTATTTATGAGATGTAAGACAAGGGAGAAAGAGGTCCACTAACCGATGTCTTCCGCTAATGATTGATCCAATCTTCTCTCTTTGTTGCTTGCTCCCAGTTCCTTGCTCTTTCACTGGCCCAGCTACACCAAGATCCTGCAAAATGGCAAGAGAGGGAAACTACAAGAAGCATACATTCATAATTGATTCAAGGATTAGAGTAAATCAAATATACAAGCATAACAATACACCATTGAGACACATTCATATAGAAGAACCTCAAATGCTTTATTAATGGAAGAAGTAAAGTTCAGGAAGTGATACAACCATAAAAGGCCCAATCCAGCATCACCTCCAAGCAGAAAGAAATCTCCTCTTCACCTCCTTCAAAGCAAATCACCCAATAGTTCTATACTCAAACCAACAGCACTTCCTTACATTCACAAGATTCCAGCCTCCTTAGACCTCATGAGAGAGCTCTATATATAGGAGTTTTGGAGAAAGGATGAGTCAGCTTGAGGCTGGCATGAAGCTGACTAGTGTCCTCTCCCACTTCAGTTATTCTTCAGTTCTTGAGTCCACTTGGAGGTTCTTGCTTCCACTTGGAGATCTAGACCCTCTTACTCATCACCAGTTGAATTCTCTGATCCAAGTGTCATTTTGGAAGCTTCCTGGGCATTGACACCTTGAGGAATGACTGTGCCACTTGGCCAAACTCGCCTAGCGCAGGTAGCCTTCTTTGCAGTTGACATTCAGCACAGGTACACAATGGAGCAGTTGACATTCAGCGTAGATGCTCAGTGGAGCAGTTGACATGATCCAGAATTAGCTTGTTTTTGAGTGTTTTCAGGTGGAGAACTGATATTCAGTGCTGTGGTTTGCTGACCTTGTTCCTCTAGGGGTAGGAACAACATGTTTAGGGACTTTGGATCCCTTAGATTATTGACATTTCATGCTTCATGTTGTAAGGCACAAAAATGTCTATAACAGTTGCCCCCTAAAGTATGAGGTCGTTTATCAGGTGAAATGCTTTATCAGGAGGATTCGAAGTTCATTCAATCGTTGAGAGGTGACCTGTAATAAAATACAATACAATACATTATTTTTCATTCTGCTTTCATGATCTAGCAGAGGCGGGCATTCCCATGCTCAGCTTTATAAATTCATTTTGGTACATAGAACAGACGATTGTCTAATGGTAGACTGATAATTCTCTACTGAAATTATCATCCTTTGAGTAGGATGATCATCTGCTGCAATGATGTACATGTCAAATGTCTTTATATTTCCTGAATATATATCGCAGCCCGGATGGATGAAACTAGATCCGGGGTCTTCAAACTCGTTCAATCTTCACTCTATGTACAAGTCGATCCATGTGAGAATTGCGCTGAAGTCGAACATGGAAAGACATCGCTTGATTACCGGTCAATGATGTAAACCGTTAACAAGCGCGAGAGGAATCACCGATAATGATAATGACCCTCAAGGTACTGCAGTACAATTCACGTGGTGTGAATAAAGGACTTGGCGTCGAACACCACACAAAATCTTCTAGTCGAAGGTCATTGAGGTATACCTATCGCCGGAAGTGAGAAACTTGCCATTGAGGCATGCAAGCTTCAAAGTACTGAGGGGGGTGTTCCTAGATCAACTTCTTGGATAATGAGCTGAAGTCGACAAGAAGCGATCCGTCAAAGGAGGGCCTTAATGAATCCCACATCAGTGACACGGAACGGAGCTAATGACTTTAGTGGAGGTGAAAACAATCTCTGACATATGATTCAGGGTGGCGATCATGGGTGGATGAAGGATAATGTATGGCAGTGGATGGGACACGGTTGACTCTTTCTGAACAACATCTCTTGAACATATAACGGCACTGATGCGATGGATCGGTAGCATTACCCCAAATGTGGATGGTTTGGCGAGACCATGGTGATGAGACCGGTGAATGAAACAACCCAACCCGATGTGATACGGAGGAAAAGTGTCATGTTCAAGAGCGACTTGCTACCATAAAAGCTTTGAGGTTCTCCCAATTTTTCCCCAGTCAATTCTGACCAGTACCTCTTTATTTTTGTCAAGCTTGAGGAGGATAACATATGCTTGTTCTATAACCTACCCTTCGGGCAAGCCCATCGCTATGTTTTAACGAGCCTAGCGATAGGGAAACTCGTTCTCGTCTAAAGACAAGTTTGTCGCTATTTAATCATTTTAACGAGTCTAACGACAAGGAAAACTCGGTCCTTTTCATTTTTAGAGAGTCTGAAAAGGTACATTAAGTCTGAAAAAGTATAAAACAATACAGAAGGGATGAGTTTTCGATAATTTTAACGAGCCGAATAAAACAAGCGCTCGACCTTTTTGTGCAATAATCCCTCAGGTCCAAAAAGATTAAAATCTAGAGGAGGGATAGCTCTTCCGGTCACTTTAACGAGCTGGAAGGCCAAAACTCGGCAAACTTTTCATATTTTACGAGTCAGATGAAAAGAGCTCAAAGAAGACTCGTTTTTTGAGGAACGAGTGATAAACAGGGATAGCAGCAAATTCCAGGTACAGGTTGGAATTTTCCAATCACGGGAGTGTCACAAGGATGGCTAGGTGAAATCACTCTTCGCAGCTGTTCCTCAAAATAAGTAAACAATCATATGGAGGTGAACGATCGACCAAATGGAATGGAGGTGGCAGGTGCAAAACACGACCAAGGCTTTTATGGCTAATAAATTTAGGATCACAGTGGTTATTTACCGAGATAGGTTCATTTTTTAATGAGCTTGAACTCTGGAGGAAACTCTTGCTCACAATCGCTTTTCTATTTTTTAACGAGCATAAATTCCGCGTTAAAACTGCTCGATCCTTGCGTTTATTTTTTAACGAGCATGAACTTTATGCTAAAACTTCTCGGATCTCGCTTTTCTATTTTTTAACGAGAATAAATTCTGCGGTAAAACTGCTTGAAATACCAGTCATAAGATAAGAAATGTCTCCTGTAAGATCCCATTTTTTATAGAGCTCGCGCCTTACATAAGCTATGCTCCCTCTCATCCTTTCTTTATGCAAGTTCGGAAACGGCTAATCCCAAAAGCAGATAAATAACCGCTCTTAGCTTGCACTCCAAAAGGTTTGCATGCCCCCAGGTATAAAATACAATTTCAAGGCTGCCCCTCCTCTCCCCCACCTCTGCTTTTCTTTGGGTGTTCACAGCTACTTGTCGTCTTGCTAGTCTAATGTTAACGATACTTGTCTTCTCGTTATTTTTAACGGGTCTTATGCGGTACTTGTCTTCCCGTCAGCCCAACTTTTAACAGATCTTTTGCAAGATCGCAAGAGAACAACTACTTGCGACAAGAGAGCAGCTACTTGCGACAAGAGAAGAACACTACTCAAAGACAAAACATATGTGTTATTGAGGGAGGCTTGCCTCTTTCTGGTTACCCAAAGATTGTCTTGTTAACTTCTTCAAACGAAAACATTTCCTCGGCACTGTCTACCGAAGTAGACAATGGTGAATGACCTTTTTCAAACAAGTAACCTTGAAAAAAGAATCCTATTCTAGAACAACCCCTCTTCCAACCACGGACGGGGTACGGACTAGTCATATTCTCTCGCGGAAATTCTACCTTATACCCAAGGTTTCCTCTGCCCGAAGCAGACCAGGATGCATGCCCCCTGGGTTCCAGTCCCATCTTTCTGAATCACTCGCACTCATCGGGAAGGAGGACTAGGGGTGGAGACATTTCTTGAGTGAATAGACCATTGAGGGTTGGTATGTGACTATTTGCGATGCGTGATCCCGGAAATGAAAGTTGGTCTACGAGCTTGACCATTCTTCCTTCGTGTGGAAAACACATTACTCTAAAGAGTGAGGAGACTATAGCTCCCATGCAATATATATAGTCTCGTACAAGGAGTAGGTTATAATCCAAGGGTCCTTGAACGACCATCACGTTCATTTGAACGGTCTTCCCTTTCAATGTAACAGGTACATTAGGGAGGATCCCTAATGGTCGACTGGTTCCTTTATCAAAACCCGAGAGATTTCTTATCTCAGGCAAAAGCGCCGGGGAACCCAATGCTTTCTAAGCAATAGAGGAAAGGATACTCACAGACGCCCCTTCATCAATGATAGTGCCGGTCATTACCATTCTATAAATTTGGACTATGATTCTGAATGGTATACTAGCTGGCAACCGGGGTCTGCCTAGTTGGTTCCAATCAAAGGATACAACCTGGTTGCTTGGTGGTGGGACCGAATATACGGCCAGATATGACCCTGACGATGTTCCTTCCTGCAATAAAGGAATGGGCGCATTGCCCTGATGCTCATCAGAGTCTGTGTTGATGAAAAGAATCTGGATGGTGTCATCCTTATTCTCTTCAGTGAGGGTGTCATTTGAAGAAGAATCTTCAGTGACGGTGTCATTTGAGGATGAAACCTCTGAAGGGAGAACCGGTACAACTGCCGTTTCGACCCTTGGACTTTCGTCCGGTCTGGATTCAGTAGGTTCATTCTCAATGACTGACGCTTCAGCTGACCACTTCAGCGGGCCAGCTGTATTCTCAACCAACAAAGGACTTGGCACAAGTTTTTTATATCCAGGAGGAAGTCTCAATGGTGAAACCGGGCGATCTTCCAAAACTCTATTCGCTTCGTCTAAGAAGGGACAACGGTGGATGGCGTGATTGCCTTCACACAGTCTGTAGGGGGATCTTGCTCCCCCTCTTTGTCTTGAACCTTCACTTTCACTGGTTGACGGTAAGCATTCAACCTAGCTATCAGAGGTTGATGCTCCCGAATTGTGCAACCGAGGAGACCAGTCCCTTAGTATCCGGGGAATACAGGGACAATCTCTATGGAAGTGGTCTCCTCTACATATGACACATGGTGATTTAGGCCTGGTCTGTGCTGTGTGTGGATTTTTGTCAGATGTCTTTTGCTTGCCCCCAGTCGCCTTAGGCTCCTTCTTCTTCTTCTCTTTCTTCTTCTTCTCCTTCTTCTCCATGGGAGCTTGGCTTTTGCCGGCTCTACCTTGCGAAGATGAAGGATTGGAGGAAACATTATAGGAAGTAGAAGGCTGGTGGGAAGCTCTAGACTGATCTAACTGTTGACTTGACTGTTCAGGAACCATGGTGTTCTGAACTACATTGGTTGAGAATAGCCATATTGGTAGGCAAATTGTCAGTCCTGGAAGCGACAATGTGGCCATGTGGGGCGCACCAACTTCTCCCCAAGAGGAGAAAGGACTAGGATTTCCATCATGTGGAATTCCTTGGTTGGGGCATTCCATGTTCTCAACCTACAGATCAACGCAGGAATAGGAGGTGATTATGTTCCGTTTAAAATAAATTTTATAACGACGCTTTAGATAGAACTTGCTTTTTCACTTTTTAAGAGTCGAGAAAAAGCTAAAGATGACTCTAGTATCCTTCGATTTTTTAACGAGCCCGAAGTGACAAATGCTCGGATGGACTTTTTCAATTATAGAGTTTGAAAAAGGCCAAAAGAAACTACTCTGAAGTTCTAGGCAGAGGGTGTGCCAAACTTTTCGCAAAACCACAGAATACGTTTTATGGTACGAGTGGTCGATCTTCGTGAATGCTGTGTTCACTGCATTGCGATCAGTAGGGCGACCGACACGGCTTCCTATGGATAAAGGCTTTGTTCCTATAGGGGTCTCCCAATATATACGCGACGGTACGTGGGAGCACAAGTCCATATTGATACTTATCGCTTCACCGTGGAGGAATCACCCAACCACTCAACGCTAAGATATCACGTTTAACGACGCCGGAACACGTCTCTAGCTTAGACCTCTATGTGTTTGCGTTATGTTTCAATGTGTTGTTATGTAAATTAAATTTATTTTAAGGTTGATCTTGTTTAGCAGTTTGCCTTTATGGATCACCACGAGATGTATAGTAACACTCCTGAATGCAGTCTAAGATGATAAGCAAGCTTTTCAATCTTTCAACTTTGAAAATCTTAACTACTGAGGGAAAAGAAAGACATCATCTTTTCACACAGATCATAGAGCACACACTAATGCACTTTTCCCTAAATCAACATGCAAACTGTCAAAATGTACATGCACAATGCAGGTATTTCTTTTCTCTTTCTTAATGTTGATGTAATACAAAAAGAAAGTTGTTGTATAACTTTGAATTCAATTTCAAGTGAAAGTAAACAAGCTTGTCCAAAATCAAAAGACACCTTAAGATTTACTTATTTCAACACTAGAAATACATAAATTCAAACCATATGACGAAAGAAAAAGCTCAATCAGCTATGAAAAGCAAACAAACTAACTCTTAAGATCAAAACGACACTTTATCACAGGTCTAGATCTAAGAGGCCACAACAAGACTAGTTCACTTTCGTTATGGGAAACTGCAAATGATATAAGAAATACACAAAGAACAAATACAGTTTCTTTATACAACCGAGGCGGAATAGTGGCAAGGAAAGTTGGTTTCAGATAGGTACATTGACTGACAACAGGCTGCAAAAACAAGGATGAAAACAGGGCAATAAACAACAGTGAACCCCAGTAGCATTAGGCAAAACTGGTTCAGCACAGGTGGTACACTGTCAATTTGACATTCAGCGCAGGTAGCCCCTTCGGGATCCGCGCTGAAATGCAGACTGCCTTCACAGTGCCTGCACTGAAGAGATAAACTTTCATTTTTCTCAGTTTTCGGGTCACAGATTGCTCAAAAATCGACAGTTTTTGGCCAAATCAGAAGCTATCAATCAAGTACACACTAAGGGATGAAAAGGAGGATGAAAAGCTATCACTAAGAGTTGTTCAGAGTCCTTGTGGATCAGCTCTTCAAATCATAAACATGCCCAGAAACTGAGCTAGAGTAGCTGCCCTCTACTTTGCATTTGAAAGATCCAAATGCAGTTCGATTCGGTACTCCCTGTGTTTAGGAAATGAATAGCAAAAACACAAACAACCAACAAGATACGATCCCCAGTGGAGTCGCCAATTTGTTGTTGGGAAAAGTATCCAATACGGAATGACCCTATCCCACTCTAAGGGTGATAGTACCTCAGCAACAACCAAAGCAAAGCTATTTGAGATTACTTCTTTATGAGATGTAAGAGAGGGGAGAAAGAGGTCCACTAACCGATGTCTTCCGCTAATGATTGATCCAATCTTCTCTCTTTGCTGCTTGCTCCCAGTTCCTTGCTCTTTCACTGGCCCAGCTACACCAAGATCCTGCAAAATGGCAAGAGAGGGAAACTACAAGAAGCATACATTCATAATTGATTCAAGGATTAGAGTAAATCAAATATACAAGCATAACAATACACCATTGAGACACATGCATATAGAAGAACCTCAAATGCTTTATTAATGGAAGAAGTAAAGTTCAGGAAGTGATACAACCATAAAAGGCCCAATCCAGCATCACCTCCCAGCAGAAAGAAATCTCCTCTTCACCTCCTTCAAAGAAAATCACCCAATAGTTCTATACTCAAACCAACAGCACTTCCTTACATTCACAAGATTCCAGCCTCCTTAAACCTCATGAGAGAGCTCTATATATAGGAGTTTTGGAGAAAGGATGAGTCAGCTTGAGGCTGGCATGAAGCTGACTAGTGTCCTCTCCCACTTCAGTTATTCTTCAGTTCTTGAGTCCACTTGGAGGTTCTTGCTTCCACTTGGAGATCTAGACCCTCTTACTCATCACCAGTCGAATTCTCTGATCCAAGTGTCATTTTGGAAGCTTCCTGGGCTTTGAAACCTTGAGGAATGACTGTGCCACTTGGCCAAACTCGCCCAGCACAGGTAGCCTTCTTTGCAGTTGACATTTAGCGCAGGTACACAGTGGAGTAGTTTACATTCAACGCAGATGCTCAGTGGAGAAGTTGACATGATCCAGAATTAGCTTGTTTTTTAGTGTTTTCAGGTGGAGAACTGATATTCAGTGCTGTGGTTTTCTGACCTTGTTCCTCTAGGGGTAGGAACAACATGTTTAGGGACTTTGGATCCCTTAGATTATTGACATTTCATGCTTCATGCTGTAAGGCACAAAAATGTCTATAACAAATAACTACTAAAACCCCTTGGTATGCAGACATTGCTAATTATTTGGTTACAGGGAAGCTACCTCCACACTTATTTCCTAATGAGAAAAGGAAAATCATTCAGGAAAGTTCAAAGTATTCATGGATTTCTAATGAATTGTTCAAAACAGGGCTAGATTGTGTGATCAGAAGATGTGTTCGGGAATATGAAATGCCTGACATCCTTAAGGCATGCCATGATGAACCGTGCATTGGAGACTTTGCTGACAAGAGGACTGCCTATAAAATCCTTTCTTTGGGATATTATTGGCCTTCTCTCTTAAAAGATGCAAAACAATATGTTAGAAGGTGTGATAGCTTCCAAAGAGGTGGGAGACCAACTCTTTCAAATGAAATGCCATTACAACCACAGGTACTCATCGAACCCTTTGAAAAATGGGCTTTAGATTTCATTGGACCTATCAATCCACCATCTAAACAAAAGAAGTATATATTGGTTTGCACTGATTATGTTACTAAATGGGTAGAAGCCAAGGCATTGCCTTCTGCCACCAAAAATTCAGTTGTTCAATTTATTTTTGAGGATATTTTTACTCCTTTTGGTGTCCCAAGAGAAATTGTAACAGATCAGGGAAGCCAATTTACATCTAACTTCATGGAGAAGTTGATGGAAGAATACAAAATTAAGCATAGAAAATCTACTCCATACCATCCGCAAGCAAATGGTCAAGTGGAATCCACAAATAAAGTTCTTGAGAGCATCATCACCAAAACTGTTCATCTCCATAGAAGAGATTGGGCAGAAAGGCTTCCTGAAGCCTTATGGGCCTATAGAACTACATGGAGGAACACAACAGGACATTCTCCCTATGAACTTGTTTATGGGAAAGAAGTCTTGCTCCCCATTGAGTTTCAAATCAAGACCTTCAAGATGGCAGTTCAGTTGGGGATGAATCTATCAGAAGCCCAAAAACAAAGAATGGAGCAGCTAAATGAGCTAGATGAGATAAGACAAGAGGCAATTTTAAGGACTGATCTAGTTCAGCACCAAAGAACTAAGTGGCATGATCGATACATCAAAGAGAAAAAGTTTCAGAAGGGAGATTGGGTACTATTGTTTGATTCCAAGTTTAAGGACTTCAAAGGAAAATTTCAAACTCATTGGCTTGGACCATATGAGATTGATGAAGTCTTTAACAATGGAGCAGTTCGAGTAAAGACCATTGATGAGTTTCAGACTCCTATCATTGTGAATGGCCACCGATTCAAATTTTACCACAAGCCACTCTCAAAGGAGGAATTTGTTAAAATATTCCAAGAAAAAAAAGTAAAAAAAAAAAGCCTCTTGTATAAGCCTGAAAACCAATCTTGAATTGGCAGTCTTATGCAGAAAATATAAGGTGAAAATCAGGGGCACCTGACACTTTGTATTTTCCAAAAAAATCTCTCTCTCTCTCTTTCCATCTCATTCGCCATTTCAGTTCATCCATCCCATCATCTCCATTCCACTTCATTTTCATTCCATTTCATTCATCTCACTCCATTCCATCAATAAAAGTCCCTCTCAGGACTATTTCATTCAGTTAGTTCTTTTTCTAACTATTTTGTGAAGTGAACAGAGTGTTGTCTCAGTTTCCGCAGCTGGGAACCGTTTCCGCAGCTAACACCAGTTTCCGCAGCTCGAAACGATTTCCGCAGCCAGCACACTCTGTCTCCACAACCAGGACCACTCTGTTTTCAAAAAAGAAAAAAATCACAGTCAGAGGTATCATCATCACCAAAGGGCAGCAAGGATATGAGGCACCTGCAAGGTCAGAAAGCAATAATGGATCAGCAACCTTAATCAACACATGGCAAACTCATGAAGGTATGATCAAAATTCTTTTCCAAACAACAATTTAATGTCGTTTTATGCATAATTATTGAATCGTGGTAAGAGCCACTAAATACAATGATTTGGCAAGATCACCCCACTCCTCTTCCATGGTAATGCTTAATCCACCTCATACCTCTCTAACGGTCCCCTAATCATCATTTATTCAAAACTTGAGACGCGGCTGCTCCTCCATTACTGGCCGTACCTCTCTGACGTAACCCAATGTACCATGGCTCTCCTTACCGTCATTTCCGCAGCCAACGATTGAAGACGTGTGCAAGCCACCCGACTCTTAAGGATTCGGCCGTTATTCCATCTACTTATCACTCCATTTACCGCATGCATGAACTCATTTCCCGTGTTTATCTTCTACTCTCTCGTACTCACACCATTTCCACTCTCGTTTCCGTTGAAAACTCCACATCTCTGTTCAAACCCCGATTACAGTTTGCAATACGCTTACATTTCGTTACGGCTACTCCACTTATAGCTGTAATCCACCTGTGTTTTTTTCTCGTAAGCATCGACTACTCCACTTACAGCCATAATCCACCCATTTTTCCCGTGAACATCCTCCTTGAGCATCCATACATAGTCAAAGCTTCAGCCGAAATTGAGAGCCGAAGATGGGGAAGCTACTTAGAGCAGAACCTGAGGGTCCGAAGTATTTAGAAGGGTACCCACAGACGAAGGAGGCACTACAGAAAGCAAAATGGTTAAAGTTTATCCAAGAATTCAAAGGGTATCATAAAGAGGTAACGAAGGCATTTGCCCGGTCCTTCAATGGAAATACCGTGGAAGTAGGGGACCTGAAGTTCACAATAACAGAGAACACCATAGCCACAGCAACCAGTTTACCTCAGCAAGGAGAACGATGGTTCAAGAACAGAGTAGTGAAAGATCAGGAATGGAAAAACATGCTTAAGAACCCAGGTATGGACACTTCAATATTCACTAAAGGGATTCCTGTGCATGTAATTAAGGAAGAATGTACTGCATTGTTATTGCTTGTTCAAAAGTTTATCACATGTGAGGGCCGCTTTGGCACTATGTATATGTACCATGCAAGAATTATGATGAATTTCATGAAAGGCCATGCCCTCAACTTACCCTACTTTCTGTTAAGAAGCCTAAAGAAAATGAGTTCCACTGTCCAAAAGCATGTAGGACATATTGAACCCCACTTGTATCATCACGAGCTCATTAGAATTTTGATTGAAGAGCAGTTGAAAAATAACAAGGATACATGGGAAAAGTTTCTAATTAGAAACCATTTCCAAGAGGTAACTGAAGCCTCTAGCAGCTCCCCTAGAATCCCAAAAAGAAGTAGGAGAAGAGGAAAATATGTTGCAGCCCAAGATCCTCCTATAGTAGAAACATAAGAAATTTCTCAAGAAAAAGAGGAGGGAACCAGAACTAAGAAGCAGAAAAAGGATAAAGGGAAAACAATTGTTTAAGAATCACATCCATCACCTGAACCTTCAATAGAAGAAGACTCTCAAACCTTGGATGATAGACTAGCACAACTTCAAGCTGCTGCCCTCTCAAAGAAGAAACAAAAAGAAAAACAAAGTGCCCAGCAAAAGAGCACTAGTGCACAAGTGAGAAGGAGCAGTAGACTTAAAGGAAAAACGAGTGTGACTAAACAATCACATTTCATTGGCTTAGGAACACCTGAAAAAGGTCCAGCTCAGCAAGTTATAGAATCAAGTTCCCCACGTGCTGAGTCCACTCCTCCATGTGAAGAAAGTCCCTTTCAGCCAGAGCCTCAAACAGAATTTGAATTTGAACAGAGCCCAAGAAGAACACCTGACATTGACCCTAACCAGCAGGAGGTATACAATTATTTGGAGACCTTAGAGCAATCAGTTGCAGGTCCAAGCACTATATTTCCTCTGGATGAACAGGTCCAGTCTTTAAAACAAGAGGTGTTTGAGCTAGAAGTCTTGAATCGGCATATTAAACAAGAAAACGAAGCATTGAAAGAACAAAGCAAGGTGGAAAAAATTGTCCATGACAATACCATGCTTCACTTAGGACTCTGGCAGAAGAAGAACAGAAAATTGAAGAGAAAATGTAAGAAGCTGAGCAGGGCCTTGATCAATTTGAAATTCAAGTGTTTAGTCAGAAAACCAAGGACAATTTTGGCAGCAAGAAGAAAGAGAAGAAGGTTGGATGTTTTGGAAGAAGCATATGAGCATATGGATTGAAAAAAATGACAAAGTTTTGGTTGCATGAGGACATGAAACATCTTCAGAGTGGGGGTATGTTGAGCCTCAAACCTGCACTTCTTTACACATCCTCTCAGCCTCCTTTTCCTACTCATTTCCTTCTTTTGCCACTCATTTCCTTCATCAAATTTCTCAAATCATTGTGTTATAGGACTTTTTACATGATTTTCTAATTATGCTAACGACTGTTGTTGGTTTAGAATTTTGGTACAAAGTGCTGCGTTTCCGCAGCTCACACAGGGTTTCCGCAGCTGATCCCGGTTTCCGCAGCCAACCCTGGATTCCGCAACTGTTTTCTTAAATTCTATGTTCCAGGTGTCCTCCGGGTAGAAGAGCCACATGGGCAAGTTCGTGGAACCAAGGACATGGTGTGTGTCCTTCCAGCTCACCCAAACTGGTCATATAAACCCGTGGTCAACGCAGAAGCAAAAACGGTCAAACGGAGGTCATTGGCGGTGGCACGGCTCTGCGTGTTCGGTTTGGAGCACGTAAAGAACAGCTGGCCTCTTCCTCAGCCACGAGGACCATGGGAAACAAGAATCCAACAGAAGATTGATAGCCCATAACGACCGTTGCCTAAATCCGAGGACAGTGCCAGATTACGTGTTTTTACACAGCTGATAGAATAGCCCAGTTTGCGTTAAGTTAGTTTGCTTTCTCTGCTATAAATAAAGCGTCTCTAAACGCTGGATAGTTAGTCTTTTAGTCTTTGTAATCAGTTGTAAACTCTGTTGAGACATATTGTTATAAGTATTTTGTAAGCTCCCCACTGTATTTTTCATATGTGTTGTTAATACATGAGAAGACCGTTCTATTTCTAAGCGTGTAACTGATCTTTTGGATTGGTTGAAGTAGGCGGAGGGCCCCTGTATGCTACAACCACTGTACAGTAGACTTTACTTTATTTTCTTGCGTTTCTTCTTTCTAATTTTCATGTATATTAATGTACAGTTTGAATTGCTGCATTTTATTTTCTTTTAACATGTATATTATTGTACATAAACTTTGAATTATGCTGATTTACATTTCTGCACTTTTGTTCATGACTGATCAGTGTGTTTTTGCAGATTTCTTAGGAGCCCGGGACAGTTTTCTTTCTTCTCTTTTTACAACTAGTGGCATTTGTGATCGTCTTATCTAGACTGCTGATCTTTATTTTTTATTTTCATTAGTATCATTGCTTTAGTTTGCACTTTACTTTCTGCTCATAGCTTATCAAGTTGTTCATCTTTTGATGGCTCTTTTTATCATAATCAACTAACTTTAGTAGAGCCAAAATATCACTTAGTGCAGCTTGGTTTATTTTGTTTTAAGACTCACATTGCTAACTTGCTCATAACTCTTTCTTACATGATCAATCCAGCTGAAGGCAAAAAGGTTAAGGGAAAATTAAGTGGTGTGATTTGTCACCTAGATTTTACATTGCTTAGGATTTAATTGAAGAGTTAAAGTAGTTGTTCTTGTTTTTAATTGAGTTAATGTAGATGTCATTTTCATTTTCATTTTCATCAGTAGTAGAGGTACTGGGCCGATGCCATTGATCTTTTATTTGATGCCTTTACTTTCCTTTAAAGTTTTGATTTCATTTCAGTTATTGTTCAAGCTTTCTTTAGAATACTCTTTAAGTTTCAAGAAATCATTTAGAAGTCGCCACAAACACACACATTCACTCGCTTGATTACATCTCCATCACATCACATTAGGAAAGATAAATAAAAAACAAACTAAAAAGATAAAAATGACAAAAGATTAAGAAAAGGTTATCTAAGTACATATAGTACACCTCACTTCATCAGCTTACGAGCCCCGGGTTGACATTTAAAAGTTACAATTTAGATATCACTAAATTGACCAAACAACCATCACAACCTCAACAGGAATAACCTCCTATTGCAAAAGCAGCTAGCGAGGAGGGAAAAGCCAAAAAGAAAGGTTAAAAGGACAAGGCTCCTCTAGCCCCTAAGGCCCCAAAGTCGTGCGCTTTGTGTGAAGAAGGGAAAATTTTAAGAACCACCCTAAATTTATATGTATAATAAATGAGTGAATCCCAATGATACATAGGAAAAATGTGAGGTGATTTTATCAATAATATAATATGTATATGTAAATTTTTTGTCAAATCTATCACCAGATTATATTATCTTTTAAATTCATGGCGAATATTTCACTGAATTATAAAATCTTGTAAGATCTTGGCAAATCTTTCACTGAATAATAAAACATTGTGAAGCCTTGGAAAATCTTTTGTTAAATTATGAAACCATATATGATAATAGGAAAACATATTCATTAAATTGTAATATACTAACCTACATGTTTGGAAAAAAGAAACATAATTTTCTCTTCCTACAAACAATGTTGCAAGTTTTAGTGGCTGTGTTTGTCAAGGTTCTTACTATACACTCTTTCATATGCTTCTATTATTTTTAATAATATTCCACAAAAAATTTCTTGTAAGTGTTGATCTTGTAGGAGAGATTAATAGTTTCTCTACACTTTTGTCAAACTACCACTTTTGTTAGGGTATCAAATTTATTTCTTATTCCATAGACTCCAACTGGTGACCATTTTGAGAATCCATCCAATCAATATATAAATATATAAATGTAGATTTATTACTATTTTAATGGGAAATCTTCAATTAAATAATAAAATTTAATTACGTCTCTCCCAATCTAAGTCGCTTATTAGCATGATTCACTATCTTCATACTTCTTGCATTTTTTAACAATGTTGTAACATGTGGATTAATTTCCATTTTGTTGCACAATATTTGCCTTTTAGGACACTATGGTGCAGTGGCCCAACCCACAACCCCTACAGATCATTATGACAAACTAAGAATAACAGAGAAGATGAAAGGTTGTACAAACCAACATATTTTTCAAACAACTAATCCAACATTAGTACCTTAAATTTTTCATGAAGATATCATATTCAAAACATTTGAGAAATGGTGCTCTCTTCTGTGAGAGTGATGGGGAAACAGTGATAAGATTTCATGGTTTTGATTTTTTTTGTTAAATCAGAAAAACCAATATTAATGGAGATATTGGTACTTTTTACTAAATTTGGTGAAGTGACTAAATGTAGCTTTAACCATTCACCTTAATATATTTTTACAATATAATTTCCTAATTTTATTTAATATTTTCATTATCATAAAAACCAACCTATATCCATCTTAACTCCACATCTACCACTCTTAGAGGGATGAAATCTATGTATGCCTTTCACCATTTGGTAGACCCAGAATTAAGATGGATCTAAGATGATAGAATTTCCCCTTTAAATGGTCTATGCTCATATGAACACCATGGTATTACCATGGTTCAATATCATGGGTTATCATAAAACTGGAACTTTAAAGCTACTATTAGTAATTTATAAAAATTAATAAAATTAATAATTGTTTTTTATTTTAACCAAGTTAAAATGTTTAAGTGGCATTAAATTACAAGATCCCTTTTTACTCTTGATCTACAAAGCCTCGAGAGGGAGAAAATATTTTTTCACTCTATGCTAGCTTGCATATCATGATATTTGATTCCTCTGGGCACTTAGTTATTCCAGACTAAAGGTGGATCTATTCTAGTTTAATTGCCCCCTTTAAATAGGCTACATTCCACGTGAATACCATGTGTCATCTTTATTTTTATTACTACTAATATTAGGTTTAATAATGTTTTTTTCATGGTATTAATAATAATTTCGCGCATGGTATTTTGCCCATAGGCTTCACCTAAATATAACACCTTTTTTGAGTGTTTGTAAATATAGGGTGACTTAGGGATTAAATATACAAAAATGTTTTATTTATTTACCATACCTCTTGTTTATTTATATTTTTATTAGTTTACCATACCTCTTTTATAAATATGGTATTTGGCCCATAGGATTCACTTAAATAAAACCTCTTTTTTTAGCCTTCTTAAATAGAAAGAGGGTTATGGACTAAATATAAAACGAGGTTTTATTTATTTACCATACCTCCACGTTATTTAAATTTTTATTTATTAGGACCAAATACAACCTCCCAAACCACCTCCTAAACCAGAAAATGGACGATTGCAAAAAAAATTAACATTGCAAAGAATAAAATCAGGTGATTGTAGTGGAATATAAGCTCCCAAACTAGGCGAATCAAGTCAAATGAGTCTTTTCATACTTTATCTGCCCCTTTTTGTTTTTTAGCTAAAATGAAAAACCTAATTATTTTTTAAATAAAAGTTGGGCTAAATATATGAAATGGGTGTTTTATAAAACTTTCGCCCCTCTAAAATGAAAAACCCCTTAAATTTCGCCCTTGGGCTAAAATTCACCGCTAAAATTTACCATGGGGTGAAGTCGTTGGGCTTGCCATCAACAATTGTCCCGAACTTCCTCAACATAAACCTTTGGTTCATGAAGCGTTCCCTGAGTCGAATATTCAGAAAGTCCATGTTGACATACTAGTCCCACCTAAGAAACTAATATTGCTTCACACAAACCACCCTTGTACCCTTTGTGATCTTCATGGTCACTATTCCCATAATTTCCCTTGTCTCAACGAGTTTCGCAATTGCCTTGGGGCAATTTGTGAATACGAGGCCACTCGTAGTAGAGCCACTACTCCTCTGCCTATGGATTATAGTACCACCAGTCAACTAGAAAAGGGAAAATCGGGCCCCTCTATTATGATTCCCTCCCCCGATGTCGAGATGATAGACAACACATGCCCCATTATTTTCATGTCATCATCCTTGAGTTCCTCGCTAGAAAACCTTCCTGAGGTTGCTATGAGAATTTCTATTGAACCTTTTTTGACCTAATCCAAGGTCTCAACATCAGTAGACCACTTGTCTACCACCCCGTCATCTGCCAACCAAGACGGTGCGTATGTGAACCCTATTCCTTAGGTTGATGCACTAGGTAATGTTGTCGCATCATTGTGGTGAAGTAAAATTATAATTGTGGACACAAACAAATTCCTGTAGCCTGATAATGGGTCTAGCCACAACATATACATTCTGTGGAAGATTTCCTTAGGTTAGAATCAATCAAGAGGGCCTTCTCTTGGTTTGATTATCCTACTTGATGATGTCCTCGCTTGCTCGCTTCATCTATCTCTCGCCTCCTTCTTCAAGCACTTCAAACAAGTAAACAACAACAAACAACAAACATGATAATAAACAAATTGCAATTCAACCTACTTAACATGTCAAGAAAAATTAATCCTTGAATATGTAATATTACAAAACATGTAGGAAATCAATTGATAGTTGCATATATTAATATCAAAGAGAGATTACAACCATTCAAATCGACATTGTAGTCCTCCTCTAACAAGACCAGGTTCCCACATACTTTTGCTAGCATTCTATGATGGTCTTAATCAACAATAGTTTTAAGACTCTTCTCTTTAGGCTTGACTCCAAACCAAATCACACTTCTCCCTCATAGAACTAGATAGCTACAACTAGTAATAGCTTGTTTTCTACTCCAAACCAAAATAGCATAAGCACACTAACATCAACACTGTAACTCTCTTGTGCTTGGGAAGAAGGGAGGTTTATATAGGAAAAATGGATGGGAGATTGATCCTATTCTCATGGGAGAAGGTCTTATCCCTTGAGGTAGTTCCATCATTATAGGGGAAAGGAGCCCAAACTATCATCCTTGACCCCATCTAGCAAAACCATTTACCAGGCTTCTGTTACAAAGCTTCTAGAGCTGAAAGCTTTGGCTCCTAATTTAAAAAAATTTCAATAACAGGACTGACGCGACTGGAACACAACTCAGTCACTCCGGTCGGTGCAATGCATAGTGCTAATATCTACACATCAGCACGAGGGAGACAAAGGACATTAGCGCAAGTCATTTAAACTTTGCAAAACAGAAGTTTCAGGGGAAATGGTACAAAAGGGAATTTATCTGCTCATGAAGAGGGACACAATGGGAGTTCCCCTAGTAGGAAAATCATCTGGGGTTTACTATAGAGGTCCTCCAGGATCAAGGATTAGGGATTACAAGGAAAGTGACAAAATGTTGTGTAACAAATGCCCCCTAAAGTGTGAAGGCTAAGCTGGAGTGAGGGATGGAATTATTTATAAATCAGTGCGGGAAACCGGTCCCCGTCTGTCGTTGGAAAACATGCAAGCAAGTACATATACATATACATAGACTAAGATCTCATTCAAATGATACATGAATTGTGGCATGGACGCAACCATCCAGAGAATGATCATGTAAATGGATCCAGGTATGGGCGTAGCCATCTGTCAAAGAGGATCATAATGAAACCATGGTATGGTCAAAACCGTCTAGTAATGAGAAGGATCACATATGATAACTCATGGTCTGGTCGCAATCAACCATCTGAAAGAGACATGCATATCATCATAACCATGTCACATTACTTCGCAACCTAGACTTTTGTGATTTGAGTCCAGGGTCTTGTGCTCCAATACAACCCAATAAAAGTACATATCCTAGCATGTGAATAGATGCGTTGATGTTGAAAATGCTAGAAAGTCGCTGGATTACCAGTCAATGATGTAAATTGTTAACAAGCGCGAGAGAAACCAACAATAATGACAATGGTCCTCAAGGTACTATCATCACAATCCATTGAATGTGAATAGAGGAACTGAGGTCAAACACCCGTGAAATCACTAGATCAAAAGCCAATGATGTAAAATTGTCGTTGAGTGCAAAGAACTTTCCATTAGTGCATGCAAGCTCTAAGGTATTGGAAGGGATTATCTCGGTCAACTTCTTGGATAATGAGTTGAATTCAAAAAAAAGTGACCATGTCAAATGAGGGCCATAATGAATTCCATATCATCAACATGAAACGAGAGGATGCAAAATGATTTTCGATGATATAGAGAATCAAAGGTAAATGTAACTACAAAAGGACAACCCTTCAACATCTAAGTGACACAAATGGAAGTTTGGTAGCTTTTGGATCCATAGGAATGGTGGCCATGATGACTGGGCAGAAATAAATGGAAGGGAAAAATGAATGGTCCAAACCCAGGAAGGTCAATGATGAAAAGGATGATGTCCCGACCTGACATGAAGCAAAGAGTGTTATGTTCAAGAGTGAGCTGTCAACACAACTGATAGATTTCCAAATTTTCCCCCACCGTTCCTGGCAAGTACTCCAATTATTTTTTAATCGCAATCTTGAAGGGGATAACATATGCTTGCACTGTAATTTCATCCTTCGGATGAATCCGACCTAGTAAGTTTAACTAGCCCTAGGAAGGAGAAGCTCATGTTCATCATGGTGACAAATCTGATGTCGTTTAGTAGTTTAACGAGTCTGACAAAGGTGTAACTCAGTAACATTTTCATGTTTAGAGGGTTTGAAAAAGACACATAAAAGATAACTCTGCATTGTCCCTTTTTGTACATTTGTGTCTCTCGAGCCCGAAAAGGTAGAAAAAATACTTGAGAGAACCTCTTGACCATTTCAATTAAGGAGTACCTTTCTCGTAAATAGTGACTCCCAACCTGGAAAAGGGGTAAACTTATACTAGGCACAGGCGTTTCATATCTATTAAAGACTTTGAAATGAGAAGAGCTTGGCCATCTTCTTGCTTTTAAAGGGTCGAAAAAGCACTGAAAATGGACCCCCCATTTTTATTCTCGTTAACGAGTCAAAAAGGGAAAAAATACTCGGCAATATTTTCATATGATTTTCATGAGTACAGAAAAGAGCTTAAACGTGACTCATCAGCATCATCAAACATCCATCACCTGTCACTACACAAGTAAGGCAAAGTGTATTATCGATTCCTTAAAGCAAGAAAGGTCAAAATATTTACGAAAACCTGATATTTTCATGAAAAAATGAATAAAAGGGGGGAAAGTAAATACATTTTTACCATTTACCATTTTACCTTTGTTGTGAAGACCTTTTACTCACGTTTTCCCTTATTGTTCTGGAGCAAATTGCAGGAGATCCGAGAGGTCAATCAACAAGCTGCCAGTTCTAGGTAATAGCCAAAGTCCTATGATCCATTTTTATGTTCTTTATTTATGCTTTTGGCAACTTTTTTATATTTTTTAGGAGGTTTTTGAAAATTGTTTTCGCCCTCGATTGAAACACTTTTTGAGTAGGGAATCACACCAGCCAAGGGTGATTAACAAAGCCATCCATGCCGATCAGTGCAATTTTTTTTAAAATAGGTGCGTTGGTGCCATGGATAGGGGAAAACCTTATTTTCTCAAAAACTGACCATTCAAACTTGAATTTTATGTGACAAGGATGATTATTGACTCAAATTAATGGATTTTGCATGAGAGAATCACTGAAAATGGTGGATTGGAAAGAATGTGAACATGAAGATGTTGACTCCCATGTAATGAATGAAAAAAATTTCCTAGAGGCTTTGAGGGTTTACAGGCTCCTCAAATTCTTTCTTACACTAGGGATGCGAGACTAGCCAAAGTTTCTTTGATACCGGATTAGTCTTTGGGACATTAATCAGGAGATTTTTGTCATTGGCGACCAGGAGCTAGAGTTGGAAACTTTAGATATATACTTCATCAATGGGTTGTCGTGCAGAAGGGAGCTGGTGAACTTGTATGGGTCACGTCCAATTGAGGCAAGCATATCTTCCTTGCTTACCGAACACTGCCCTAAGGCCCTGAAATCCAAGAGTGGGAAGATAGAGATTTCAAGCGTGCGGGATCTGACACTAAGGGTGCTTATGTTGACTATGAATAGAGTGACGGGTACCAAGTAGAACATGAGACTAACAAGTTGAAGTTACTTTATGCTATTGAATGCACAACTCCTATGATCTTCAACTAGGAAAAAAGATGAGCATCAAGTGCCAGTTTTCCAAAGCCAAGGTGGGGAATCTGAAGCAATTTTGCTTCGTATCTATACTTCTGACCTTCTTCTTAAAATGACTACTATTGTTCCAGTATCAGTTGACTGAGGTAGATCCTCCTATGCCATGCAATCCACGGAAGGCCTACTGGAGACGTTTGATGCCCTGGATCACTGGGGGTCACCATATGTCATACTGACCTACATTCTTTTAATGGCTACAACGACAAATGATCATTGCGGAGGATTGGTCATACAACGACACTAATTTCCATGGAGATCCAAACATGCCCTCACCGTATGGAGAGGACTTCGATGACGAAGGTAAAAAATCAATCTTTTTTTATTTTGATATTTTTTAATTATTTTTGGTATATATATGCTTATAAGATTTCTCTTGTTAATGCAAATGTTGGAATAGAGCGGCCATCTGGGATGTCCTCGATAGCCAAGTGTGTTCCTTGCCCTATTGATATTGTTGCCCCTTATCAGGAAGGGAGTGACAACGAGGAGGAGATTGCGAGGAACCTTGAGGGGCTAACTTGTGGTATCCGGGAGTATGCTCGGGTAGGAGACATTCCTTGTCAGTACCAGAGACACACGGTGGGAGTCTTAAATTGGATCTATTAATTGCTTACTCATGTTTCATGATCCATATCATGTTATCATGATCACCATGCTGATTAGTTCCTAGGTCCAACACTTGCATATTTTTTGAGGCCTGCGTGCCACGGATGTATGAGGCCTACGAGCTGTCAATGTTATTTTAGACACACATATTATTTTTTGGGGTTCTAAGGTATAAAAAATTCTCACCATATATATGTGTGTTGTATTTTCCTATCTATTATGGTACAAATGGTTTGTTTTGTATTTTACATGTTTCGTAAATGTCTATCCAACACGTAATTATCTAATGCATCTGTCATTCTATTTAGGCGTCTAGGAATATGATGATATCTAATATAATCAAAATGCCTTTCTAATAGATGGATACAGAGATACATTCTCAATAGTTGAGGGTTCCTGATGGAATATTTCATGTTGAGTTGAAGGACGACAAGCTATGAATCCAAGTTGACAACCGATTCTATAATTCCCAGAGCAATGGCTTTTGACAATAGTTTGATGATCGCATTGTATTCAACAATGTTGTTGGTTGTGCAACATAGACATATACCTTGAAGGTAAATAAACTCATTGTTAGGGTCATTAATAGCCCATGTCATGGATGATAATTTCTGGTTTACTATGACAAGCACCATCAACGAAACCAATGTGGGGAGTTGCGGACATCTGCAAAGTAAGAAAAGCATAGTAAACAAGAAAGATGTTTGAAAACTATCACACAAAACCACGTTGTACAAAAATGAATAACACACTAATGTACATAAGTAACCATGCAAGATGACCTAGGCATAATACATTTTGACATAAAGCACGTTTCGGGGCTTATCGAGAGGATTTTATTCATAAACAATAAGATCATAGGCTCATTTCTACAAAATGCTTTTCTCAATGTAGGGCCCATGCCACATAGGTTTGAACTTGCCTGCCCCCAACTTATCATTAGCTTGGTCATATAATAATACCAAATCACCCTCAAAGAATGCGCAGGGGGAGACTGACTGATCAAAATGGGTTTTGACTCATTTCTTTTGTGCTTCGATGACCAAGGTAGCAAGACGGCGAGTCTCGTCCAATCGTGCTAAGTATAAGAGGTGTTCCTCTTGAGGTGACATTTCACGAAGGAGGTCGACAACTAACTTGAGTGAAGGAATCTTGCATCCAATCAGAAATGTTGCTTCCAGACCATTGACCAGCTAGAATGGTGTGTAACCAGTTGTGTCTTTGGTTGAGGTTCACTAGGCCCACAAAGCTGAAAAGAGCATGAGATACCAATTTGACTTGTCCATCCCGATAGTACGCTGAAGCATTGTGACCAGGACCTTGTTCATAGCTTCAACTTGGCTATTGGCCTACGGGTAATATGGTGTCAAGCCATCTTGATGCAAGCTCAATGTAGGTGTTAGCTCATCCATCATGTAATCTGTGAAATGGGAGCCATGGTCTTTCACAATGGTTTTGGGTGCACCGAACCTAGAAATGACATGGTTGAAATGGAATTGAGCCCCCATCTTACCATCTACAGAATATGTACGCATTGTTTTGGCCCATTTGGTGAAATAATCCACAGTGATGATAATATAGCCATGCCCCCCAGTCAAACAAGGGTTACATGTCATATAATCGATGCCCCATTTGGAAGAGGTTTGGTGAAATAATCCACAGTGATGATAATATAGCCATGCCCCCCAGTGAAACAAGGGTTACATGTCATATAATCGATGCCCCATTTGGAAAAGGGATTGACAGTAATGACGAGGTGTAGGTGACCATGTGGGATGAGCATCTTGTGTTGGTAAATTTGGAATTCATGGCACTTAGGAATAGCAAAAATGCAATCCTTGAAGATAGACAACCAGAAATAACTAGCGCGAAGGATTTTTGAGTTGTAGCGTAACAAGACATATGACCACCACATGCCCCGGAGTGGCAATCATTAATAACTCTTTCATCTTCCTCGATCGTAAGGCATTGGTGAAGAGATGAATCAACACCAAGATGGTATAAAGTATCACCAATAATATGGTAGGGTTGGGAGTGATGCTAAATCCTTCAGCGATCATCCTTGCTCAATGCAAACCGAAACATGGACGTTTGGAGATACATGATGATATCACCATACCATGGATCAATGGTGCTAATCAGGAAAAGGATCTCATCTAGAAGTTGTTCATCTGCACCAATAGGGAGATCCTTGAGGGAAATGAACAAATGAATCCGACGGAAACAAGTGACTTCTTAGATTTCATTGTAGTGAAGACCAAATTGAATTCTTGTAGGATGACGATCCATTTAGAATACTTTTCCCCCAGCAATTGACGAGTCGGGATATACATCATAGGGTTGCATTCACAAAACATTGTAGTCATACGCAAAAGGATATAGTGCCGAAAGCATTAAACAACCTGAACAAAAACAAAACCCAACTTCTTGACATGTGCATAACGTGTTTCAGTGTCAAGAAGATTCCGACTAAGGTAGTAGATTACTTGTTCACTGCCTTCGTCATTGTCTTGGACCAAGACCATAACAATGGTGCTAGGGGTCATGGCTAGGTAAAGGAAGTAATCTCGATAATAGTCTGGCGAATACAATTGTGGAGAATTTACGAGGATGATCTTGAGATCATCAAAATATTTTTGGACCACCTCGTCCCATACAAAGGGAGTTCCTTGTTTGAGAAATTGGGTAAATCCTATGGCTAGTTCGACATAGTTGGGTATAAAATGACGAAGAAAGTTGGCCTTTCCTTGTAGGCTCTAGAGTTGGTGCAGTGAGGACGGATGGGGTAGATTTACAATGGCCTCGACTTTTAACAGATCTAGGTGAATATCATCCTTAGAAACCATGAATCCTAGGAGTCGTCCTGATTCCACGCAAAAAACACATTTTTGTGATTTAACTGAATATTATAGTGCATGCAATGCAGAAAAATATGTCGAAGGTGGTCTGGGTGACCTTGGCACTTACGCGAATGAGCGGGAAGGTCATCCAAGTAAGGCAGGACAATCATGCGAATATCATGAAATGCATAGGACATTTCCCATTGAAACATGGCTCCATCATTTTCGAGGCCAAAAGGGAGCTTCCTCTACATGAACGTACGCCATGGGTAGATAAAGGTTGTCTTTTCTTGATTGGCCAGTGCGATATTAATTTGGTTATAACCAGGAAAATCATCCATAAAGGAAAATATCTTGCTCCCGGCACATTCATCAATGATTTGATCAATGAAGGGAGTAGGATAGTTCTCTTTGCGACATGCATGATTAAGATCTTCATAATCCACACAAACGTGGATTGTGCCTTGTTTTATAGTCAGCAGGACAATATTTGACACTGAGTCTATAAGGGTAATGGGATAGATGAACCTTTCCTTGAGAAGCATTTCAACTTCACCCTTAATAGCAGCAGCCTTCCTAGGGTGCACCGAGCGAAGCTGTTGGGAACGGGTTTTTCATTTGGATATGTTGGTATTTCATGCACCAAAATGCTAGGATCAATGTCAGGCATTTCTTCATAAGACCACACAAACACATCAAGGAATTATTGAAATAGACGAGTATATGTCTTGATCTCATCCGGAGAACAAGATACCCCAATATGAATGTGTTCAATGATATTGGGTTTGATATAAATGTCAATAAGCATTGTTTGGGTAATATGACCCAGATTTCCTTCCAACCATACTTCATGAGTAACGGTCGACGGGGGAAATGGAGAAGAGGACTCTTTCAAAGTGGTAGACATGACCATCAGGCGTGGCAGGAACAAGGAGAAATGATGAGTATCGATCCATGGTGTTTCCTCGAGAGATGATTTCCATGATACCTTCATTAGCAAGGAAGGTCTCAGATAAGGAATCAGACAATTCCAAGTGCCACACCAAGGGGATTGAGAGTATGTATCAAAGGAGGTCTTTGACATAGAAGAATCAGAGGATGTAGAGTTCGAAGCCGAAAAAACTTCCACGCAATTGACTTCAGCAGGACTAAGTGGCATAACCTCGCCCCGGGTATCAACAAGATTCGGTGCAGGTGTGACCCAAGGATTGGATTTGACTAAGATCATGTTGACAGAGGCAACATGAGGAGGTGGAAGGGGAAAAATTCCCATTAAGGTATAATATTTGAAGAGACCTGCCCCCACACTCTCATAGGGAGCACCAGTGTGCTTGACATACAAAACATTTCCATCCGAGGAGGAAGAGGCAAAGAAAAACAGTTGGTAAATGGTGACAATCTTCCCTTCATGGGGAAAATGGATCATGCGAAATAAAGAGGAGGCCATGACATTCATGGCATGAGTTGAACATCAACCGAGTAGAATATTATAATTGAGATTGGCGTCAACCTTTTCTACTTCGAATTGCACTATCTTGCCTTCCAGGGTTATGGCAAGGTTAGGTAAAATATTGAAAGGCCACAAATCTTGGCCATCGAAAGCTTGTAAAGTGTTCAGAGATTGGTTCAGTGTAGGGGAGCCAATAACTTTCCAACATGTGGTTGAAATGATGCAGGTTGAAGCACCTTCATCGATGACAGTTCGGTGGATGGTCTTCTAATTGATGATTACCTCAATAAGAAAGGAAATCTGATGAGGGAGCCATGGAACATGGTTCTCTAGATCAAAACATATTGTAGTACCCAATAGTTGGCATCAAATATTTCCATTGCGATGGGAAGCTTTGGAGTACCTTGAGAGTGGACATGACTGACAGAGCCTAAGCTAGATCATCAACAATATTGTAGTGTTGATTAGCTTGGGCATTGAGAATATATAAGGATTTCTACAGTACACCTTAAGAGGGTGGCCACATAGTGAAATCAAGGTTAGGGCACTCAATATGCAGAGGGCCAGAACTCGGGGTAGAAGAAGAAGGTGCAACTTCTTTCTCTTTCTCAGCTGCTGAAGTAGGAGTTTGATAGTCTTTCAATCAGGTAGACACATTAATAGGCATACTCATCATGAACAATTGAGATCCAGAGGAAGCAGATTGGGGTTGATCTACCATTTGGGTCTGCTGAGATGGAAACAACTATTTGAGGACCACAGGGGTCCCTTTGAGAGGGTGACTAACTTCGGATCATCGGGGACAATCCTTAGTGTGGTGATCTTCCTCGCAAATGAGGCACGGACACTTAGGTTTTCATTGCGAAGATTCACCAGCAGACAATTTGGGAGGACCCTTTTTCGAGGCATCAGCTTTAGCTTTGCCTTTGCCTTTCTTTTTCTCTTTCAAGGATTTGTCCGTTGCGGTAAACTGGATAGCGTGGACCTCAGAGGTTTTACCATGGCCAGGTGGATTCTACGATGAACTATTAGGTACAACATTTTAGACTGACTTCTGTTTAGAAGAAGTTTTAGCAAGGCCCTAGGATACTGAATCAATAACTCTATCAACAGGAGGAACAATTGGTGACTTTGATGCTACAGGATTGGATGGTGGCCATAGAGAATTGGGTAATAACTCCTATAATGTGCTAGATTGAGAGTAAATGAGATCCAAGTACTGGGCACGAGTAATGGCCTACTCTTCAGTGACGTACCCACCCATAACTAAATCGCAAGAAATTGGGGCCATGAACGATTTGGTAAAACATTTAGTGAGCAACTAATCAGCAATCTCAAATTTGATCAGGTGACGTCTACGTCTCCGTTCATGGATGTGATTAGTGATGCTCATCACAGTATCTTTCTTAAACAATGTAAGAAAATAGGTGCCAGTTTCATAGCGAACCAGCTATTGAAAATGCGTGAGGAAAGCCATGGCTAAAGTTAAAGTCATGGTAAGTACTTCGAGGTAGCTCGATGTACCATTTTTTTGTAGCATCCTTGAGGGTTCGTTGGAAAAGATGGAGAGGAATGGAGTCATCCATGTATGATTTCAATGAGCACCAGAGGTGATATGTCATCACATGGGCCTATGAATCTTCTTTAGCTTTCCCATCGAACTTTGGGCAATCACTTAGTACCTTGGACAGCACTGGAGGCCAGCACAGCGAATGAAGGATAGGATCATTCGTAAGGTGCAATACATCTGACAAATCGAGTGTAGCCAAGAAAGGTAATTGGGTGTTAAAAGGAATGGGAGGTCGATAAGCGGACCCATAGGGAGGAGCACATCCCTACTGGTAAGGATTTTGGCTGTACAGTGGGGGATTTTGGCCATATGGCATCTAACGTTGCCCCCACTATGGATTACCTTGACCATAGGGAGGATTTTGAGCTTGAATACATTGGAACTGTCCAGCAATAGGTTACTCATAAGCAATGTATGAGTTAAAAGGTTGTTGAGCTTATTGACCTTAGACATATGGATATGGGACCTGTTGTCCTTGAAGATATGGTTGATGAACCTGTTGTCCCTGAAAAAGAGGTTTTTGGACCTACAGTCCTTAGGGATAAGGTTGATACACTTGTTTCCCTTAGACATAGGGATTTTCTACCTGATGCCCTCGGCTGGTAGGATTCTGAACCTGTTGACCTAGGACATGAGGATATGCGAAGCATATTTCATCTGCAGTCGCGTGACTTGCTACAACTATTGTAAGGATTGACCTTGTAGTTGTTGCAGTTGACCTTGTTGCTGGAAAATTTTATGTTGTTGCTACGTGGAAAGCCCTTGATGCAACGGAGGCTTCCCTTGTGGTAACAAAGACTGCCCTTGTTGTCATAGAGGTTGTCCTTGTTGTTGCAAGGGTACTTGAACAGTGCCCGGGAAATTTCCAAACTCAATCTAGCCATAGCCAAGTTGGATGTACTGCCCAGATTGAAGGGTGTAACGCTGATTAACCATTCCTTGAGAACCATATGGAATGTAAGGACTTTTTTATTGGATCTGAGCCCCATAGGGTTGCTGATATTGAACATTGCTTGACCTAGATGGACCAATGGATTCTAAACCTATTAGTACTGGATATTAGTTGATCCAGTAGGATCAGTAGGGTTATAAATAATACCAGAAGAAGGTTGGTTTATAACAAGCATGTGAGCTTGTGATCCACTCACTAGTGGCACTTGACACCATAGAAACATTCAGGTTCTGCCCCCCAGGTGGTGGCACAGTTTGGCCACTAACTAGTAGGACAGAGGAACTGACAGAGATAATCTTTGAAACTACCAATTGTCCCTGACGATAATAGGGATTGACGATAGAAGATTATTCAGAACGGTGGGTTGCACTGAACTGAAGTAATAGCCCATTGGGAAGTCGTATTTGTAATGAACAGACTCACTGTAGGCTTGGTGCCTGATGCCCAAAAATGATTATGGTAAAGTGATGAGGCACTAGGTGTACCTCAAACCAACTTTGCCCAAGACACATAGTTGGGTGGAAAACTGGCGGAATACCTTCTAAAAAAGGGAAACCCTCGATAGGAAACTACAATTGCAATTCTTCCCCCTCAATAGTGTGTGGAGTATAAACTTTGAACTCATTCAGAGATGTGACTGGAGCATCTCCTTTGGGTTCCATGTCTGAAAACAAATGATGACAGATGGATGAATGAGAACAAGGGGACAATGGTTGAACATGCCGAAGCATCCAATACCATGGACAAAAAATCATCGCATCCAAAACCATGGACCGAAAACCATCACGTCCAAAACCATGTGCAAAAAGAATACACAGAACCATAGGTAGGTCTGCTCGGACCCCATAGAGTGGGGTTACCTGCACCCCTCAAACCCCCTGTGACCCCCCCGCTATGCAATCAGTGCAACGAAGGGGGGGCTTTTCCCCCCATCTAACCCTCTAGTTAACTACATGGGATAGTCATGGAAAGAATATAACACAACCCAACAAACATGATTATGGTAAAGTGATGAGGCACTAGGTGTACTTGAAACCAACTGTGCCAAAGACACATAGTTGTGTGGAAAATTGGCAGAATACCTTCTGAAAAAGGGAAACCCTTAGGAGGAATCTACAATTAGAATTCTTCCCACTCAATAATGTGTGGAGTATAAACTTTGAACTCATCCAGTGATGTGTCTAGAGAATCACTTTCGGGTTCCATGTCTGAAACAAACAACGACAAATAGCTGAACGAGTACGAGGGGATAGTTCCAAAGGAACACCCGGCTGGTCATACGGACTATAAGGACATTGCGATGATATCACACCAAGATCAAACAAAGGTTTCAGAGGGTAGATAACTAGTCCAAGTTTACCATTAGTGGTTGGCGATTTCTCTAGAGCTCGAATAGAGTTGTCCGGAGATTTCGGGCCAAGATCAACAAATGAACCAGTATTGAACGTAGGTGGAGGATGAGATGACAATGGCTAAACACTCATAACAATTGTCAGTTCGACATCTTGGTCCTCGAGTGACTCTGGTAACTCAAGAAATGCCTCTTTAAACAATCTTTCAGATGGAGGAGAGGAAGAGGAATTGGTGAACCAAATGGTTCAGCCACGATGACCTTGTCTTAGTCGACAGAACAAATAACTTCAAGGCTTTAAAATTTTATTTGAAGGAAACCCATGATTTGGTCTTAGAAAAATACTAACAGAGTGTTTTGGATCGTGGGAAATAAATTATTAAGATGCATAAAATATTGATGCTCTTTCATTTTTAAGAGCCAAGAAAGAAACAAAGATGACTCTATCACTTTCGATTGGAAATGAGCTCTAAAGGAAAAGTGCTCGAATGATATTTTAAGTTTGATGAGTCAAAAATATCAAATGACCGATCTGGATGATCTAGGTAAATAGGATTACCAGGCAACCGTGAACTGCAGAATACCTCTTGGTGAACCAAGAAGTACAAGAAGGAAATCTCCACGGATGTTGTGTTCGGTGTATCATGTTTGCAAGGTGGCTGACTCGGCTTCCTAAGGATAAAAGGATTGCAACCTAGTGGGTTCTCCCATTATATACTCGATAGTACGGGGAGCACAAATCCATACTAGCATTGTCTAATGCCAAAGCTAATGATAACTGCTAGGTTTAAAGACACCGTAACACATCTCTAAACTAGACCTTCTAGATATGATCGTTAATCTCAAATGTGCATTAGGTTAATTGAATTCATTTTAAAGTTGATCTTCAGTTATATTTCAGTTTTCACGTCTTAGCGATGCTACTCGAAAAACCTTAAATGCAACTAAATGAGACAAGACCCTTTCAATTAAATGAAATTCCTACACTAGAGAGGGTACAAACTACTCAATCAAATGCAAACAATCAAGCAACTGAAAACGAAATGATCTTTCACTACCTTACTTTTTCAAAAAATAAACTAATGAAAAATTCATTGCAATTCCTAATTTCCTGACAAGCACTTATCTATTAGTCCTTTCAAAAGCAAAAAATTATTTTCCTTTTTCAAATGCTGATGTGATTCTAGTCTTTCAATGATGCAAATTATCGTAGCACAATGATGCAACAAGCTAGAATTTCATGCTTTTTCATGAAACTAAGAAACAAACTTTTCGCATATAATCTTTCAATGAAATTTTTTTGAGACAATAAGCTCTCCAAGCACATGAAAAAATGAAAAGAGAAGTTCATTTAGATCAATGAAACACTGACTTTACCAAACACAAGACAAGCAATGTAATCCATGCTAGAAAAGAAACATTTAGGAAAGCAAATGAAAACTTTTCGAGCTTGTGCAAAAAGAGGCCAAAGTCGTAAAAAGGACCACAAACAAAATGAAAAGAGTAAGCACACCTACAACCCGAATTAATGAGTTCGCAAACTACTGAATGGAAAACTAACTAGATTCCCTAGTGTCATTGGCCACTTAATGACTCATTCAATCAAGTATAAAGATGATGAGCCAACAAGAAAACAAAACCAAATGAAAGAAGCTTTCTAATAAGGGAGAAAACGGTCCAAAAGGCTTTCGGGGTCAAAACCACAAGAGCAGACCACACTGGACAAGATTGGGGTCAAGCCCTAATCTCCACTTATAGGCATCAATGCGATTGCCTAACTAACAACAAGCACCAGAGGTTAGTCGGCATGACTATTTCTCAACAACTCGTTCTGATCAACACAACTGTCAGCAAATTAGGTGTGCTGATCGAGGGAGCTAAGGAAAAAAAAATTTAAACAGGGACAAGATCTGCTACTATGAATTTATACTGAAACCAGTAAGCAAGAGAAAAGAAATAGAACCAAAGCGAAAACATGGAACTAGAAAGTTTCTCACGAAATCATGAAATCCAAGACAAATAAAAGGATTGGGATCTCCCCAGCGGAGTCGCCAATTTGGGGTGAGTTAAAATTATAAGTGTGTACACAAACAAATTCCTCTAGCCCAATAATGTGTCTAGCCACAATAGATACATTCTATGGAAGATTTCCTTGGGTTAGAATCAATCAAGAGGGCCTACCTCTTGGTCCCCTTATCTTGCTTGATGATGTCCTCGCTTGCTCGCTTCAACTATCTCTCACTTCCTTCTTCAAGCACCTGAAACAAGTAAAAAACAATAGACAACAAACATGATAATAGACAAATTGCAATTAAACCTAACAAGTCAAGAAACATTAAGCCATGAATATGTAATATTACAAAACATGTAGTAAATCAATCGATAGTTGCATATATTAATATCAAAGAGAGATTACAACCATTCGTCTCGACGTTGTGGTCCTTCTCTGACAAGACCAGGTTCCCACACATTCTGCTAGCATTCCATGATGGCCTCAATCAACAATAGTTTTAAAGCTCTTCCCTTTAGGCTTCACTCCAAACCAAATCACACTTCTCCCTCACATAACTAGATAGCTACAACTAGTAATAGCTTGTTGTCTACTCCAAACCAAAATAGAATAAACACACTAACATCAACAGTCTAACTAGCTTGTGCTTGGGAAGACGGGACGTTTATATAGGAAAAATGGATGGGAGATGGATCCTCTTCTCATGGGAGAAGGTCTTAACCCTTGAGGTAGTTCCATCGTTATAGGGGAAAGGATCCAAACTATCATCCTCAACCCCATCGGGCCAAACCATTTACCAGACTTCCATTACGAGGCTTCTAGAGTTGGAAGCTTCAACTCCTAATTTAAAAAAATTTCCATAACAAGGCTGTCGTGACTGGAACACAACTGAGTCGCTCCATTGAGCGTGGGGGATAGTGCTAATCTCTACACATCGGCATGGGGGAGACAAAGGCCATTAGCATCGGTCTTGTAAATTGTGAAAAACAGAAGTTTCAGGAGAAATGGTGCAAAAGGGAACTTATCTGCTAATGAAGAGGGACACAATGGGAGTTTCTTCATGAAGGGAAAGCATGCGAGGTTCACTGTAGAGGTCCTCCAGGATCAAGGACTAGGGAGTACAGGGACAGTGACAAAATGTTGTTTAACAATTATGTAGTCAGACTTCATCATGTTCGCCCATCTCCTAGCCTGATGAGGACAGCATGGAGCTATGGCTACCCCTGATTACCCCTACACATGAGTAAGGGGGCATTCCTTCACGAGGATTTCGAAGGCCATCTCCTTCCTAGTTCTCCTAATGCACTCTACCTATAGAAATGTTGCTCACAATACATCCCTTTGATTTGTGTGTCTTTATTTCTACCATATGTAGGTTTTAACCCTCTATAGAAATTTCCTACATACAAATTCTAAAACATAAAAATTAAATAATGTGAGAGCATAATACATAAAACACATATACACAGAGATTTTCCCCTAGATCCCAAAACGGAGACTACTAACTTGATTTTTCATTATGTTCCTTTCTATGTTACAATACATATTTATACATGACGAAGCATCCAATACCATGGACTGAAAACCATTGCCTCCAAAACCATGGACCAAAAACCATCGTGTCCAAAACCATGTGCGAAAATCATGCACAAAACAATAGGTAGGTCTGTCAAACCTAATATAGGGTCCAAAAATGAATTTTTCCTAGGCGCTACCCCAGACCCCATAGAGGGGGGTCACCTGCACCCCTCAAACCCCCTGTGACCCCCTCGCTATGTGTTGAGTTCCAAAACTGCCTCTCTCTTATGTAACTTTCTCATCCTTCTTCCTTTGATTTTCCATGAAAAATGAATCCTTAGTCATCAAAAGCCATTACATATTGCCTCAAGGAATATATTTCAGTGATTTACAAGTTATATTTTTATGTTTGTTATTTGAATAGGTTTTTGTTTTTCAGTGACGAAATACATCCACATTTTGCAGCTAATCGGCTATTCTGCATCCATCTCCACACTTTTGTAGGTTACAGGTGTCAAGAGAGGAAAAGGACCACATGGGTAGCTTGGAAAACATCAGAGCATGGATGGTATCCTATCCATTTGGCCTAGATCGATGAGGAGGACTCTAGTCAAAGTGAGGTCAACTGTAGAAACCTATGGTAAGAAGGACTCTATTTTTCACACGACTCTCAGTGATGGATCTAAGGCAGTATCATGAAGCCAAGGACTCCATCTACCACCTACATAAACAGAATCCACCAGACACTATTAGAAGATTTATGTTTCAAGGGAACCGAAGACAATAATTTCGCATACATTACCTTTCTACGTGTTCTGCTTTAGCTGAATTCTCTCTTCAACACAATTGATTCTTTCCCTATAAATACCAGTGTGTAGAATGCAAAACAAGTTCATATTTTTTCTTATGTAATAGCTTAGATTCCACTTGTAGCTTGAAGAACTTAGTTCTTTGTTTTAATATAAAAACTTTATTTTCAATGGATGCCTGAAGCGCTTGTGAAGTGCTGATTCTGTGTTGATAATCCGAGACCTTGCAAGGGCCCCTGCGTGGTCAAGGGTACATTTTATTTTAGTTTGTTTTCCTAGTTTAATTGTAAATTCACTATGTTTCTTACATCATGTTCATAATCACTTTCTAACTTTGTGTATAATGAAACTTGTGTCATATTTTTACTAACTTTGAGTAGTTGTATTCTAGTATAGGATAGTCCTTTAGTTTTCATTGCTTTTTAGTCTCTTACTTAAGCTAATGTCAGTAGCATAAATAGATTTATTTCATTTGTTGTTCATTAGTTTCTAGATTTTGAATTAAGTAGTTCAATGCCAATTCCTTATTAGTTTAGCAACTCATGATAAAAATGAATATTTCCGAAAGCTCTTTCAGTTGATGGATAATCCAAAACTATGTAGTGGAATGTTACATTTTTGAATGAGTCTTTCATTACAGTTGTTGTTCATTAGTTTTTGAGTTAAGCTGTTCAATGCCATTTTCTTTATTAGTGTAGTAACTCATGATATAAATGAATGTTTCCAAAAACCTTTTCAGTTGATGGTTAATCCTAAAAATAAGTGGTGAAATGTTACATTTATGAATGAGTCTTTCTTTGCATTTTTATATTTACTTTTCTTAGGATGATGAAGAATGAAATCTCTCAAATTGTTATCATAAGGAGGTAGTTCTCCCTAAATTGTGTAGCAGAGTGACAACAGTACTTCATTTATCCTTGCTTTCATGATAGAATAGTTGCAAACTCATTTTTTTTAGTTTTTCACTTAGTTCAATTGCAATTCCGTCTTCAGTAGTTCATTAGTTTTTGATTCTGCAATAGATTACACAATAGAGGTAATCTTATTTCTAGTATTTCATTTTTTATTTAGCATAGATAGCTATCATCTCATTTTCTCATTCATGCTTTAAATTTACAATTAAGTAGATAGTAGTTTTAAGTCCTTTAAGTTCATGTTTGGAAACAATCACGATAGTAAGAAGAGAAGCTCTATTTTCATTTTCTTGTTTAAAAACTTTACTCCCAAATTTGGCCTAAAAGAACTTTTTGTTCTCATTCCATTTCTCTAGACTCTTAGTAGCAGTAGATTAAGATTTTGTAGATTACATTGCAGAGCATTAGAAAACAAAAGAGAAAAACCCCCAAAACAAACATAAACTCAAAAATAGTGAGGTAAGACAAGGTCATCTATCACATATAGTGCACTAGACTTCATCAGTTTATGATACCCATATTGATAATTTATGTAGCAATTTAGGACACTAAATTGACTATAAATTTTGGCACTGTTGTCGGGGAAGTGTAACTAGGTAGCCTTTATTCTTACATTCATAAAAAAAAACAAAAAAAGAAAACAATGACATGCATAGAGAAAGAGATTCTAGGGGTAGATTTATAGCTAAGGGTAGAAGTTTGATTTTCACAACTTCACCTACTCCACCATGAGTTAGAAAGGACACACCTCCGTCCTAGACTCACACTCCCAGCCTTAGGATTCCTAGAATTCAAGAGGTAGCAACTCAGTTAGAAGATTCTCCCACTTCATCTACTAAAATAGACCTAGGAGAGAAGACCTTTTTCACATCTACAGGGGAGCCTATTGTAGTTGAAGAACTAGGAATACCTAGTGAAGAAGAAGAATAAGTAGAAACTCTTTCTCATCATCCATTAATAGAAGAACCAGAAGACTCTAAGGAAACTATAATGGCAGAAGAAGAAAAAGATGTATAATTTTCAATATTTGGAGGGGGCGGGGTAGAGGGAGAGGTAGAGGAAACAATGGAGGAGGTAGAGGTAATAATGGAGGTGGTAGAGGAAATAGGGAAGGAGAAGAGGAAAAGAAGACATGTTATAGAGGAAGAACTCATAGGCTCACAAAGTTTGAGGAGAAGTTCTAAACTTAAGGGCAGAATGAAGAAAACAAGGTCAAAAGAGATCCAGTTCATAGATTTGGGAGAAGAAACTCCAACTCAGTCCCAAGACCATATCTCATTTGAGCAAAGCCCACAACATTCTCCTCAACAAAATTTTGAAAGTAGCCCAAAGAGAGTCTCTCCGGGTATTGACACAATCCAACAGCAGATTTATGATTACATTGAGTCACTAGAGAAAAAGAATACATTAGTAGGTCAAGGGACTTCATCTAACCCTGAGCAGCAAACTGCATCACAAGAGACTTTGACTAGCTCACTTAAGCAGGAAATCTATGAGCTAGAGGTTTTAAATAGGCACATTTAGAAGGAAAATGAAGCCTTAAAAGAATAAAACAAGCTGGATGAGATTATCCATGATAACACTATACTTGATTTGGGTCTGTGGCATAAGAAGAACATACAATTAAAAAGAAGAAACATGAAGCTAAGCAGGGCTCTCATTAACCTTAAGTATAGATTCCTCATGAGAAAGCCTAGAATGGCAGTTGTAGCTAAGAGAAGAAAGAAGAGGTTGGATGTTCTAGCTGAATTCTCAGAGCAAATGGAGTAAAAGGAAGTTTCTTACAATTTTGATTGCATGGGGACATGCAATAGTCTCACAGTGGGGGTATGTTGAGTTCCAAAATTGCCTCTCTCTTAAGCAACTTTCTCATCCTTCTTCCTTGGCTTTTCCATGAAAAATGCATCCTTAGTCATCAAAAGCAATTACACATTGCCTCAAGGAGTATATTTCAGTGATTTACAAGCTATATTGTTATTTTTGTTATTTTGAATAGGTTTTTGTTTTTCAACTACAAAACACAGCCACATTCTGTAGCTAATCGATTGTTCTGCAGCCATCTCCACACTTTTGTAGGTTACACGTGTCAAGAGAGGAAAAGGGCCACATGGGTAGCTTGGAAAACATCAAAGCATGGATGGTATCCTATCCATTTGGCCTAGATCGATGCGGAGGACTCCAGTCATAGGGAGGTCAATTGTAAAAACCTATGGCAAGAAGGACTCTGTTTTTCACATGACTCTCAGTGATGGGTCCGAGGCAGTCTCTTGAAGCCAAGGACTCCGTCTTCCACCTGCATAAACAAAATCCAATAGCCACTATTAGAAGATTTATGTTTCAATGCAACCAAAGACAAGAATTCTGCATACATTACCTATCTACGTGTTTCGCTGTAGCTAAATTCTCTCTTCAAAACAATTGTATTTTTTCGCTGTAAATACAAGCATGTAGAACAAAGAACAAGTTCATGTTTTTGCTTATGTAATAGTTCAAATTTCCTCTTGTACCTTGAAGAACTTAGTTCTCTATTTTAATATAAAAGCTTTATTTTCAATGGATGCCTGAAGCGCTTGTGAAGTGTTGATTCCATGTTGATAATCTGAGACCTTCCAGAGGGCCCCTGCGTAGTCAAGGGTACATTTTATTTTAGTTTGTTTTCCTAATTTAATTGTAAATTCACTATGTTTCTTTCATCATGTTCATAATCGTTTTCTAACATTGTCTATATGCAACTTGTGTCATATTTTTACTAACTCTGAGTAGTTGTATTCCAGCATAGAATAGTCCTTTAGTTTTCATTGTTTTTTAGTCTCTTACTTAAGTTAATGTCAGTAGCATAAATAGATTTATTTCATCTGTTGTTCATTAGTTTCTAGATTTTGAATTAAGTAGTTCAATGCCATTTCCTTATTAGTTTAGCAACTCATGATAAAAATGAATCTTTCCAAAAGCTCTTTCAGTTGATGGATAATCCAAAACTTAGTGGAATGTTACATTTTTGAATGAGTCTTTCATTACAGTTGTTGTTCATTAGTTTTTGAGTTAAGATGCTCAATGTCATTTTCCTTATTAGTGTAGTAACTCATGATATAAAGGAATCTTTCCAAAAACCTTTTTAGTTGATGGTTAATCCTAAAACCAAGTGGTGAAATGTTACATTTATGAATGAGTCTTTCTTTGCATTTTTTATTTTTACTTTTCTTAGGATGATGAAAAGTAAAATCTCTCAAATTGCTATCATAAGGAGGTAGTTCTCCCTAAATTGTGTAGCAGAGTGACAACAATACTTCATTTAGCCTTGCTTTCATGATAGAATAGTTGCAAACTCATTTTTTTTTAGTTTTTCACTTAGTTCAGCTGCAATTCTATCTTCAGTAGTTCATTAGGTTTTGATTCTGCAATAGATTAGATAGTAGATGTAATCTTATTTCTAGTATTTCATTTTTGATTTATCATAGATAGTTGTCATCTCATTTTATCATTCAAGCTTTGATTTTACAATTAAGTAGATATTATTTTTAAGTCCTTTCAGTTCATGTTTCGAAACAATCATAATAGCAAGAAGAGAAGTTATGTTTTCATTTTCTTGTTTAAAAACTTTACTCGCAAATTTGGCCTAAAAGCACTTTTTGTTCTCATTCCATTTCTCTAGACTCTTAGTAGTAGTAGATTAAGATCTTGTAGATTACATTGTATAACATTAGAAAACAAAAGAGAAAAAACCCCCAAAACAAACATAAACTCAAAAATAGTGAGGTAAGAAAGGGTCGTCTAGCACATATAGTGCACTACACTTCATTAGTTTATGATACCCGGATTAATAATTTATGTAGCAATTTAGGACACTAAATTGACTGAACACTATTCAATCAGCGCAATGCAAGGGGGTCTCTGCCTCACCCCCCCTCCCCCCTCCTCCTCTAACCCCTTGGTTAACTAGGTGGGCTAGTCATGGAAAGAATATAACACAACACAACATTCTCCCACTTTTTGTTTTCTTTCCACAGGGGCCCACAAGAGAGATTAGTCATTTATCCAGCCTTATAATGCCCATTGTTTCTCTACACCAAGAGAACTTCTCAGAGCTCACAAATTTTGTCAATGCATTTGCAGTATTCTTTAAAGTGTCCACCTTTACCAACAACACCTTTTTGTCTTCTATCATATCCCTCACAAAGTGATACTGAACATCAATGTGCTTTGTCTTTGAATGATATGCAGGGTTCTTTTCCAAGAAAATTGCACTTTGGCTGTCACACTCTGTCCTTATAGCTCCCTGTACTAACCCCATACTTGAACACAATCTCTGCAACCAAACTGCTTCCTTGCTTGCATGAGTGGCTACCATGTATTTTTCCTATGTAGTTGATAATTCCAATACATATTGTTTCTTACTCATCCAACTGACTGCACCACCAAATAGGTTAAAAACATACCCACTTGTAGATCTTCTGTGATCCAGATCTCCAGCCCAGTCTGCATCAAAAGAGCCATGAACATCCATCACTATGTCCAATCCTGGTCTTCCTTGGTAGCACAAACCATAATCACTAGTGCCACGCAAATACCTAAAAGCTTGCTTCACTATTGTCCGGTGCTCCTTCCCTGGTTTTAACACAAACTTGCTCAATAATCCACTGCATGTGCATTGTCTGCTCTAGTACAAACCATTGCATACATCAGGCTACTAACTATACTTCCATATGGAACATGGGAGATGTCCTCTTCCTCTTCTTATGTCTTCGGACATTGTTCAACAGATAACTTCACACCTACAAGAATAGGAACCTTCACCGGTTTACTATCTTGCATATTAAACTTCTAGAGTATTGTCTCGACATACTTCCTCTTGTTTAACTAGAGCTTCCTCTTTACTTGATCTCTTAATTTCCATGCCCAAAATATAGTTTTCACCACCAAGATCTTTCATGTCAAATTTGGAGGACAATTGGGTCTTCAAATCCTGGATAATTTCTTTGTCATTTCCAACCAGCAACATATCATCCACATACAAGACCAGATAAATAACACAATCACCAATTAATTTAAAATACACACAATGATCTTCTTTGCTTCTGGTGAATCCAAGTCCCCATGTAAATGTATCAAATTTTTGATACCACATCCTTGGTGACTGTTTTAACCCATACATAGACTTCTTTAACTTGCATACAAATTCTTTCTTACCCTTCACTGCAAAGACTTCAGGTTGCTTCATGTAGATTTCCTCTTCCAGGTCCCCGTGAAGAAATGTTGTCTTCACATCCATTTGTTCTACCTCAAAATCAAAAGTAGAAGCAACAGGTAAAAGTAATCTAATAGAAGTTACCTTGGCAATAGGAGAAAAAATATCACCAAAATCAATTCTCGACACCTGGGAATAACCTTTTGCTACCAACCGAGCTTTGTATTTCTCCACCTTTCCTTCTGCATTTTCCTTCTTCTTGAACACCCATTTGCTGTCAATGGATTTCCTTCCAGCTAGCAACTTCTCCATATCCCAAGCCTCATTTTTGTGCAAAGATTCCATTTCATCAACCATGGCCTCTTTCCAAAGTTTTCCATCCTCTAAATCTACTGCTTCCTTCACAATTCTAGGATCATCGTCAGTAATAGATAAAGAAAATATGAACAGAAAGTAGATGGACTATACCTTTCTGGCTACCTTCTTTCTCGAACTGATCTTCTCACACCCAGCGTTTGTGGCTCTTCATCTTCTGATTCCTCCTTTGTTGTAGAGTCTGATTCTTCCTCAAGCTCAAACTCTATCTTCTCAGTTTCCTTTGTTTGGACTTCATGTTTAATAACATATTTTACCTCTTTGAACACCACATCTTGGTTGTACATAACCTTCCTTTTTACTAGGTTCCAAAGCTTATAACCCTTTAAACCATCCTTATACCTAATAAGGATGCACTTTTAAAATTTACTATCCAACTTGGTTCTTTTCTCCTTTGGAACATGTACATATGCATCACATCCAAATACCATCAGATGTGAAAGAGAGGGTTTCCTACCAGTCCATACCTCTTGTCGAGTCTTATCCTCCAACGCTGATGAAGGTGATCTATTGACCAAGTAACATGTTGTCTCCACTGCCTCTGCCCAGAATTCTTGTCCTAACCTGACACCACTAAGCATGCTTCTTGCCCTTTCCATCAACGTCTTGTTCATTCTTTATGCAACTCCATTTTTCTCAGGTGTGTATGGAGTAGTGTTTTTCCATGCTATACCACACTTCTTATAGAATCCTTCAAATTCCTTACTATAAAACTCTACCGTTATCTGTCCTCAACACCTTTATCTTCTTCTCTATCTAGTTTTCCACTAAAGCCTTAAATTCTTTAAACCTGTCAAAGACTTCAGATTTATTCTTAAGGAAATACATCCATGTATTCCTTGAGAATTCATCTATAAATGATACATAGTACATAGACTTACCTAGTGATGGAACCTTCACAGGTCCAAATACGTCACTGTGCACAAGTTCTAATATGTGCTTCACCCTCTTACCACCAGAGGGGAAACTCACCCAATTCTACTTCCCATATACACAATTTTCACAGAAATCAAAATCCAGAGAGCTATTACGGATACCTTATACCATACCTTTACCATGAATTATTTGAAGGCCCTTCTCTCCAATATTTCCAAACCTTTGATGCTACAGCATGGTCTTCTCTCCAGAGACAACTAGATTTTCTGCTCCACTTTCAGGAACCACAGAACTGTTGCACCCATCAACAATAGTCCTACCTTGCAGCTTATAGAGAGTTCCAATCCAAAATCCCCGCATCAATACCAGTGATCTCCGTACCTTCTTGTAGGTACCCTTATTGAATACTATTTTTACACATGAATCATCCATATTGCTTACAGAAATCAGATTTCTAGCCAATGCAGGAATATGCATAACACTTGGAAGTGCTCTAACCCTTCCACCTTGCAACCTCAACTTTACTTTTCCACGACCAACAATTCTAGCCTTCCTATCATCCCCAAGAAGACATCACCACCATCATATTTCTCATACTCACAGAAGGACTCTCTATGTGGAGTGAAGTGAAAGGATGCACCTGAGTCAATCAACCATGCCTCATGATCTACATGTGTACTTGAAGAAGCCAAGTACACATCCCCACCTTCATCTAAGGTGGTTTTCACCTTTACAAAAGGAGCATCATCAAATCCCTTTCCTTTATCAAGAGCTTTAGATTTACAATGCCTTTTGTAGTGACCTTCCTTTCTGCATTTCTAGAATTCCACCTTTACAAGTTTTCCTGGAGATCTAGATCTCCCTCTAGATTTAGATCTCCCACTCGATGACTTATTTTTTTCTATTCTGGGACCATCCTTGTACAGACAAAGCATCACATTCTGTCTCTCCATATTTTTCCGTCTCATCTCCTCTATCGGCAAGGATGAGATTATTTCATCAAACTGCAAGGCAATTGTATTGCTACCTATTGCAATAACTAGACTATCCCATGAATCTGGTATAGAACACAACAAACTGATGCACTTATCTTCATCTGAAATTTTAATATCAACATATAATAACTTACTTACCATAGTATTAAATGCGTGTAGATGCTCTGTCACCAAGTCTCCATCTTTCATCCTCAGGTTATATAGCTTTTTCCGTAGGAACAATTTATTCACCAGAGACTTATATTGGTACAAAGTCCCAAACTTTTCCCACAAAGCCTTCATCCTAGCTTCCCTTGATACATTCAGCAATACCGAATTTGAGACACACAATCATATTGTGCTCTTTGCCTTCTGATCCAACTTCTTCCATTCTTCACAGGACATTCCCATTGGTTTAGTACCTAGATCTACCACGATCCATTGATCTTTATCCACCAACAGATCCTCCATATTGATTTTCCACAACTCAAAACTCTGACCATTAAATTTCTCAATCTCTATCTTTCCACTGCTTGGCATCTTCTTTCACCACCAGAATCGATCTCGCAGATCTCCCACTACAACAATCTCGTCCCCTTAAAGCCAAAATAGCTTTGATACCAAATGTAGGTTTTAACCCTATACAGAAATTACCTGCATACGAATTCTAAAAACCAAGAAAATAACAATGTGAGAGCATAACACATAAACCACATATACACAAAGATTTTCCCCTAGATCCCAAAACCAAGACTACCAGCTTGATTTTTCATTATGTTCCTTTCCAAGTTACAATACATATTTATACATGCCAAAGCATCCAATACCATGGAAGGAAAACCATCACATCTAAAACCATGGACCAAAAGTCATCGCATCCAAAACAATGGATCGAAAACCATCGCATCCAAAACCATGTGTGAAAATCATGCACAAAACAATAGGTAGGTCTACCGAACCTAATATATGGTCCAAAAACAAAATTTTCCTAGGAACTACCCTAGACCCCATATAGGGGGGTTACCTACACCCCTCAAACCCCTTGTGACCCCACCACTATGCAATCGGCACAACGAAGCGGGGGCTCTGCCCCCCGATCTAACCCCTTGGTTAACTGCATGGGCTAGTCATCGAAAGAATATAACACAATCGAACACCATATAGTTAGGTAGATTGCATCATCTCATCCATTCTCTTTTCCACTTTTTAGATGGATTCATCATCCACACCGTATATCGGCTATGCCAATGGTGCGAGTCACTTCTCCCGGAAAATAGCCTCAGTAGCTTGGGCCATTTTTACCCCCTTGCATGCGTTAGTCCTTTCAAATGGCATGTGCATTGGATCTTCCAACAATAATCAAGTTGAATATGATGCAGTGATAGGTTTGTTAGTTGATGCCCTCGCTCATCGCATCCTTCATCTTCATGTTCATTTAGATTCCTTGCTACTTGTCATGCAATTGAATGGTGTGTATCATGTGCATAACCAAGTCCTATTTATAAAATATCTATGAGTGAAGCTACTGGTACGTGAATTTGAAACCATTACATTAAATCATGTGCCTAGAGCCCAAAATTTCTATGTAGATACCATTGCAAACAACACTTGAGATTGGAATTTATCACATGTATACCACAAAATATAGCCACACAAATGGTGAACGATCATCGTCATATAAAATGCATAATCATATTATGTATCATAAAAGTGTTTGGAGGGATATCTCTGAATGCATTTGACATGGCCATAGCATGTTACAAAAATCACAATTAGAGGGACCCACATGTCCCTGCATCTAGTCACTTTCTGGTGGATCTCCCACTAGAGGCTTTGCTCCACTTGCACGTAGATCACATACTACCTGACCCATCATCGCCATGCATTGTGCAATACCTCGCCACTCTAAGGGAAGATGAGCGCACTCGTCTGTGTATCGATCCTCTAAGTTGTTCCATATGTGCTCTAAAGCCCCAGCCAAAAGTACATCAAACTTACGATGCAAATCAATAAGCGGCACAGTATCCTCTAGACCCTGTTGTGATGATGATATCCCCCAATCTGCAGCCCCAGGCACTACGGCTCGGCCTACATATCTTGTCGGCTTCACCGATTCTATTTATGCATACAACATATTTGACACTCAATACCACATACATGTGGCAGAAGTATAAATGCATCACAAAACATAGCAACTTAACACTTACTGTCTAGTCCCCATGCTCACCCAGGTGGAAGTGGCAAGTCAGGATCCCCCTAATAGTTCATCCCACTATAAGGGTAGTCGTCAATGTAAAGGGGCATCTAGTCCTCGCATACGAAAAAATCAGGTCGAAACACCTTTGTAACTCCCCCTCCTCCTCCTCTCCACAGTAGCTGCCCCGAACGACACATCCTAGGCTCATGTGAGCCCTCATCCCAGATTTGTAAATGAGGAAGGATAGTGCGTATCTTATCAAAGAAGAACTCACACAGTATTTTACCAAAAGCACAATCACAATTCACCTACCTCCTACAAAGGCTCAATTGTCATTTCACAGATGACAACATCATCTAGGCCCACCCATAGTAGGTCCCAGCCAAAACACTCTCAACTAACATCATCTGCCCTCCAGTGATATGTTGGAATGCCTGGCTACCCAAGACCCGTACCATAGCTACGGAAGCATCCTATGTCTCTAGCATCTCTAAATAAACAAGTGGGATAGTCGTGCCCTTGACACGAACACCCTGTCGACAATGGCGCTCCACAAACTCAATAATTTTCCTCCCACGAAGTAACAACAGATGAATATCCCCCACCACTCTTAGGGGAGGCAATCTGGTCAAGAAGTAAATATCATCTAATGTGAATTCAATCTTGTGCCACTACACGACAAAGAACTCATGGTCTACATCCCAGTAGCTCAAAAATATCGATAGCAAAGGCTCACCTACCCTCATCAGTGGGTTCTCTACCAACTTGAGAACCCCATAATGAGCCAATGCCCATGTTAAATAGCATTTTTTAATTGTTCATTTACTCCCCGTTCCTTGATCCTGGAGGACCTCTACAGTGAACCTCACATGCTTTGCCTTCATGGAGAAACTCCCATTATGTCCTTCTTCATGAGAAGAGCATTTCCCTTTTGCACCATTTCCCCTGAAACTTCTGTTTTTCCCAATTTACAAGGTTGGTGCATGACCTTTGTCTCCCCCTCGCCGATGTGCAGAGATTAGAACTATTCCCTACACCAATTGGTGCGACTAAGCTATGTTCCAGTCGCGCCAGTCTTTTTATGGAAAGTTTTTAAATTAGAGCCAAAGCTTCTAGCTCTAGAAGCTCCGTAATGGAAGTCTGGTAAATGGTTTGGCCGAATGAGGTTGAGGATGACAATTTTGGCTCCTTTCCCCTATAATATGCAACTACCTCAAGGGATAAGTCCTCCCATGTGAATAGGATCCATCTTCCATCCATATTTCCTATATAAATCTCCCTTCTTCCCAAGTACAAACTAGTGACAGTCATAGTTAGAGGTTTGGTTGAGTGTGAGTATACTATTTTGATTAGACAAGAAATCTATTACTAGTTGTAGCCACCTAGTTGTGTGAGGGAGAAGTGTGTTTGGTTTGGAGTGAAACTTAAAGGGAAGATCCTTTAAACTATTGTTTTTTGAAGCCATCATGAAGTGCTAGCAAAAGTGTGTGGGAACCTGGTCTTGTCAGAGGAAGACTATGACATCAAGACGAATGGTTGTAAACTCTCTTTGATATTAATATATGCAACTATCAATTGATTTCCTACATGTTTTGTAATATTACATATTCCTGTCTTAATTCTTCTTGACCCATTAAGTAGGTTGAATTGCATTTGTCTATTATTATGTTTGTGTGTTGTTGTTGTTTACTTGTTTCAGGAGCTTGAAGAAGGAAGTGAGAGATTTCTAGAGCGAGCAAGCAAGGACATCATAAAGCAGGATAAGTGACCAAGAGGTAGGCCCTATTGATTGATTCTAACCTAAGGAAATATTCCATAGAATGTAATTGTTGTGGCTAGACCCATCATCGAGTTAAAGGAATTCATTTGTGTCTGCATTTATAATTTTACTTCTCCACAAATTGGCAACTCTGCGGGGGAGATCCCATATTTTGTTTGTTTTGGATTTCATAATTTCATGAGAACTTTTCTAGTTTCATGTTTTCCCTTTTGTTCTGCTTCTTTTCTCTTGCTTACTGGCCTAAGTCTAAAATTCATAGTAGCAGATCTGGTCCCTGTTTTGAATTTTTTCTTTTATTTTTCCTTAGTTCCCTCAGATAGCGCATTTAACTCGCTGACGGTCATGCCAACCAGTGTGAATTATGGAGGAACAGTCACGCCAACCAGCCTCTGGTGCTTGTTGTCAGTTAGGCAGTCGTGCCGATGCCTGTAAGGGAAGATTACGGCTTCACCCCAATCTTGGCCAATGTGTTATGCTCTTGTGTTTTGACCCCGTAAGCTTTTTGGACTATGTTCTCCCTACCTAGAGAGCTTCATTTAGCTTGGTTTGTGTGCTTTCTTAGTTTAGCCCACCCTATGATGTGTTAAGTGTGGCCTTGTGTGAAGTTCTTTTTCATTTTTTATTTGAATCCCTCGATCAGTGCTAGTTGTCAGTTAGGCAGTAATGTCGATCAACCATCAACGCTATTTGTAGTATCGAACAATCATGCCGGTCATGTAAATTGGTGATAGTTGTAGTACTATTCAGTTGTGCTAGTCTCTGAGTTAAGAAAAAAATAGAATTTCTCCCATTCCAGTGCCAGTGTGTCTTGAGCCTCAGACTCTCTTCTTCTGCCCGAGGTGACTAGGATGATTTTTTTGCTTCATTTTCAATTGAATGAGTGAAATAGTCTCATTTGTTCTTTTATTTCAAGTGTCTCTTTTCTCTTTCCAAGCATAGATTACATTTCTTGGTTTCTCGATTAAAGCATTTATGTGTTTGGTTTGTTCAATTCATGGAAGAGGTTGCTTTTAGTTTCATTTATCATGCCTTGGTTTTGATCAATTCTTGTTTGGTCGAAATTGTGAAAACTTTCATTTAAAGTGCTTTATGTGAAAGATTCATTTTGCATTTTATGAAAAGGAGATCATTCTAATTTAGTTATGCGAAAATATTTCATTAGTAGCGTTATTGGGAAGCTAGAATTACATCCTCATAAGCATTGGAAATGAAATGAAACTTCTTATGTTGTTATAGGAATATTAAGTGAATTTAGGAGATTTATTAGAGAAAGATTTCATTCTTTGGTTGTTGCATTGATTTTGTGTCCCCTATCTCTGAATTAGTGTTAACTTTCATTGAAGACAAAGATCTATTTTCTCATATAGATGCATATAGGAGTTTTCAGATGATGGTAGTAGGGCCTTGTAATTGAAACCTAATTCAAGATCAACCGTTAAAATTTATTGAATTAACCTAAGGAAACATTGAAAATTAGTGCTCACATTTAGTGGTCTATGTTATAGATGTGTTCTGGCATCTTTAAACTTAGCAGCTATCATTCGCTTCGGCACTAGACAACTTTAGTATGTATTTGTGATCCCCTTACCATCGAGTATATAAAGGGAGACCCCATTAGGTTTTGAAGCCTTTATCTGTTGGAAGCTAGGTTTGTTTCCTGGTGAACACAATACACCAAACATAGCATTCATGAATATTTCCTGCCTGTACTTCTTGGTTTGTTGGGAGGTATTTTGTAGTTCACAGTTACCTGGTAATCCTTTTTGCCTAGAGTACCCTGAGTAGTCATTTTGATCTTTTTGACTCCCTAAATATAATAGATCACCTGAGCACTTGTCCTTTCAAACTTGTTTCAAATCGAAAGTGATAGAGTCACCTTTCACCTTTTTCTCGACTCTTAAAATATGAAAAGGAAAAGTTTTGTTTCAGTGTCTTAAAATTAACTACCCAAAAAATATTCCTGGTTAAAGTTATCTTCCTTAGTGATTCTTTAGGGTCTATTCCAATGGAAACATTTCCAGAGTCTACCAGTCAAGGATTCACCTCAGATGGGAATCTTGGTCCTTTTCCTTCTTTTGGAAATGTTGGTGCTCCTTATATGGCAACCTTGTCACTCCTTGGGTTAACCATTGGTTTACCTATCTGGTTGTTTTCAACCTCGGTGGTCCTAAGCATCTCGAATCTTGTCCAAACATCTCTTTCATTCGAACCATGTCATGATGATTTTGAGGTTGAACCCTTGCCTTCTTCCCCAATTTTTTCACCTTCCTCTTCTACTTCGATCAGTGAAAGTTTGAAATCTAGTAACTAGGAGGCTAAGAAGAAGACGAAGAAGAAGAAGTAAAATAAGCGAGAGCCCAACCATGCAACTATTACTCTAGATGCACCTCTTGTAGGAAAACCTTCTGATCCTCCACAGAAGGTTATATTCCCTTGCAAGTTGTGTAAAGGTGACCATCTCCTTTGAGACTGTCCTAGCATTCCTGGAGTCTTAGAGGTATGGCATCAAGACCTGAACTAACCATCCCCGTCGACCTCTAAAGATCATGTAGTTTTTGCGCCTTTAGTTAATGATGGTAAGAAGAAGGGAATGATTAGATTCCCCTATAGGTTATGTGAAGGAGAGCATCTTCTACCTTTTCCCTCTTATGGATAAAGCTTCCAAAGTTTTGGAAAACCTTATAGCTCCTCAACCCCAACTTCCTATTGGTTAGCTGAGGCTTTCTTCTAACCCTTTCCTCGTTGGTAAAGAGATTGACTTGAATTCATATCTTTCTCATCCTTCTCTTCCTGAGCATGACTCTCTTGTGTCTATTCCCGAACAACCATTGGTTGGAAAGAGTGTTGACCTAGTTTCGCCACCAGTCGCTCACTCTGTTCCGGAAGAGAGTGGTGATAATATTGCTCATGTTCTTCTCATCTCCTCAGATTCTCATGAATCAAAGAGTGACCCTCCAGTCCCAATTGTTCAGGAGAGTCCTTCTCCTATTCTTGTACAGCATGGGGGCAATCATATGATACCCCCACCAAGTACCTATGTCATCACTTTTGATTGGGGGCCATTGACTGCATTCTGCCTCCCATATTTTGTGCCTTTCCAAATCATAGTAAAAGCCTATAATATGGTAGTACCTAGCACTATATTATATGAAGGCGCATCTGTTAGCATCATGTCTTCTACTACTTGGAAAGCTTTGGGCTTCATGTAGCTTGTGCATATCACTTAGAATCTATTGGCTTTCAACGGAGGAACCAGTCAACCCTTAGGGATCCTTCCGAAGTTCCCTATTACTTTGGGAGGAAAGATTGTCTATATAGACGTGATGGTAGTTGAAGGTCTGTTAGATTTCAATATTCTCCTTCGACATGACTATGTTTATGTCATGGGAGCTCGTTTTTATTGAATTTTCCATGTGGTTTGTTTCCGCACAAAGGGATTATTGTGACTATTGATCAAATGCCATTCATTGGTCACCAGGTGCCTCCTTTACAACCATCATCCCCTATTGGCTCTTGTTTTCAAGTAGTACCTTCCCCAACACAGGTCAATTATGTAGCTACCTATTTTTTCTCCACTTCTGCTAGTGATCGCACACATGTTATAGTACGTTATGTACTGGGGGCATTGGAACCTGATTTGTCTATGGTACCAATTGACATGTATTCCTCCCAGAGTGTGGTTCTTCCATCTAGTGAATCCCTCTTGGGAGCCATGTTCTCGTATGGTCCATGATAATATGTATGAGGATAGTTCCTGGTCTTGTGTCAACCTCATTAAAAAATGAAACAAAGGGTGCGAGCATAATTCCTTGTCTTGTGTCAAGCTCATTAAAAAATGAAACAAGGTGTCTGAGCATAGTTTATTCCTGTATCAAACTCATTAACAAATGAATCAGATGTCTGAGGAGAGTTCCTGATCTTTTGTCAACCTTGTTAAAAAATGTAACAAAGGTAATGAGGAGAGTTCTTTGTCTTTTTTCAACCTTGTTAAAAAATGAAACAAAGGTAATGAACATAGTTCCTTGTCTTATGTCAAGCTTGTTAAAAAATGAAACAAGGGGTCGGAGCATGGTTCCTGGTCTTGTTTCAAACTCCTTAAAAAATGAAACAAGGAGTCATGAGGATATTTATTTCACTGTATCAACCTCGCTAAAAACAAAACAACTCCCTTTTCCAAATCGAGTCTTAGCTTAAGATTTCATAAAATCCCAGTCAAGTCTTTCCAAGATCTCGAAAGTGAACCTTCATTCCATTCATCTAGTTAATTGAAATGAAGCTTTGGGGGCATGTACCTCGATTAAGTCATTATGCTGGGGGCATGCAAACTTATAGCAAGCATAGCTTTTCCTTTTAAGCTTGTGTAAGCATGAAACCAAATCCAAGCATAGTTTTCCACGGTTCAAGCTTGTGTAATAATGAACCCATGACCAACTTACATCTCGTGATTGTCATTTTTATCAGCTAATTTCTACTAGATGAGCCTTGGTTGTTTCATTCCATCGCCACCATCTCTTTGGCCGATCATATGCTTTCACTTGGTTGTTATTCCTTTCCTGAGGGACCGCATCAATGAGTGGTTTTATTAGCCAACCTCTTCACCATTACATGTTTTGAGAAGTTCCACCATTCCCGAACTAGTTGCTACCCTTTATACCACTTGTTCCTCCAAGATGAGTCACATTTCAGCTCATTTCTCGACTCGTTAAACTCAGATGAAAACATTGCTGAGTATTTTTTTCCCTTTTTGACTCATTAAAGAGAATAAAAATGGGGGGGTCTGCTTTCATCTCTTTTTCGACCCTTTAGAAACAAAAAGATTGTCGAGCCCTTGTCATTTCGAACTCGCTAACAGATGTGAAATGTTGTGTGCTCAGTATGAGTTTATCGCTTTTTTGGGCTGGGAGGCACTATTTATGAAAAAGGTACTCCTTGGCTTAAATGGTCAAGCAGTTCTCTCAAGTATTGTTTTCTACCTTTTTGGGTTCGAGAGACACAAATGTATGAAAAGGGACCATGTGGATTTTTCTTTTACGTGTCTTTTTCAAACTCTCTAAACATGAAAAAGATACCAAGTTACACCTTTGTCGAACTCGTTAAGCTATTAAACGGCATCATATTCATCACCATGACGAACACGAGCTTCTCCTTCCTAGGGCTCGTTAACCTTACTAGGTGGGATTCATCCGAAAGATGAACTTACAGTGCAAGCATATGTTATCCCCTTCAAACTTGCAATTAAAAAAATAATTGGTGTACTCGCCAGAAATGGTGGGGGGGGAAATTGGAAATCTATTTGTTGTGTCGACAACTCACTCTTGAGCATGACACTCTTCGCTTCGTGTCAGGTTGGGACATCGTCCTTTGTATCATCGACCTTCCTGGGTTTGGGCCATTCATTTTTTCCTTCCATCTGATCTCTATCACAACTTCATGAACACCGATCTTATAGATCCAAAAGTTGTTAGGCTTCTAGTTGTGTTGCCAATATGTTCAAGATTTTTCCTTCTACAGTTACACTTACCTTTGATTCTCTGTATCATCCAAAATCATTTTGCATCCTCTCGTCTCACATCGATGATGTGGGATTCATTATGGCCCTCCTTCGACACGGTCACTTTCCATCAACTTCAACTCATTATCCAGGAAGCTGACCGAGAGACTCCTTTCGAATACCTTAGAGCTTGCATGCCTAAATGGCAAGTTATTCGCACTTGACGACAAGTTCACATCATTGGCTTTCGATCGAGTGATTTCACAGGTGTTTGACTTAAATTCTTTTATTCACATTCCATGAATTGTGTTGATAGTACCTTGAGGGCCATTTTCATTATTGGTGGTTTCTCTCACACTTGTTAACAGTTTACATCATTGACTGGTAATTAAGTGACTTTATAACATGTTCGACATCAACACATCTATTCACATGCTAGAATTTGTACTTTGATGGGGTTGTGTTGAAGTGCAAAACCCTAGAACCAGATCACATAAGTCCCGGTTTTGAAGTAGTGTGACATGGTTTATGATGATATGCATGTCTCTTTCAAATGGCTGGTTGTGACCAGACCATGAGTTATCATATGTGATCCTTCTCATTATTGGATGGTTGTGACCATACCTTGGTTTCATTATGATCCCCTTTAACAGATGGTTGTGCCCATACCTAGATCCATTTACATGATGATTATCTAGATGGATGTGTCCATGCCACGATTCATGTATCATTTGAAAGAGATCTCAGTTTATGTATATGTATCTGTACTTTCTTACAAGTTTTCCAATGACAGGTTGGTTCCCCACACTGATTTATAAAGCATTTCATCCCTCACTCTGATTCGGCCTTCACGCTTTAGGGGGCATCTGTTACATAGCAGTTTGTTAGTGTCCCTGTACTCTTCGTTCCTTGATCCTGGAGGACCTCTACAGTGAGCCCCACATTCTTTTCCTTGGTGGAGAAACTCCCATTATTTCCTTCTTCCTGAGCAGATCATTTCCCTTTTGCACCATTTCCCCTGAAACTTCCACTTTTCCCAATTTACAAGGCCGATGCTAATGGACTTTGTCTCCCACGTGCCAATGTGTAGAGATTAGCACTATTCCCCACGCCAATCAGTGCGACTGAGCTGTGTTCCAATCACGTCAGTCCTGTTATGGAAAGTTTTTTAAATTAGAGTTGAAGCTTCCAGCTCTAGAAGCTCTGTAACGGAAGTCTGGTAAATGGTTTGGCTGGATGAGGTTGAGGATGACAGTTTCAGCTCCTCTCCCCTATAATTATGGAACTACCTCAAGGGATAAGTCCTTCTTCCATCAGAAGAGGATCCATCTCCCATCCATATTTCCTATATAAACCTCCCTTCTTTCCAAGCACAAACTAGTGATAGTCATAGTTAGAGTTTTGGCTAAGTGTGAGTATACTATTTTGATTAGACAAGCAAGCTGTCACTAGATGTAGCCACCTAGTTGTGTGAGGGATAAGTGTGTTTGGTTTGGAGTGAAACTTAAAGGGAAGAGCCCTTAAGCTATTTTTTTTGAAGCCATCGTGAAGTGTTAGTAGAAGTGTGTGGGAACCTAGTCTTGTCAGAGGAAGACTGCAACGTCAAGACGAATCATTGTAATCTATCTTTGATGTTAATATATGCAACTGTCAATTGATTTCCTACATGTTTTGTAATATTACATATTCCTATCTTAATGCTTCTTGACCCATTAAGTAGGTTGAATTGCAATTTGTCTATTATTATGTTTGTGTCTGCACTTATAATTTTACTTCACCACAGCCCCTCGAACCACATGATCCCCTTGGATCTCAGATCGAAGAGTATGCAAGTCTCTTTTAGGCCATTTGATTTTCATCTTTGCTATATATCCAAAGCATCACATGTCTTGTCAAATTGGAAAAGAAAACAACACTGTAAACTGATCAACCTGCGTCCCCTACCAAGCTAGCAGACAAACCCTTCCACTAGCCACAAATCGTAGTTTTTAGCCTAGAAAGTGTGAGCTCATAGGTTTCAATTTGTTTATTATGAGCCATATAGCACTTCTGGACCCAGAATGTGTGATGCGACTATGAGAAAGGGAAAGAGTGTCTCAGGGAGTTGCCATGTGCCAAAAATCACGAAACAAACCACTGAAATTGAAGAGATGAGTAAGGTCACCTACCTAAAAGTCGTATATCCTGATTCCAACTTTCAGTTTGTCCTCTACGATCTCCACAAGATTTAGGGCCTTTTCCTCCTCTCCAAATTCGCCACAGCTCACTTAGCAAATGAATCCAAATTGGACAAAAATTGTCCTTTTATAGAAAAATCCACAATTTTTTTGTCGCCCATTGCAACTAGACCATATCTCATTTTTATGAACTATTAGAACCATTGGAAAGCTCTCACCAAGCTATAAAATGGGTCTTCTTTAGTTTTAGATGATTTGACACTTCACCCGGAAACCATTTTTCCAAGAAGGTCACTTCATCACCCCTCAAAATCGACTTTCTTCATAAAGCAACACTTGCAATTTCAGGTCTACCTCCTCTAAACACTTTTCATGTCATATCTTGATTGCATCGTGAGTAACCATCATCATTTACTCATGTTTTCATTGTCCCCATCGGGCCTAGTCTGTGTGGAAGTGTCATTGAGTCACCCTTGTTCATAGCATCTGTGATGAGTCACCCTTGCATCCTTGGAGTCTATTTCATGTCCCATCATATCATGTCACAATATTCCATCCATATTTCCATACCATTCATCCTATGTCACCCATTTTGGCCTCCAATCATATTGTCCCCATCCCCTCCAGAGTTGAGGCAGTTGCTTCCAGGTCAACCATGCACTTTATGCTCTGACAAGGGATGTCATTTGTTTGGCCCTCAGTACCATTTTCCCATTATCCCTGGTGTCATTCCATTAGTCACATTACTATTTTACCTCATTCTTTATTTGAGGATACTCATTGCCTCATCTATCGCGGGCCCTATTCTATCGACATCAGCTCATTTATTCGAAAATAACGTCCTAAAAGGCGTTGTATCTTGATTCTAGCTTCCATTCTTGTTCGGTGCCTTGGATTGAGCAGAGGGTCCCATTATTTCCCTTTGACTTGGTCGTTTCATGTTTGTGATCCATATACTTGATGGTTCACTGATGCAGTAGATTGTACCAGTGATTCCCATGTGTGTGTGAGATGTTTTAGACCTCATGAGAGGATGGCCCTTCAGGTAGGCCCCCACATGCCCAAATGCATACCTACTATGTTACAACCTCAGATGCAGTTCCACAAAGTTTATGGGTTCAATTCCTACCGGTCACAGTGTTCATAGCATGCATGTCTCCTCTAGATGATCCATTCAGTTTTACAGAGCCCTTCCATGTTCAGCAGGGCTTATTTGGTTGTTCTACCCTCCCTCCCACCCATTTTTTGAGTGAAGGGACTTTGTATATCATGTACTCGGATATTAGTGTATTAATTCATGGATCATGTTTTTACTAGGTGCATTATGTATATGGGACACATTGTATTATTTTTTGGCACCATTATGTGAGTGTGTCATGTACCATTCAACATGTATTGTATTTCTCAGTTTCATATTTTTGGTTGAACCATTATTTTTGTACTAAGTTATCTGGGCGGGTATGGGTACGCCTCGCCTACCTCATTGAGGTATAGTACCACAAAAAACAAAAAAGGAGACTGACATTAGTCTCACCACCTCTGTCACTATCCTCGCTCTGCTTCAGCTTCATTCGTGTCTCTCTCTCTCTCCATGAGTTCCCTGTGTTGTCTAGCGATTATGTCTTTACAATGTACTTCGGTCATATGTTTTGCTCCTAACATTCGTACGTTTGGGGGCAATCTGTTATCACCAAAAAAATTGATCATCTAGCCTAATTTACTAGATAGATCAATGTACACCATGTAAACCCAGTTTTACCATAGTAAAATTGCTTTCACTGTGAGAAATTACCTAATAAGCCACCTTTATTAAGTAATTTATAGTTAAACCCATGAAGAATAATTAAATAAATCACTATTTATTTGATTTTCTTCTACGAATAATTAATTAAACCATTGTTTTATTATTATTCCTTGTTAAATTTGACCCAATCATGAAAATTAAACAAATAAATCATTATTTATCTTATTTTTCTCTAAGAATAACTAATTAGTCATTAATTAATTACTATTATTTGTTAAGCTTGATTAAATCCCTTAGGAATAATTAAATAAATCATTATTTATTTATTATTCCTTAGCAAATTCCTTGAGATAATAAATAAATCATTTATTTATTTATTATTTCTAAATAAAAGTTTAAATATTTTTCTCTCCTAAACAAATATAATAAAATATTCCACCTAGTAATTCCAAGAATGGGATCAACAATATTTTATTATTGCTGATTATTCAAGGATAGCTCAATATTTGTTGATTAAGTTTTAAGTTGGTGTCTCCCTCATAACTTTGGATAATCTTATCCCAAATTCCATTTATTGTGTTCAATTTCATTACATTCACAAACTGGGACTTGGCCAGACTTCCCAAGATGGAATTTACAACTTTTGTATTGATTTCATATTGTTTCTTTCCTGCAATATCTGTGGGGATGGAGGCTAGATATAGATATCCTCTTTAAACAATTTCCGATACATCAGCTTGTAGTGCATATAAGTATGCTCTCATCCTAACTTTCCAAAAGATAAAGTTAGTTCCATTAAATATAGGTGGCCTAATAGTAAGTACTTCTTAAATACCCATCTTGATAGATCTCTTTCAAGTGATCAAACGTCAGCTGAAGCAATGGGCCCTGACACAAATTATTGGTAAAAATACGGGGGGGGGTGAGGGCTGAGTCAATATTTTCAAATCATTTAACTTTTCAATTTTATATCCATATATTTTTACGTGACTTTACTAAAGGGAACCCGCATATGCATGCTACTTTTCAGTTAATTCATCATTTGTTTATCTCAAGCCAGTGCATCAATACTTGATTAGACATTAAATAAATAGTAACCATATATAGTAAGAACCAAATAAACCATCACATAAGAAACACATCAACATAAATGAACACCAGGATTTTTAGGTGGAAACTCAATGTGGGAAAAAACCACCATTGTTATCGTCTCTTTCTTCCATATATTATAAGGAAAACTTCTTACAATCTTGTACTAGTGTAGACTCATACCAACATGTAGTCACCCACTTGGAGAAGGCTACAACCTTCTCTCATTCTCTAGCACCCACTGGAAGAAAGATCTAACCCCCTGATCTCATTTACCGGCATCCATCAGAAGGGAGTTCCAACCCCCTGATCTAATTTACCAGCTACCACTAGAAGGAACCTTTGACTACCTCATTGAAGGCTCCAACCCTCAACACCTTTCTGGACCACATTCCCTAACTTTTCATACTAGATCCACCTACTAAAACACATCACAGTTGTAAGCCACATTTCATCAAATTTTCAAATTGGACCCACTACCATCATTTAAGCCCAAAATCAAATATCAAAACTGAAAACTGATCACTGCAACACAATCATTGAAACAACGAAACTCTAACCCAACTAAATCAACCAGTTACTAAATCAAATGAAGCCCTACTCAATCATCTTATAACATAGTTACTAATCAAACAAGAACTGTTACTTCAAACTGACCACTTGAGCCTGAAAACCCCAAAAAAACACAAAAAGACAACCCAAAAATAAAAAGTGTTGATTCTGCATCACCAAAAAAAAATTCAGAGTAAATTTTTAATATTTTTTAAAAATAACAGTAAAAAGCAATAAAAGCCATTTTGTTTGGTGGAAAAAACACCTTGAAATCGAAAAGTGTTGATGCAAGAATAACGGTTTTTTTTTTTTTTTTCAAGGTACATTTTCAACATTTTTTAATGATGTTAAAAATAAAATATCATGGCTCTGAAAAACTTTAAATTTCCAACGATTTTCAAACATGACATTAAAGATAAAATATCACGTCTTTGAAAAGTCTTAAAATTCCAAGGATTTTTAAGCATGACATTAAATTTAAATATCACTTCTTTGAAAAAACTTAAAATTCCAACAATTTTCAAGCATGGTGTTAAGAAAAAATACTTATAATTGTTTTCAACCATAGCATGAAAGATAAAATATCACGACTTAGAAAAACATTAAAATCTTGACAATTTTTCAACCATGGAATTAAAACCAAAGATTATGACTGCAAAACAATCTTAAGTTTTCAAAATATTTCAAGCATGACATTATGGATTAATGTTATGACTAAAAAACTTTAAAAATGAACACCTGAATGAAAGAGCTATTATATGAAGAGTAATTTTTTTTAAATTCTAAATGTATAGCGATTTTAAAATTTCAGCCTAAGACAACTTGATACATTGAAAAAATGAGTAAATAAAATCAACTATCAAATTGCACATAATGGGATTGGGTTGCCAGACAAGAATCGACATGGACCCTCCAAAAAAATAATATATATAAGAAAACAAAATTCAAATATCGAAAAAGAAAAGAAAAAAAAAAAGAAAACATGACAAAAAAATCAAATATAAAAAATATATAGAAATCACATAAAATAAAACTATAAAATGTAAAAAAAAAAATAATCACTCCATGTAAAATAAAAAAAAAAATAAAGTAAATGTAAAATAAAATAAAAACAAAATAAAAAATTAAAAATTAAAAATTAAAAAATAACAAAAATAAAAAAAGTTACAAAAATAAAATAGAACATTAAAAAAAAATCCCTGGCCACCCCAAGGCCCAACTGGCCAAGGCTGGCAAGGGGATGGTTCATGATGAAAAATAAATCAAATATCCAAAAATATATAAAAAAAAAAAAAAAAAAAAAAAAAAAAAAAAAATTAATTAATTAACAACTATATATATATATATATATATATATATATATATATATATATATATATATATATATATATATATATATAATTTAAGGAAAAAAAGAAAAACTACTTTTTTAAGTTAAAAATAAAAAACCTCATTTAAAGAAAAAGTTAAATAATTAACAAAAAAAATTAAATAAAAAATTAAAAATTAAAATTAAAAAATAAAAATAAAAATTGAAAAAAAAATTATAAAATAAAAAAAAAAAAAACCCTTCCCTCCACCTCACCCCAACTCCCCTCACTCCCCTGTGCCACCCCACCCTAGCCCCAATCCCTTCCTCACCCTACTTGTCCCTCTCCCCCCTCTCCTCCGCACCCCCTCCCTCTCCCCTTATGCCTCCACCTCACCGCAACTCCCCTCACTCCCCTGCGCCACCCCACCCTAGCCCCGATCCCTTCCTCACCCTACTTGTCCCTCTCCCCCCTCTCCTCCCCACCCTACTTCGGCCCACCCCCTTCCTCTCCCCTTTATGCCTCCACCCCACCCCACCCCTCTCCTCCCCTCCCACCACTTCCCTCCCCCCTCTCCCCTCCCCACTCGACCCTCCTCGCATGCCGAGGACCCCAACCAGCTGCCCTTTGGTTGTTGGCTAGGGGCCCAGGAGGGAAAGGAGGGCTAAGAGTAGTCGCCCCCCTCTCCCCACCCTACATAGGGCCCTAGCTAGTGGCCCTTTCGCCACTGACTTGGGCCCAGAGCAGGTGGGGAGGGGAAGGAGGTACGGGGAGGGGTTGGGTGGGGAGTGGAGAGAAGGATAAAGGGGGTGGACGAGGAGCAAGGGAGGGGTAGGCTAGGGTGGGTAGGGAAGCGGGGTTGCAGGCGGGCTGGACTGGGATGAGTAGGGGAGGACAAGGAAGGAGGTAGACTGAGTGGGGGTGGGGAGGTGGAGGGAAGGGGGATTTTTTTTATATAATTTATATTTTTTTAATGTTTTTTTTTTATAATTTAATTTTCTATAAAAAAATTAATTTTTAAATTTAAATGTTTTTTAATTTGTTTTTTTACTTTTAATTGTTTTGAATTTGTATTTATTTATATATTTTTATTTTTTATAATTTAATTTTAATTAATTTTTTCTTATTTTCTTTTAATTTTCTTTTATGTTATTTTTAGATATTTATAATTTTAATTAAAAAAAAATCCTAAATTCTTATTTTATTTCTTAATTTTTTTTTTATATAAATTTTTTAATTTAAATATTTTTAATCTTTTTATTTTAATTGATTTATTTTATTATTTTTTTCCTTAACATTTTTTTTTTAATTTTTTGGGTAATTATTTAAAAAAAAATTAATGAAGATTTTTTTTTTAACTTAAAAAAAATGGTTTATATATATAGATATAGATATAGATATAGATATAGATATAGATATAGATATATATATATATATATATATATATATATATATATATATATATATATATATATATTTTTTTTTTTTTTATTTTTTATTTTTTTTCCGTTAATTTTTTTTTCCATTTATTTTTTATTTTTTTATTTTTACAAGTTAATTTTGGTTTTTCTTTTTTTTTATTCAATTTTTGTTTTTTTTTGTTTTATTTTTATGTTTTATTGCCAACATGAAAATCACCAACATTTAAAAAAAATTATTCACACTTAATACATTAAAAAATTTAAAGTGTAAAAAATAAGCCCTCTAAACAAAAAGGGTTGATTCTCATTAGCACTTTCCAAAATCAAGATGGAAATCACTAACAAAAAAAAATGTTACACTTGATACATAAAAAAAATTAAAGTGTCAAAAATAAGCCTTCTAAAAAAATGTGTTGACATTGCATCAACACTTTTCGAAATTAGCATGAAAATCACTAACATTTTAAAAAAATGTTCATACTTGATACATAAAAAAAAATTGAAGTGTCAAAAATATGCTCCAAAAAAAAGGTGTATTTTGAATCACCTTTTTTCAAAATCGAGTGATTTTTTGCTACCTCAAAAAAAGGGGTACTAGGTAATTTTCTCGTTTGATCTGTAACTATGTTTTATTCTCAAACAACCAGAACAGTCAGATCATTGTAACCATAGTACTAATATTGAACCCAACACTCCATCATCTTATTGAATCAACTGAAAACCCTCATCAATAAACTATCAAAATATATATGCTACTTTGTTGTAGCAAACCCACATGTATACATGACTTCATTGAAGCACACCCATGTACATATCTCAAAACATTGAACACTAAAACTGAATCACTATCACTCTGAAACAAACATTGAATCATACACAAAACCACTACATCATTCTGAAATTAACACAGAACCACCCCTGATCTTTATTCACAAACAACTAGTAGCCTCATCATTCTTCAATCAATCAATCCTCATAAAAAACATCATTATTAAGCCTTGATCATCAAGCAAGGCATCATTGACAGACAACAAAAACACAGTAATACTGATTAAACTAACTATACATCTTTTCAACAAAACCCTAGCTTAGATATGTGCTTTCCTCAAAACTTTTCTAGGTGTATACACGCTTCTCCATAATCAAACTTGTGTATAGATCTAAATATATACATGACTTACCAGTATTAAAACCATGTGTGAACACACCTTTCAAGTGTTCAACCTCGCGTATAGATCTACAATTACTGTCACAAATCTTTGTTGCGTCACATAGCTTTAGACATACACATATCTCAACATACACAGAAAAACCACACGTCAAGACACTACCAACATCAATCAAATCAACCCATAATCAAAATTTTCATTTCAGATCTATTAGATCTAATTCATCATTGTTATAGACATATTTGTGCACTGCAACCCCAATCACATATGTCCATAAGCTAAGGGCTTCTAAGTCCCTAAAAGTGTGTTTCAAACCCTGAAGGAGCAAGGTCAGTTGATTACATCATCTCCCAAAGGTTTTCCATGAAAAGCTACTCAGAACTGGTCAAAGCAGGACCATACAGACTGCCCAGTGCTAAAGGTGTAATTCATCTCACCTATCACATGCAAAAAGTGCGATGCATACTGGAAAGCACTTCTATAGGGTGTGATGAGCGAGAGCAGACAAATGGCACAAGCAGTTTGTTAGGTGGAAACCCAGAGAATCTTCTAGAAACTGCTCATTTGACACTTGCCTCTATGAGTTCGCCTAGGGATGAGTAATAGATCTAAAATCTCCATGTGGAACCAGGAACTATTAGAGAGATGAAACTAATCAAAATCCCAGAAGCTCACTCACCCCCCTACAAATATCTATAAATGGATCCCTCATCCAAGAGATCCAAAGGTTGGAATTTGGTAATTTGCAAAGAGGTGTTGTTGGTTTCTCTTTGAAGACGTTGTTGGGTGATCTTGCTTTGTGTGAGGTGAAGAGGGATTTCAAGCTGGGAGGATGGCACTGGGTCAGACCAAGTGGTTGTAATCCTCTCTTTTACGAATTTTACTAATAAAGATATTTTATTTTTCCTCCATATTCTTGTGTATCTCTAAATATTGTGTTTGTTATATGGATTTGTATGGTCAATATATATATGATCCTATATTGTTTACAGTGAAATATCTCTATGCTTTGATGGTATTATGCTGCTATGAATCTACAGGTGCTCTTTGAAGCTGGACAAGTAAGGAAGCAGTGACAAGATTCTGTCAAAGGGGGAAGGAAACAAGCAAGGAGCCAAGCGAAAGACTGAGGTTGGTACTCTCTGCTTCTTTCTCATCTCTCTCTCGTAAAGGAAAAACAAGTGACTTTAATCTGTTTGTTTCTAAGATAGCTACCCATCTTAGTGGGACTAGCAGCTTTGAATAGACACTAGATTTCCCGATAACAAAATGACGACTCCAATGGTGAGCGATTAGTTTGATTGCTTGTCTCTATTTGTTTGATTCATAAACCATAGACAGAGCCTGAAGTTAAGCCAGCTAGCCTTCGAACTGCATTTTCTATGCAAGTGCAAAGTAGATCAACGCTGCTTTAGTCAATCTCCAGGTTTGTTTATGAACTGAACAATTGACTTGCAAACATCCTAAGTGCCCTAGAGGTAGCTTGAGTAACCTCATTGGATCAGCCATATACTTTGTAGTTACTGACTATCATTTGCTCGGCCTAAATGCCTGAACTAAACTGCAAACTGCGACCAAAAGCCAAGTTAAAGTTTCATTCCTTGACCATCGAACCATCTCCTTTAGGAAATATGGATGCATCGCACCTCCCGTGTGCAGTAGGTGGGATGCATCCCGATTTCCCTGTGTTGCAGGTGCGATGATCAGACAAGACTAGATCTGCCTCCAGATTTTGGTTTTTTCTTCACTATCTTCAGTTTTATTCAGGAGTTTTACTGTCTGTGATTAGTAGATCACTATTGAAACCCCCTTCTTTACAACATCCAACCTCTATTGTACAAATAATTGTGAATGTTTTTATGTATTGTGCGCCATTTACAGTTCTCTTTTACAAAATAGTAGCTTAATCAAACTGTCGTCTTTTGATTTGGAAGTGTCGCAAGTGTCGTTTTCAGTCAAAGAAAATAATACTTCTCTTTTTGATAGTCGATTACATTATTACTCTTGTATTTGACCTGAATCTATAAGTATTTCAATTGTCGAAAGCAGTTTTCAATTCAAAATCGCAGAGTGTTGTCTTCCCTTCCTGTTTCTTTTGAAAAGGAAAATCATCAGTACTATCGCTTTAAAAGAAGAGATAATTCAGATTTTTTACTTAGCATTATTTTTGTCATTCATACATTAAGAAAGAAGAAAACAAATACATGCATGTGCATTTGAATTTAGAGTACTTGTTGATTGTGATTTAGAACAGTGCATCTAGTGTGTGCTTTCTACTCTATGTTGAAAGAATTTCATTTCTTTCCTTAGTAGCTAGGATTTTCATTGCAAAAAGAAGATTAAACAATTGTTTATCATCTTAGATTTCATTTTAGGAATTGTATATCTACATCACGCGGTGAACCTTAAAAGCAAACTTCTTAAGAAAGATCAACTGTAAAATAAATTCAATGAACATAAAAACACTTTGGAACCTAACACACAACATTTAGAAGTCTAGGCTAGAGACGTATTCCGGCGTCGTAAAGCATGGTAATTGTCGCTTTCATCATAGGTTGGGTGATTCCTCTTCTTTGAGAAGGTAAGTGCCAGTATGGACTTGTGCTCCCACGTACCGTCAAGTATATATTGGGAGACCACAATAGGCTATATCCTTTATCCTTAGGAAGTCGTTTCTGCTGCCCTATCGATTGCAATGCACTGAACACAACATTCGGGAAGATTGACTGCCATATCGTAAAAAGTATTCTGCAGTTTTGTGATTGGTTTGGTAATCCCTATGTTTAGATTTCCAGAGTAGTCTCTTTCATTCCTTTTCAGACTCCTTAAAGGAAAAGGTCCATCTGAGCACTTGTCACTTCAAGCTCATTAAAAATCAAAGGCGACTAGAGTCATCTTTAGCTTTTCCTCGACTCTTAAAAATTGAAAAAGAAAGTTGTTCCAAAGCGTCAAAAATTCATTTAATTCAGAATAACATTTTCCCCTCTTATTTTGAGTTGATCAAATAATCCGCAATCGTGGAAGAAAGTCAATCAAAACCCCGTCGTCATGGAGATTGACGAGTCAGCCGTCTTTAACTCCGGAAACCAAACCATTCCGGGTCAAGCGAACTCATTTAACTAGGTCAAAGTCTCCTGGTTTGTTTGAAACTTTTGTTTCAACATCCTCTGAGACTCTAGTTACTCGAACTATTTCTGGTACCTCTAGCTCTACAGACGAAGTTCTGCAGTTACAAGAGGACATTAGAACTGATCCCAGTGTAACAATAAACACTTATTTCCTGAACTAGCTCCATCCAGGGTTGATTCGCAAGGTGTTACACCTCCAACATCTGTTGCTGCAGAATCTATACCTTCTTCGGCACCAGAAATATTTTACGGACCTGACAGTCTACCTCTCCCACCTGGATTGATTGCTATAGAAGAGATTACGCAGGATCATCCATCTAGTAGTCCATTGCATTTTGGGACTGAAATCCACCTATATCCTTCTACTTCAGAAGTTAATACTCCTTCAGCGCAAGTTCCTGTAGAAGCGCTAGGAAGTCTTTTGGATAGACTCGATATGTTTGGACAACCATCGACATCTAGGACTGTCTCATTCGATACAACGGTAGCTGAACCTCCTGCCACCACTCCGACGATCTTCACTAGTATACCATCTGTCCCAACTAGCTCTCAACCGCTAGAAGGAGTCCACCAAGGGACTGTTATGACAATATGGTCTGTTCCCGTTAGTTCATCTGGAACAATATCTAGAATCTCTTATGTTGAATCTCAACAAATTGATCCTTCACAACAATATCAATTTGGGCAGTCTGGTCTCCAAAGGCTAATCATTCCTTTGAGCACTAGATTGCCGCCATATGGGGGGCACTACACCCTGTCATTGTTCCCTCCGGGAGAACAACCATATGTGAGTTCACAACTGAATTCAGGTCAAATTGAAATCACATCCAGCGGTTGGGTGCCAATACTATCTCAACAACCAAGAGTTGTATACTCAATGCAACCGAGTCTACCTGTGTCGAATATCCCCACTACACCAACTATTGTGACAATGTCGCAAGTACAAGCATTGCCTGTTACATGCCAACCTCAAGTTTCTCAGGTGGTTGTACAACAACCTCTTGTCTCATCGACACAACCGCAATCGCTAGTTAGTGGCTCCTTAACTGAAGCAACTCAGGCTCAAACAGGTACTATTACCCCTCATCTTGGTCAAATGTATAGTATTGGGCAATAGCAAATGGTTTCACAACCATGGATGGTGCAATATCAACAACCGCAATTCCAACAAGCTTACCAAGGACCTAAGTGGCAAAACTATGTAGGTAATGGGCAGCTGTATATTGAAAATCGTTATAACCAATCGTCTCAAATTGGTTATGCCCAACCACCTTATCAAATTTATCAGCATCAAATGCATTATGCTGGTATGCAAAGACCCACTGCTTAGGCGATCCCATCTTATCCTGGGTATGCTTTGCTGAACCTGAATCAACAGTTTCCCTTCGTGGCAACTCTAGAGTTACCAGATCTAAATCGGCTAACGAACGATCCAATCGCTTATGCCCCTTGGTGGCTGGCGATTCCTCATCAACTTCCATCAGATATTCCTAAATTTAATGGAAATCCAGGTGAAGAAGCGTCGAATCATGTGATGACCTTTCATCTGTAGTGTTCATCTAACACTCTCAATGATGATTCGATTCAGCTTCACCTTTTTTAGCGAGCGTTAACTGGTCTGGAAACAAAATGGTACATCGAATTTCCTAGAGCTTTGTTTGATAACTTAAGCACCTTTGCCACAACCTTTTTAACCCATTTTCAATTACCAATAAGGTATGAGATAGGAACAAAGTTTCTTACCAATTTCAAGCAAACGACGACCACTCACATGTCCGATCATATTCATGAATGGAAACGTCGTCGTAGAATGGTAAAAATATATGTCCCTGATCAGCTACTAGCTGAATGATTTATTAAGTCTTTGTTACCTTCTATAACAGAAGATGTGGCGAAGGGAGGGTTGTCACTGAAGAGCAGGTGATTGCTCGTGCGCAATATCTAGACTTGATCTATACTCAGTCTGGCACACTCTATGACAAAATCCCTGATGCTCCGAGACTAGAATTCTTTTTTCCTCCTCCTCCTAAATCAAACAAAGACTCTCATGTCAGCAATGGCATGATAGGTATGACGAGCACGAAATCGACAAAGGCTACATCTAAGAAAGCCCGTAAGATTTCTGATCAAAATGCAAATGAAGCAATTCTAGTCTCGGAGGGGTAAAATAGTAGAAATTGATGTGGAAGTTATCGATGGAAACCTCGATTACAACATCCTACTGGGAAGGCCCTGGATTTATGCTATGGCTGTCATTGTGTCGACATACTTTAGAAATATTGCATTTCCCTTCCAAGTGGGAATTCCAATCGTCGATGAAAAGACCTTCCTCCCCAACAGTTCACAAGTTACGGGAAGCATTCCGATGATCCACGGAAGCTCTCAGTCGCTTCAAAATATCAGAGTAGGCCTACTAAAAGTCCCTACATTGATGGGTACTTTTGCCCTACTGCCTCCAAACAACATGGCAGAAGTGGCAATGGTGGGAACCTGCAATATGGTATCTTCCATTCAGAAGATGTCTGAAAATGATATTAGCATGGATCGTCACCAAGTGTTGCCTCCAAGCCCAATAGAAATATTGTAGCAATCAATGTTCTCAGCATGGGAGGCAAACCCCAATGAACGCTCGTCAAGAATTTGGGTAGATAGGTATAAGGAGTATGGTACCTCTTCATATCCTTGGTCGCATGTACATTCTACAAACGAAGGAATTGTTTAGTCAATGAACATATAGGGGGCACCATGGGAAGATTACCACCATCGTTCCCATCTTCCGGATTACATCGAAGATTACTCCAACGACCTTAATCATCCATCAGTTTTTTATTTTCTATCAAATACTATAAATATGGAGAATTTCGAGAAAAATCTATCCAATATTGAAGAAACTATCACAATAAATATCTCGACAAAACCAGATGTTGTAGAAAATATTCATGTTGGCAAATCTTGTTCTTCTTCAGAACTGGAAATATATTACACTCTCTTTCGCAAGTTTAGAGATGTCTTTGCATGGTCATATGAAGAAATGCCAGGCATTGACTTGAGCATAGTTGAACACGAAATTAACATGTATCTAGATGTCAAACCAGTAAGACAACGGCTTCAGCAGGTGCACCCAAAGAAAGTCGATGCCATTAAAGAAGAAGTTGAAAAAATTCTCCATGCTGGTTTCATTTAACTAGTTCCACTAACTGATTGGGTATCAAACATTGTTCTTGTGATGAAAATAACAATTAGAGTGTGCGTCGATTACAGGGATGTAAACCAAGCTTCTCTAAAGGACAACTACCCTACACCCTTCATCGACGAGATAATTGATGAATGCACCGGATGTGAAATCTTTTTGTTTATTGATGGATTTTCCGGGTATAATCACATAAATATCCACCCATAGGACCAATCAAAGACTGCACTTATTTGTCCATGGGGCACATTCGTGTATTGCAAGCTACCTTTTGGTTTAAATAACGCAGGGACAACTTTTTATAGGGCAATGAATTATGCCTTCCATGACATCAAGAACATTGTTCAACCATACCTCGACGATCTTCCGGCTCACTCGTGAAAGTGGACCGATCATCCGCAACATTTGAGAGTAATATTTCTATGTTACCGACACTACAAAATAAGACTCAATCTGCACAAGTGTGTGTTTTGCGTCGGTTCTGGTCGTTTACTTGGATTTGTAGTTTCAAAGGACGGAATTTGTCTCGACCTGTGCAAGGTTCAGGCAATCATCGATTTCCCTCCAGCTTCAAATTTGCTTCCGATTCAGAAACTCCAAGGGAACGCAAACTTTCTAAGGAGGTTCATTCCAAATTATGCCAAACTTGCTAAAGGTTATATGCGTCTCTTGAAAAAGAAGTACCCTTCAAGTGGGATCAGGTCGTGCAAGCTTCCTTTCATGCTCTAAAGGAATCCCCAATAAAAGTATCATTAATGTATGCTCCTGATTATCAAAAAGACTTTAACCTGTATCTAGCTGCAGCAGATACAATCATTGCAACGGTTTTAGTTCAAGAAGAAAATGGAATTGAACATACTATTTATTATTTAAGATGAAACTTAAATGGTATAGAAAGAAAATACTCATATGTTGAAAAGCTAGCTATTGCAGCTTTTGAAGCAATACAAAGATTTCAAAACTATGTTCTCTTTCGAAAAACTACCATTTTGTTAGATTGCAACCCACTTGTAGAAGGCTACAACCTTCTCTCATTCTCTAGCACCCACCGGAAGAGAGATCTAACCCCCTGATCTCATTTACCGGCATCCATCAGAAGGGAGTTCCAACCCCCTGATCTAATTTACCAGCTACCACTAGAAGGAACCTTTGACTACCTCATTGAAGGCTCCAAACCTCAACACCTTTCTGGACAACATTCCATAACTTTTCATACTAGATCCACCTACTAAAACACATCACAGTTGTAAGCCACATTTCATCAAATTTTCAAATTGGACCCACTACCATCATTTAAGCCCAAAATCAAATATCAAAACTGAAAACTGATCACTGCAACACAATCATTGAAACAACGAAACTCTAACCCAACTAAATCAACCAGTTACTAAATCAAATGAAGCCCTACTCAATCATCTTATAACATAGTTACTGATCAAACAAGAACTATTACTTCAAATTGACCACTCGAGCCTGAAAACCCCAAAAAAACACAAAAAGACAACCCGAAAATAAAAAGTGTTGATTCTGCATCACCAAAAAAAAATTCAGAGTAAATTTTTAATATTTTTTAAAAGTAACAGTAAAAAGCAATAAAAGCCATTTTGTTTGGTGGAAAAAGCACCTTGAAATCGAAAAGTGTTGATGCAAGAATAACGTTTTTTTTTTTTTTTTTTTTTTTTTTCAGGGTACATTTTCAACATTTTTTAATGATGTTAAAAATAAAATATCATGGCTCTGAAAAACTTTAAATTTCCAACGATTTTCAAACATGACATTAAAGATAAAATATCACCTCTTTGAAAAGTCTTAAAATTCCAAGGATTTTTAAGCATGACATTAAATTTAAAATATCACTTCTTTGAAAAAACTTAAAATTCCAACAATTTTCAAGCATGGTGTTAAGAAAAAATACTTATAATTGTTTTCAACCATAGCATGAAAGATAAAATATCACGACTTAGAAAAACATTAAAATCTTGACAATTTTTCAACCATGGAATTAAAACCAAAGATTATGACTGCAAAACAATCTTAAGTTTTCAAAATATTTCAAGCATGACATTATGGATTAATGTTATGACTAAAAAACTTAAAAAATGAACACCTGAATGAAAGAGCTATTATATGAAGAGTAATTTTTTTTAAATTCTAAATGTATAGTGATTTTAAAATTTCAGCCTAAGACAACTTGATACATTGAAAAAATGAGTAAATAAAATCAACTATCAAATTGCACATAATGGGATTGGGTTGCCAGACAAGAATCGACATGGACCCTCCAAAAAAATAATATATATAAGAAAACAAAATTCAAATATCGAAGAAGAAAAGAAAAAAAAAACATGACAAAAAAATCAAATATATATATATATGAAAACAAAAATTCAAATATTGAAAAAATAAAATAAAAAAATAATAACAAGTGAAAAAAAAAAAAAAAAAAACATGACAAAATAATCAAATATAAAAAATATATAGAAATGACATAAAATAAAACTATAAAATGTAAAAAAAAAATTAATCACTCCGCGTAAAATTAAAAAAAAATAAAGAAAATGTAAAATAAAATAAAAACAAAATTACAAATTAAAAATTAAAAATTAAAAAATAACAAAAATAAAAAAATTTACAAAAATAAAATAGAACATTAAAAAAAAAATCCCTGTCCACCCCGAGGCCCAACTGGCCAAGGGTGGCAAGGGGATGGTTCATGATGAAAAATAAATCAAATATCCAAAAATATATAAAAAAAAAAAGAAAAAAAAACATAAAAAAGTAAATAAATTAATTAACAAATAATGTTGACCCCCTTCGCCCCCGGCATCCCCCCCCCCCCCCCCCCCCCCCCAACAACAACTATATATATATATATATATATATATATATATATATATATATATAATTTAAGGAAAAAAAAAAAACTACTTTTTTAAGTTAAAAATAAAAAACCTCATTTAAAGAAAAAGTTAAATAATTACCAAAAAAAATTAAATAAAAAGATTAAAAATTAAAAATTATAAAATAAAAATAAAAATTGAAAAAAAATTATAAAATTAAAAAAAAAAAAAAAAAAACCCTTCCCTCCACCTCACCCCAACTCCCCTCACTCCCCTATGCCATCCCACCCTAGCCCCAATCCCTTCCTCACCCTACTTCAGCCCACCCCCTCCCTCTCCCCTTATGCCTCCACCTCACCCCAACTCCCCTCACTCCCCTGCGCCTCCCCACCCTAGCCCCGATCCCTTCCTCACCCTACTTGTCCCTCTCCCCCCTCTCCTCCCCACCCTACTTCAGCCCACCCCCTCCCTCTCCCCTTTATGCCTCCACCCCACCCCACCCCTCCCCTCCCCTCCCCTTGTTGTTGGGAAAAGTATCTAATGCAGAATGCCCCTATCCCACTCTAAGGGTGATAGTACCTCAGCAACAACTGAATGCAAAGCTATTCAAGATTATTCTTTATGAGATGAGAGAGGGAAGAAAAAGATGATCTACTAACCGTTATCTTGCGCTAATAGTCGATCCAGTCTTCACTCCTTGCTGCTTGCTCCTAGCTCCTTGCCCTTTCACCGGCCCAGCTACACAAAGATCCTGTAAAAGCACAAGAAAAGGAAACTACAAGAAGCATACATCCATAATCGATTCAGGGATTAGCATAAATCAAATATACAAGCATCAATTCATCATCAAGACACATGCATATAGAAGAACCTCAAATACTTTATTAATAATAGAAGTAAAGTTCTGAGAGAGTTACAACCATAATAGGCCCAATCCAGCAACACCTCCTAGCAGAAAGAAATCTCCTCTTCACCTCCTTCAAGCAAGACACCCAATAGTTCTATACTCAAACCAACAACACTTCCTTACTTGCACAAAATTCCAGCCTCCCTAGACCTCATGAGAGAGATCTATATATAGGGTTTTGGAGAAAGGATGAGTCATCTTGAGACTGGCATAAAGCTGACTAGTGTCCTCTCTCACTTTAGTTAATCTTCAGTTCTTGAGTCCACTTGGAGAATCTTGCTTCCACTTGGAGATCAAGACCCTCTTACTCATCACTAGGCGAATTCCTTGACCCAAGTGTCAGTTTGGAAGCTTCCTGGGCAGTTGACACCTTGCAGAATGACTGTGCCACTTGGCCAATCTCGCCCAGCGCAGGTAGCCTTCATTAATTTTGACCTTCAACGTAGGTACAGAGAGGAGCAGTTGACATTCAGCACAGATGCTCAGTGGAGCAGCTGACATGATCCAGAAATAGCCTGTTTCTGAGTGTTTTCAGGTGGAGAACTGATTTTCAGTGCTGTGGTTTGCTGACCTTGTTCCTTTAAGGGTATGAACAACATGTTTAGGGACTTTGGATCCCTCAGATTATTGACATTTCATGCTCCATGCTGTTAGGCACAAAAATGTCTATAACAGTTGCCCCCTAAAGTATGAGGTCGTTTATCGGGTGAAATGCTTTATCAGGAGGATCCGAAGTTCATTCAATCGCTGAGAGGTGCCCTGCAATAAAATACAATACAATACATTATTTCTCATTCTGCTTTCATGATCTAGCTGAGGCGGGCATTCCCATGCTCAGCTTTATAAATTCATTTTGGTACATATAACAGACGACCGTCTGATGATAGACTGATAATTCTCTGCTGAAATTATCATCCTTTGAGTAGGATGATCATCTGTTGTAATAATGTACATATCAAATGTCTTTATATTTCCTGGATATATATCGCAGCCCGGATGGATGAAACTAGATCCGGGGTCTTCAATCTCGTTCGATCTTCACTCTAAGTACAAGTCAATCCATGTGAGAATTGTGCTGAAGTCGAACATGGAAAGACATCGCTTGATTGCCGGTCGATAATGTAAACCGTTAACAAGCGCGAGAGGAATCACCAATAATGACAATGACCCTCAAGGTACTGCAGTACAATTCACGTGGTGTGAATAAAGGACTTGGCGTCGAACACCACGCAAAATCTTCTGGTCGAAGGTCATTGATGTATACCTGTCGCCGGAAGTGAGAAACTTGCCATTGAGGCATGCAAGCTTCAAAGTACTAGGGTGGGTGTTCCTAGATCAACTTCTTGGATAATGAGCTGAAGTCGACAAGAAGCAATCCGTCAAAGGAGGGCCTTAATGAATCCCACATCAGTGACACAGAACGGAGCTAATGATTTTAGTGGAGGTGAAAACAATCTGTGAGATATGATTCAGGGTGGTGATCATGGGTGGATGAAGGATAATGTATGGCAGTGGATGGGACACGGTTGACTCTTTCTGAACACATCTCTTGAACATATAATGACACTGATGTGATGGATCGGTAGCATTACCCCAAATACGGATGGTTTGGCGAAGACCATGGTGATGAGACCGGTGAATGAAACAACCCAACCCGATGTGGTACGGAGGACAAAGTGTCATGTTCAAGAGCAACTTGCTACCATTAAAGCTTTGAGGTTCTCCCAATTTTTCCCCAGTCATTTCTGACCAGTACCTCTTTATTTTTGTCAAGCTTGAGGAGGATAACATATGCTTGTTCTATAACCTGCCCTTCGGGCAAGCCCATCGCTATGTTTTAACGAGCCTAGCGATAGGGAAACTCGTTCTCGTCTAAAGACAAGTTTGTCGCTACTTAATCATTTTAACGAGTCTAGCGACAAAGACAACTCGGTCCTTTTCATTTTTAGAGAGTCTGAAAAGGTACATAAAGTTAACTCCAAAATTCCTTTTTCGTCATCTAATCCCTTGAGTCCGAAAAAGTATAAAACAATACAAAAGGGATGAATTTTCGATAACTTTAACGAGCCAAATAAAACAAGCGCTCGACCTTTTTGCGCAATAATCCCTCAGCTCCAAAAAGATTAAAATCTAGAGGAGGGATAGCTCTTCCGGTCGTTTAACGAGCTGGAAGGCCAAAACTCGGCAATCTTTTCATATTTTACGAGTCAGCTGAAAAGAGCTTAAAGAAGACTCGTCTTTTGAGGAACGAGTGATGAACAGGGATAGCAGTAGATTCCAGGTACAAGTTGGAATTTTCCAATCACGGCAGTGTCACAAGGATGGCTAAGTGAAATCACTCTTCGCAGTTGTTCCTCAAAATGGGTAAACAATCATATGGAGGTGAACGATCGGCCAAATGACGGTGGAGGTGGCGGGTGCTAACACGACCAAAGGCTTTTTATGGCTGATAAAATTACGATCACCAAGGTTATTTACCAGGATAGGTTCTTTTTTTAGATAAAAATGAGCTTAAACTCTGGGGGAAACATTGCTCACTGCTTTTATTTATTTTTTAACGAGCATGAAGACCGCGTTAAAACTGCTCGGACCTTGCGTTTATTTTTTAACGAGCATGAACTTTATGCTAAAACTACTCGAATTTTACCAGTCATAAGATAAGAATGTCTCGTGAAAGATCCCATTTTTTATAGAGCTTGCGCCTTACCAAAGCTATGCTCCTTCTCATCCTTTCTTCATGCAAGTTCGGAAACGGCTAATCCCAAGAACAGATAAATAACCGTCCCTAGCTTGCACTCCAAAAGGGTCGCATGCCCCCAGGTATAAAATACAATTTCAAGGCTGCCCCTACTTATCCGATAGAACATTTGTTTTAAAGGGTGAGGCTTGCCTCTTTCAGGTTATCCAAAAAATGGTTTTATTTGCTGCCACAAATAATACTCTTTTTCTGGCGATGTCTATCATTAGGTTACTCAAAGATGGTTACTATTTGTTGCAGCAAAGGAATCTCTTTCTTTGGAGGCTGCCCCTACTTATCCTCTAAAACATTAGTTTTAATGGGTGAGGCTTGCCTTTTATCCAAAGATGGTTACAATTTGCTGCCGCAAAAGAATCTCTTTCTTTGGCATTGCCTACCTATTTAGACAAAGGTGAATGAATGTTATCAAACACATAACTTTAACAAAAGAATCCTATCCCAGAACAACCCCTCTTCCACATACAGACGAGGTACGGACTAGTCATATTCCTTCGCGGAAATTCTACTTTATACCCAAGGTTTCCTTTGCCCGAAGCAGACCAAGATGCATGCCCCCTGGGTTCCAGTCCCATCTTTCCGAATCACTTGCATTCATCAGGAAGGAGGACTGGGGGTGGAGACATTTCTTGATTGAATAGACCATTAAGGATTGGTATTTGACTATTTGCGATGCGTGATCCCGGAAATGAAAGTTGGTCTACGAGCTTGACCACCCTTCCTTCGTGTGGAAAACACATTACTCTAAAGAGTGAGGAGACTATAGCTCCCATGCAATATATATAGTCACGTCCAAGGAGTAGGTTATAATCCAAGGGTCCTTGAATGACCATCACGTTCATATTAACGGTCTTCCCTTTCAATGTAACAGCCACATTGGGGAGGATCTCTAATGGTCGACTGGTTCCTTTATCAAAGCCCGAGAGATTTCTTATCTCAGGCAAAAGCGCTGGGGAACCCAGTGCTTTCCAAGCAACAGAGGAAAGGATACTCACAGATGCCCCTTCATCAATGATAGTTCCAGCCATCACCATTCTATAAATTTGGACTATGATTCTGAATGGTATACTGGCAGGTAACCGGGGTCTGCCTAGTTGGTTCCAATCAAAGGACACAACCAGGTTGCTTGGTGGTGGGACCGAATACACGGCCGGATACGACCCTAACGATGTTCCTTCCTACGATAAAGGAATGGGCGCATTGCCCTGATGCTCATCAGAATCTGTGTTGATGAAAAGAATCTGGATGGTGTCATCCTTATTCTCTTCTGTGAGGGTGTCATTTGAAGATGAATCTTCAGTGACGGTGTCATTTGAGGATGAAACCTCTGAAGGAAGAACCAGGTCAACTGCCGTATCGACCTTTAGACTTTCGTCTGGTCTGGATTCAGTAGGTTCATTTTCAATGACTGACGCCTCAGCTGACCACTTGAGCGGGCCAGCTGTGTTTTCAACTAACGAAGGACTTGGCACGAGTTTTTTGTATCCAGGAGGAAGTCTCAACGGTGAAACTGGACGATCTTCCAAAACTCTCTTCGCTTCGTCTAAGAAGGGACAACGGTGGATGGCGTGATCGCCTTCACACAGTCTACAGGGGGATTTTGCTCCCCCCTTTTGTCTTGATCCTTCACTTTCGTTGGTTGACGGTAAGCACTCAACCTGGCTATCAGAGGTTGAAGCTCCCGAATTGTGCAATCGAGGGGACCAGTCCTTTAGTATCTGGGGAATACAGGGACAATCTCTATGGAAGTGGTCTCCTCTACATATGACACATGGCGATTTAGGCCCGGTCTGTGCTGTGTGTGGGTTTTTGTTAGAAGTCTTTTGCTTGCCCCCAGTCGCCTTAGGCTCCTTCTTCTTCTTCTCTTTCTTCTTCTCCGTGGGAGCTTGGCTTTTGCCGGCTCTACCTTTTGAAGATGAAGGATTGGAGGAAGGGTTAGAGGAAGTAGAAGGCTGGTGGGAGGCTCTAGACTCATCTAACTATTGACTCGACTGCTCAGGAACCATGGTGTTCTGAACTACACTAGTTGAGAATAGCCAAATAGGCAGGCCAATTGTCAGTCCTGGAAGCGACAATGTGGCCATGTGGGGCGCACCAACTTCTCCCCAAGAGGAGAAAGGACTAGGATTTCCATCATGTGGAGTTCCTTGGTTGGGGCGTTCCATGTTCTCAACTTAAATATCAATGCGGGAATAGGAGGTGATTATGTTCCGTTTAAAATAAATTTTATAACGACGCTTAGACACAACTTGCTTTTTCACTTTTTAAGAGTCGAGAAAAAGCTAAAGATGACTCTAGTCTCCTTCGATGTTTTAACGAGCCCGAAGTGAGAAATGCTCGGTTGGACTTTTTCAGTTATAGAGTTTGAAAAAGGCCAAAAGAAACTGCTTTGGAGTTCTAGGCAGAGGGTGTGCCAAACCTTTCGCAAAACCACAGAATACGTTTTACGGTACGAGTGGTCGATCTTCGTGAATGCTGTGTTCACTGCATTATGATCAGTAGGGCAGCCGACACGGTTTCCTATGGATAAAGGCTTTGATCCTATAGGGGTCTCCCAATATATACGCGACGGTACGCAGGAGCACAAGTCCGTATTGATACTTATCGCTTCACCGTGGAGGAATCACCCAACCACTCAACGCTAAGATATCATGTTTAACGACGCCGGAACACGTCTCTAGCTTAGACCTCTAGATGTTTGCATTATGTTTCAATGCGTTGTTATGTAAATTCAATTTATTTTAAGGTTGATCTTGTTTAGCAGTTTGCCTTTATGGATCACCACGAGATGTATAGTAACACTCCTGAATGCAGTATAAGATGATAAGCAAGCTTTTCAATCTTTCAACTTTGAAAACCTTAACTACTGAGGGAGAAGGAAGATAACACCTTTTCACACAGATCATAGAGCACACACTAATGCATTTTCATAAATCAACATGCAAACTGTCATAATGCACATGCACAATGCAAGTATTTCTTTTCTCTTTCTTAATGTTGATGAAATGCAAAAAGAAAGCTGTTGTATAACTTTGAATTCAATTTCAAGCGAAAGCAAACAAGTTTGTCCAAAATCGAAAGACACCTTAAGATTTACTTGTTTCGACACTAGAAATATATAAATTCAAACCATATAACGAAAGCAACAAGCTCAATCAGCTATGAACAGCAAACAAACTAACTCTTAAGATCAAAACGACACTTAATCATAGGTCTAGATCTAAGAGGTCAATGCAAGACTGGTGCACTTTCGTTATGGGAAACTGTAAATGACACAAGAAATACAAAAGAACAAATACAGTTTCTTTATACAACTGAGGCGGAATAATGACAAAGGAAGTTGGTTTCATATAGGCCCACTGACTGGCAACAAACAGCAAAAACAACAGTGAAAACAAGGCAAGACATAGCAGGAAACCCCAGCAGCTCAAGCCAAGACTGGTCCAGCGCAGGTGGAACACTACCTGTTTGAACTTCAGCGTAGGTAGCCCCTTCGGGAACTATGCTGAAATGCAGACAGCCTTTGTACAACCTGCACTGAAGAACGAGACTTTCGTCCGTCTTGGTTTCCGGGTCACAAATTGCTCAAAAATTCACAGTTTTTGCTCAAATCAGAAGCTATCAGTCAAGGACACACTAAGGGATCTAAAGGAGGATGAAAAGCTATCACTAAGAGCTTATTAGAGTCCTTGTGGATCATCTCTTCAAATCATAAACTTGCCCAGAAACTGAGCTAGAGTAGCTGCCCTCTACTTTGTATTTGGTAGATCCAAATACAGTTCGATTCGGTACTCCCTCTGTTTATGAAATGAATAGAAAGAAACACAAACAACCAACAAGATACGATCCACAGCGGAGTCGCCAATTTGTTTTTGGGAAAAGTATCTAATGCAGAATGCCCCTATCCCACTCTAAGGGTGATAGTACCTCAGCAACAACTGAATGCAAAGCTATTCAAGATTCTTCTTTATGAGATGAGAGAGGGAAGAAAAGGATGATCTACTAACCGTTATCTTGCACTAATAGTCGATCCAGTCTTCACTCCTTGCTGCTTGCTCCTAGCTCCTTGCCCTTTCACCGGCCCAGCTACACAAAGATCCTGTAAAAGCACAAGAAAAGGAAACTACAAGAAGCATACATCCATAATCGATTCAGGGATTAGCATAAATCAAACATACAAGCATCAATTCATCATCAAGACACATGCATATAGAAGAACCTCAAATACTTTATTAATAATAGAAGTAAAGTTCTGAGAGAGTTACAACCATAATAGGCCCAATCCAGCAACACCTCCCAGCAAAAAGAAATCTCCTCTTCACCTCCTTCAAGCAAGACACCCAATAGCTCTATACTCAAACCAACAGCACTTCCTTACTTGCACAAAATTCCAGCCTCCCTAGACCTCATGAGAGAGATCTATATATAGGGTTTTGGAGAAAGGATGAGTCATCTTGAGACTGGCATAAAGCTGACTAGTGTCCTCTCTCACTTTAGTTAATCTTCAGTTCTTGAGTCCACTTGGAGAATCTTGCTTCCACTTGGAGATCTAGACCCTCTTACTCATCACTAGGCGAATTCCTTGACCCAAGTGTCAGTTTGGAAGCTTCCTGGGCAGTTGACACCTTGCAGAATGACTGTGCCACTTGGCCAATCTCGCCCAGCGCAGGTAGCCTTCATTAATTTTGACCTTCAGCGCAGGTACAGAGAGGAGCAGTTGACATTCAGCGCAGATGCTCAGTGGAGCAGCTGACATGATCCAGAAATAGCCTGTTTCTGAGTGTTTTTAGGTGGAGAACTGATTTTCAGTGCTGTGGTTTGCTGACCTTGTTCCTTTAAGGGTAAGAACAACATGTTTAGGGACTTTGGATCCCTCAGATTATTGACATTTCATGCTCCATGCTATTAGGCACAAAAATGTCTATAACACCCCTCCCCACCGCTTCCCTCCCCCCTCTCCCCTCCCCACTCGACCCTCCTCGCATGCCGAGGACCCCAACCAGCTGCCCTTTGGCTGTTGGCTAGGGGCCCAGGAGGGAAAGGAGGGCTAAGAGTAGTCGCCCCCCTCTCCCCACCCTACATAGGGCCCTAGCTAGTGGCCCTTTCGCCACTGACTTGGGCCGAGAGCAGGTGCGAAGGGTCGGGGGGAGGGGAAGGAGGTACGGGGAGGGGTTGGGTGGGGAGTGGAGAGAGGGATAAAGGGGGTGGACAAGGAGCAAGGGAGGGGTAGGCTATGGTGGGGAGGGCAGCGGGGTTGCAGGCGGGATGGACTGGGATGAGTAGGGGAGGACAAGGAAGGAGGTAGACTGAGTGGGGGTGGGGAGGTGGAGGGAAGGGGGATTTTTTTTTTATATAATTTATATTTTTTTAATGTTTTTTTTTTATAATTTAAATTTTATAATTTAATTTTCTATAAAAAAAAATAATTTTTAAATTTAAATGTTTTTTAATTTGTTTTTTTACTTTTAATTGTTTTGAATTTGTATTTATTTATTTATTTTTATTTTTTATAATTTAATTTTAATTAATTTTTTCTTATTTTCTTTTAATTTTCTTTTATGTTATTTTTAGATATTTATAATTTTAATTAAAAAAAAAAATCCTAAATTCTTATTTTATTTCTTAATTTTTTTTTTTAATATAAATTTTTTAATTTAAATATTTTTAATCTTTTTATTTTAATTGATTTATTTTATTATTTTTTTCCTTAACATTTTTTTTTTAATTTTTTGGGTAATTATTTAAAAAAAAATTAATGAGGATTTTTTTTTAAACTTAAAAAAAATGGTTATCTATATATATATATATATATATATATATATATATATATATATATATATATATATATATATATATCTATATATATATATATATATATATATATATATATTTATTTATTTATTTATTTTGTTTTCCGTTAATTTTTTTTTCCATTTATTTTTTATTTTTTATTTTTACAAGTTAATTTTGGTTTTTCTTTTTTTTTCTTCAATTTTTTTTTTTTTTTTCATGTTTTATTGCCAACATGAAAATCACCAACATTTAAAAAAATTTATTCACACTTAATACATTAAAAAATTTAAAGTGTAAAAATTAAACCCTCTAAACAAAAAGGGTTGATTCTCATTAGCACTTTCCAAAATCAAGATGGAAATCATTAACAAAAAAAAATGTTACACTTGATACATAAAAAAAAATAAAGTGTCAAAAATAAGCCTTCTAAAAAAATGTGTTGACATTGCATCAACACTTTTCGAAATTAGCATGAAAATCACTAACATTTTAAAAAAATGTTCATACTTGATACATAAAAAAAAATTGAAGTGTCAAAAATATGCTCCAAAAAAAAGGTGTATTTTGAATCACCTTTTTTCAAAATCGAGTGATTTTTTGCTACCTCAAAAAAAGGGGTACTAGGTAATTTTCTCGTTTGATCTGTAATTATTTTTTATTCTCAAACAACCAGAACAATCAGATCATTGTAACCATAGTACTAATATTGAACCCAACACTCCATCATCTTATTGAATCAACTGAAAACCCTCATCAATAAACTATCAAAATATATATGCTACTTTGTTGTAGCAAACCCACATGTATACATGACTTCATTGAAGCACACCCGTGTACATATCTCAAAATATTGAACACTAAAACTGAATCACTATCACTCTGAAACAAACATTGAATCATACACAAAACCACTACATCATTATGAAATTAACACAGAACCACCCGTGATCTTTATTCACAAACAACTAGTAGCCTCATCATTCTTCAATCAATCAATCCTCATAAAAAACATCATTTTTAAGCCTTGATCATCAAGCAAGACATCATTGACAGACAACAAAAACATAGTAATACTGATTAAACTAACTATACATCTTTTCAACAAAACCCTAGCTTAGATATGTGCTTTCCTCAAAACTTTTCTAGGTGTATACACGCTTCTCCAGAATCAAACTTGTGTATAGATCTAAATATATACATGACTTACCAGTATTAAAACCATGTGTGAACACACCTTTCAAGTGTTCAACCTCGCGTATAGATCTACAATTACTGTCAGAAATCTTTGTTGCGTCACATAGCTTTAGACATACACATATCTCAACATACACAGAAAAACCACACGTCAAGGAACTACCAACATCAATCAAATCAACCCATAATCAAAATTTTCATTTCAGATCTATTAGATCTAATTCATCATTGTTATAGACATATTTGGGCACTGCAACCCCAATCACATATGTCCATAAGCTAAGGGCTTCTAAGTCCCTAAAAGTGTGTTTTAAACCCTGAAGGAGCAAGGTCAGTTGATTACATCATCTCCCAAAGGTTTTCCATGAAAAGCTACTTAGAACTGGTCAAAGCAGGACCATACAGACTGCCCAGTGCTAAAGTTGTAATTCATCTCACCTACCACATGCAAAAAGTCCGATGCATATTGGAAAGCACTTCTATAGGGTGTGATGAGCGAGAGCAGACAAATGGCACAAGCAGTTTGTTAGGTGGAAACCCAGAGAATCTTCTAGAAACTGCTCATTTGACACTTGCCTCTATGAGTTCGCCTAGGGATGAGTAAGAGATCTAAAATCTCCATGTGGAACCAGGAACTATCAGAGAGATGAAACTAATCAAAATCCCAGAAGCTGACTCACCCCTGTACAAATATCTATAAATGGATCCCTCATCCAAGAGATCCAAAGGTTGGAATTTGGTAATTTGCAAAGAGGTGTTGTTGGTTTCTCTTTGAAGACGTTGTTGGGTGATCTTGCTTTGTGTGAGGTGAAGAGGGATTTCAAGCTGGGAGGATGGCACTGGGTCAGACCAAGTGGTTGTAATCCTCTCTTTTATGAATTTTACTAATAAAGATATTTGATTTTTCCTCCATATTCTTGTGTATCTCTAAATATTTTGTCTGTTATATGCATTTGTATGGTCAATATATATATGATCCTATATTGTTTACAGTGAAATATCTCTATGCTTTGATGGTATTATGTTGCTATGAATCTACAGGTGCTCTTTGAAGCTGGACAAGTAAGGAAGCAGTGACAAGATTCTGTCAAAGGGGGAAGGAAACAAGCAAGGAGCCAAGCAGAAGACTGAGGTTGGTACTCTCTGCTTCTTTCTCATCTCTCTCTCGTAAAGGAAAAACAAGTGACTTTAATCCGATTGTTTCTAAGATAGCTACCCATCTTAGTGGGACTAGCAGCTTTGAATAGACACTAGATTTACCGATAACAAAATGGCGACTCCAATGGTGAGCGATTAGTTTGATTGCTTGTCTCTATTTGTTTGATTCATAAACAATAGACAGAGCCTGAAGTTAAGCCAGCTAGCCTTCGAACTGCATTTTCTATGCAAGTGCAAAGTAGATCAACGCTGCTTCAGTCAATCTCCAGGTTTGTTTATGAACTGAACAATTGACTTGCAAACATCCTAAGTGCCCTAGAGGTAGCTTGAGTAACCTCATTGGATCAGCCCTATACTTTGTAGTTACTGGCTATCATTTGCTCGGCCTAAATGCCTAAACTAAACTGCAAATTGTGACCAAAAGCCAAGTTAAAGTCTCATTCCTTGACCATCAAACCCTCTCCTTTAGGAAATCTGGATGCATCACACCTCCCGTGTGCAGTAGGTGGGATGCATCCCGATTTCCCTATGTTGCAGGTGCGATGATCAGACAAGACTAGATCTGCCTCCAGATTTTGGTTTTTTCTTCACTATCTTCAGTTTTATTCAGGAGTTTTACTGTCTGTGATCAGTAGATCACTATTGAAACCCCCTTCTTTACAACATCCAACCTCTATTGTATAAATAATTGTGAATGTTTTTATGTATTGTGCGCCATTTACAGTTCTCTTTTACAAAATAGTAGCTTAATCAAACTGTCGTCTTTTGATTTGGAAGTGTCGCAAGTGTCGTTTTCAGTCAAAGAAAATAATACTTCTCTTTTTGATAGTCGATTACATTATTACTCTTGTATTTGACCTGAATCTATAAGTATTTCAAGTGTCGAAAGCAGTTTTCAATTCAAAATCGCAGAGTGTTGTCTTGCCTTCCTATTTCTTTTGAAAAAGAAAATCATCAGTACTGTCGCTTTGAAAGAAGAGATAATTCAGATTTGTACTTAGCATTATTTTTGTCATTCACACATTAAGAAAGAAGAAAAAAAATACATGCATGTGCATTTGAATTTAGACTACTTGTTGATTGTGATTTAGAACAGTGCATCTAGTGTGTGCTTTCTCCTCTATGTTGAAAGAATTTCATTTCTTTCCTTAGTAGCTAGGATTTTCATTGCAAAAAGAAGATTAAACAACTATTTATCATCTTAGATTTCATTTTAGGAATTGTATATCTACATCACGCGGTGAACCTTAAAAGCAAACTTCTTAAGAAAGATCAACTGTAAAATAAATTCAATGAACATAAAAACGCTTTGGAACCTAACACACAACATTTAGAAGTCTAGGCTAGAGACGTATTCCGGCGTCGTAAAGCATGGTAATTGTCGTTTTCATCATAGGTTGGGTGATTCCTCCTCTTTGAGAAGATAAGTTCCAGTATGGACTTGTGCTCCCACGTACCGTCAAGTATATATTGGGAGACCACAATAGGCTATATCCTTTATCCTTAGGAAGTCGTTTCTGCTGCCCTATCGATTGCAATGCACTGAGCACAACATTCGGGAAGATTGAATGCCATATCGTAAAAAGTATTCTGCAGTTTTGTGATTGGTTTGGTAATCCCTTTGTCTAGATTTCCAGAGTAGTCTCTTTCATTCCTTTTCAGACTCGTTAAAGGAAAAGGACAATCTGAGCACTTGTCACTTCAAGCTCATTAAAAATCAAAGGCGACTAGAGTCATCTTTAGCTTTTTCTCGACTCTTAAAAATTGAAAAAGAAAGTTGTTCCAAAGCGTCAAAAATTCATTTAATTCGGAATAACATTTTCCCCTCTTATTTTGAGTTGATCAAATAATCCGCAATCGTGGAAGAAAGTCAATCAAAACCCCGTCGTCATGGAGATTGACGAGTCAACCGTCTTTAACTCCAGAAACCAAACCATTCCAGGTCAAGCGAACTCATTTAACTGGGTCAAAGTCTCCTGGTTTGTTTGAAACTTTTGTTTCAACATCCTCTGAGACTCTAGTTACTCCAACTATTTCTGGTACCTCTACCTCTACAGACGAAGTTCTGCAGTTACAAGAGGACATTAGAATTGATCCCAGTGTAACAGTAAACACTTATTTCCTGAACTAGCTCCATCCAGGGTTGATTCGGAAGGTGTTACACCTCCAACATCTGTCGCTACAGAATCTATACCTTCTTTGGCACCAGAAATATTTTACGGACCTGACAGTCTACCTCTTCCACCTGGATTGATTGCTATAGAAGATATTACGCAGGATCATCCATCTAGTAGTCCATTGCATTTTGGGACTGAAATCCACCTATATCCTTCTACTTCAGAAGTTAATGCCCCTTCAGCGCAAGTTCCTGTAGAAGCGCTAGGAAGTCTTTTGGATAGACTCGATATGTTTGGACAACCATCGACATCTAGGACTGTCTCATTCGATACAGCGGTAGCTGAACCTCCTGCCACCACTCCGACGATGTTCACTAGTATAACATCTGTCCCAACTAGCTCTCAACCGCTAGAAGGAGTCCACCAAGGGACTGTTTTGACAATATGGTCTGTTCCCGTTAGTTCATCTGGAACAATATCTAGAATCTCTTATGTTGAATCTCAACAAATTGATCCTTCACAACAATATCAATTTGGCCAGTCTGGTCTCCAAAGGCTAATCATTCCTTTGAGCACTAGATTGCCGCCATATGGGGGGCACTACACCCTGTCATTGTTCCCTCCGGGAGAACAACCATATGTGAGTTCACAACTGAATTCAGGTCAAATTGAAATCACATCCAACGGTTGGGTGCCAATACTATCTCAACAACCAAGAGTTGTATACTCAATGCAACCGAGTCTACCTGTGTCGAATATCCCCACTACACCAACTATTGTGACAGTGTTGCAAGTACAAGCATTTCCTGTTACATGCCAACCTCAAGTTTCTCATGTGGTTGTACAACAACCTCTTGTCTCATCGACACAACCGCAATCGCCAGTTAGTGGCTCCTTAACTGAAGCACCTCAGGCTCAAACGGGTACTATTACCCCTCATCTTGGTCAAATGTATAGTATTGGGCAATAGCAAATGGTTTCACAACCATGGCTAGTGTAATATCAACAACCGCAATTCCAACAAGCTTACCAAGGATCTAAGTGGCAAAACTATGTAGGTAATGGGCAGCCGTATATTGAAAATGGTTATAACCAATAATCTCAAATTGGTTATGCCCAACCACCTTATCAAATTTATCAACATCAAATGCATTATGCTGGTATGCAAAGACCCACTGCTTAGGCGATCCCATCTTATCCTGGGTATGCTTTGCTGAACCTGAATAAACAGTTTCCCTTCGTGGCAACTCTAGAGTTACCAGATCTAAATCCGCTAACGAACGATCCAATCGCTTATGCCCCTTGGTGGCTAGCGATTCCTCATCAACTTCCATCAGATATTCCTAAATTTAATGGAAATCCGGGTGAACTCCCGTCGAATCATGTGATGACCTTTCATCTATAGTGTTCATCCAACACTCTCAATGATGATTCGATTTAGCTTCACCTTTTTTAGCGAACGTTAACTGGTCCGGAAACAAAATGGTACATCGAATTTCCTAGAGCTTTGTTTGATAACTTAAGCACCTTTGCCACAACCTTTTTAACCCATTTTCAATTACCAATAAGGTATGAGACAGGAACAGAGTTTTTTAACAATTTCAAGCAAACGACGGCCACTCACATGTCCGATCATATTCATGAATGGCAACGTCGTCGTAGAATGGTAAAAATATATGTCCCTGATCAGCTACTAGCTGAATGATTTATTAAGTCTTTGTTACCTTCTATAACAGAAGATGTGGCGAAGGGAGGGTTGTCACTGAAGAGCAGGTGATTGCTCGTGCGCAATATCTAGACTTGATCTATACTCAGTCTGGCACACTCTATGACAAAATCCTTGATGCTCTGAGACTAGAATTTTTTTTACCTCCTCCTCCTAAATCAAACAAAGACTCTCATGTCGGCGATGGCATGATAGGTATGACGAGCATGAAATCGACAAAGGCTACATCTAAGAAAGCCCATAAGATTTCTGATCAAAATGCAAATGAAGAAATTCTAGTCTCGGAGGGGTAAAACAATAGAAATTGATGTGGAAGTTATCGATGGAAACCTCGATTACAACATCCTACTGGGAAGGCCCTGGATTTATGCTATGGCTGTCATTGTGTCGACATACTTTAGAAATATTGCATTTCCCTTCCAAGGGGGAATTCCAATCGTCGATGAAAAGACCTTCCTCCCCAACAGTTCGCAAGTTACGGGAAGCATTCCGATGATCCACGGAAGCTCTCAGTCGCTTCAAAATATCAGAGTAGGCCTACTCAAAGTTCCTACATTGATGGGTACTTTTGCCCTACTGCCTCCAAACAACATGGCAAAAGTGGCAATGGTGGGAACCTGCAATATGGTATCTTCCATCCAGAAGATGTCTGAAAATGATATTAGCATGGATCGTCACCAAGTGTTGCCTCCAAGCCCAATAGAAATATTGTAGCAATCAATGTTCTCGGCATGGGAGGCAAACCCCAATGAACACTCGTCAAGCATTTGGGTAGATAGGTATAAGGAGTATGGTACCTCTTCAGATCATTGGTCGCATGTACATTCTACAAATGAAGGAATTGTTTATTCAATGAACATATAGGGGGCACCATGGGAAGATTACCACCATCGTTCCCATCTTCTGGATTACAACGAAGATTACTCCAACGACCTTAATCATCCATCAGTTTTTTATTTTCTATCAAATACTATAAATATGGAGGATTTCGAGAAAAATCTATCCAATATTGAAGAAATTATCACCATAAATATCTCGACAAAACCAGATGTTGTAGAAAATATTCATGTTGGCAAATCTTGTTCTTCTTCAGAACTGGAAATATATTACACTCTCTTTCGCGAGTTTAGAGATGTCTTTGCATGGTCATATGAAGAAATTCCAGGCATTGACTTGAGCATAGTTGAACACGAAATTAACATGTATCTAGATGTCAAACCAGTAAGACAACGGCTTTGGCAGGTGCACCCAAAGAAAGTTGCTGCCATTAAAGAAGAAGTTGAAAAAATTCTCCATGCTGGTTTCATTTACCTAGTTCTGCTAACTGATTGGGTATCGAACATTGTTCTTGTGATGAAAATAACAATTAGAGTGTGCGTCGATTACAGGGATGTAAACCAAGCTTCTCTAAAGGACAACTACCCTACACCCTTCATCGACGAGATAATTGATGAATGCATCGGATGTGAAATCTTTTTGTTTATTGATGGATTTTCCGGGTATAATCACATAAATATCCACCCATAGGACCAATCAAAGACTGCACTTATTTGTCCATGGGGCACATTCGTGTATTGTAAGCTACCTTTTGGTTTAAATAACGCAGGGACAACTTTTTATAGGGAAATGAATTATGCCTTCCATGACATCAAGAACATTGTTCAACCATACCTCGACGATCTTCCGGCTCACTCATGAAAGTGGACCGATCATCCGCAACATTTGAGAGTAATATTTCTATGTTACCGACACTACAAAATAAGACTCAATCTGCACAAGTGTGTGTTTTGCGTCGGTTCTGGTCGTTTACTTGGATTTGTAGTTTCAAAGGACGGAATTTGTCTCGACCCGTGCAAGGTTCAGGCAATCATCGATTTGCCTCCAGCTTCAAATTTGCTTCCGATTCAGAAACTCCAAGGGAACGCAAAATTTTTAAGGAGGTTCATTCCAAATTATGCCAAACTTGCTAAAGGTTATATGCGTCTCTTGAAAAATAAGTACCCTTCAAGTGGGATCAGGTCGCGCAAGCTTCCTTTCATGCTCTAAAGGAATCCCTAATAAAAGTATCATTAATGTATGCTCCTGATTATCAAAAAGACTTTAACCTGTATCTGGCTGCAGTAGATACAACCATTGCAACGGTTTTAGTTCAAGAAGAAAATGGAATTGAACATACTATTTATTATTTAAGTCGAAACTTAAATGGTATAGAAAGAAAATACTCATATGTTGAAAAGCTAGCTATTGCAGCTTTTGAAGCAATGCAAAGATTTCAAAACTATGTTCTCTTTTGAAAAACTATTGTTTTGTTAGATTGCAACCCCATGACTTACATCTTGTCGCGACAGTTGCTTGGGGGAAAATATTCAAAATGGATAGCAATTTTGCAAGAATTTTATCTGGAATTTGTAAAATCTAAATCAAAGAAAGCTTTAGTATTTGCAGAGTTACTATGTGATTTCCCATCATCGTCCAACGATTCAACATCCAAAGCAATAATCATGGATGAATCTTTGTTTCTGATATCTTCAAGCAATCCATGGTATGGAGATATAATCATTTATCTCCAAACCCAAACATATAGGTCTAATACCTCTCGCTCAGAACAACGACGTACTCGATACCAAGCAAAAGACTACATGATCGTCGGTGATACACTATACCGTCGTGGTGTCGATACTGTTATGCAAAGGTGCCTCACCCATGAGGAGGCCGAAAAAGTCATGAATGATTGTCATGTAGGCGCATGTGGGGGGCACCAATCTGGTTATGCTACAGCACAAAAGATTTTATGAGCAGGATACTTCTAGCCAACAATGTTCAAATATTGTATAACTGCAATTCGAAGTTTCCATGCTTGTCAAATCTTCGACCGCAAAACTAGAATACCACCCACACCTCTGTAGCCAGTAGTTGCTATTGGGCCATTCGCCAAATGGGGCATAGATTTCATGCAATGTAAACCCACCTCGGCCGGGGGGCATGGGTATATCATAGTTGTAGTTGACTATTTTACGAAATGGGCCGAGGCGTTGCCTACATTAAACAACAACGGCGAAACGAACGCTCTTTTCTCTTTCAATCATGTGGTCACCATGTTTGGCGTCCCGCAAGATATAGTCACAGATCATGGATGACATTTCTGCAATCGCATGATGGTTGAATTGGCCGCCAAATTAGGACTGTCCCATGACATCTCTACTCCGTATTATCCGCAAGAAAACGGGCAAGTTGAAGTGATCAAAAACGTTCTGAAATGCATGCTACAAAGGATGATTGGAGTCCATAAACGGAGTTGGCACCTAATCCTGTGCTCAACCTTGTGGGCATACCGGACATCAGTGAGAAATGTGACCAGGTTTACACCCTTTCAACTGGTGTATGGCTTGGAAGCAATCTTACCAATTCAGTGTGAGATTTCATCTCTCAAGCTCGTAGTTGACCTCCTCCCCAGAACTTCAGAGGAAGAAGCGCATTTCTTAGAATTAATCCAACTGGATGAAACTCTTCATGTCGCTGCCTTGGCTAACAAAGTGCATAAGAAACAAGTCAAAGCGTAATTTGACAAGAATGTCAAACCCCACGTTTTCTCAGAAGGTGACCTGGTCTTGCTCTATGATCAGGAATCTGATAAATTGGGAGCAGGTAAGTTCTAGTCTTTATGGATGGGTCCCTATATTGTTAAGTGTGTATTAGCAAAAGGAGCCTATGAGCTAGTAGATTATGACGGGATTCCACTGTCGCAACCACAAAACGGGTTGTACCTTAAGAGTTACTATGCTTGACTCAACATGGTAACATCTTCATATGCTTTTGTTACATTTTTGTTTTTGTTAAGAGTGATTGTTTTGGTTGGGTAATCCAATTTTTCATTTTGTTGTAGATGTCGAATCCATTGGAATCATTTGTTGGATATGCCAACAAGGCGAGTTGTAGTACGCGGAACCTATCTTCTGTAGCTTGGGCCATCTTCGATTCAAGTGGCGAGTTAGTGAGTTTCAAAGGGGTGTGTACTGGTCAATCAACAAACAACATCGCTAAATATAGCGTGTTGATAGAACTCCTCTCTGATGCCATCGCGCATGGCATACACTGACTTGTCATTAGGCTAGATGCACAACTTGTCATTCTACAACTTACAGGCATCTATTCCGTTCAGAATCCAGCCATCTATCATATGTTCATGAGGGTCAAGATTTTGGAAAGGCAGTTTGATTCTATTCAATATCAACATATTTCTAGAAACTTAAACACACTAACTAATTCATTAGAAAATTATGTGTTAGATAGAAATTTGTGAAAGAAAATCACTTTATCAATAAACTACATCAGGAAAATATAACTTAACCAAAAGAAAGCTCCGAAAATAAAAAATATATATATAACTGTTTATAGTTTGTACATAGTGTTCTGTGTCCAGGAAAAAATCAGTCATATGACCCAAAAACTAAAAATACAAGGGGGCACCCTAGTCTAATTTTGCTCGTGATAGTTAGTCACTGCCTGTGTAATCGTGCGTAAGATCCTGCTCCATTGGCTCGGCATGCCAGTGGTATGGCGTTGTAATCTCAGAGGAAGCTCATCGGTCCTCACATCCAGAATACCAAGGGTGGGACCCTCGATCTGATCCTGTAACACTGAAAGGGTCTCGGATACAACCAGGTAATGAAGAATGGCCGTCCCTATAGCCTCTCCTACTGGAACGGTAGCTGCTCCTCTCAGACACGCTACTAGTTGCATTGGCCCAATATCTGCATAATCACATGAGTTTTGATTAGTCTTGATAAACATTTTAAAAAAATGAGAACATTATGAAAACAATAAACATATATGTGGTCAAAGATTTTTACCTATGACACCCCACTGCTCGCCAGCCGATAGCACCAAATCTGGGTCACCCAGGAAATCCATCCCAGCATATGGATACTCAGCATAAACCATCTATTGATGGTTGAACCACTCAAAGAAGGCATCAGAGAATGAAACCTGCAGTTTACCAGCATGTCTGGCCATAAGGTTAACCCATCTCTGCATCCATGGCTCAGTCGGTGGTGGTAGGCCAAGTGAAATGTACTGCGGCTGCATCAGTGGGATATTCTTCAAGGCGAAAGCAGTCAGAATAGAACCATAGCCAAAGTTCTTGGATCTTCCGTTTTTCACCTTGGTGAGATGTTCTTTGATAACTAGAAGTACTACATCACACCAGTTGAATACCTTGGGTTCGAGACATTCCAAGGCATATTGCATATAGGACCTGTTGGCCAAGTGAAGGGTTGCCCTACCAGCCAATCTAGCAAAGGTGAATAAAATAGTCCTGAAAGTCCACGTGATGACATCTCGGATACTGATCTTAACGTCCCTGCTCGGCTAAGATCATTCCCTATAGTATCAGTGAATATAATCCCTCACGGATTCACCCCCACGAGCAGAACCTGATAGTGAGAGAGGGGCAACACGCCTCGATAAGTTGGTCAAAAATTAGATGTCCTCAACAGTCATGGGGATGGATTTGCCTCTTATCTGGAAAACTTGGTTGGTAGGATCCCATGCATCGAGGAAATATTGCAACAAGTTGATTTGTTGCCTCATGATAGAAATGCAGAAAAACTTGAGCAAGCCACAGTTCCGCAATGCAGTTACAGTACCCGAATCATGTAGGGCAACCATGTCCTCTTCTTCATGCTCATGTTCATGCCATGTAATGACCATTTTGCTCCGATGAATCTCTGAAAAGCAAACAAGAGAAGAATCAAGGTCTTGATTTGATCAGGAGCTCAGGACCAAGTGTCATAAAATGGTAAAAATGAAAGTTCTCAGAATGGGTTTGAACCTAAACAACCCGATGGAGCTCGTCTTCTTGATTCCGGCACTGCAAACGGTTCGAAAAATGGTCTCTATATGAGGAAGTTATGCCAAAAAGAAAAATTGCCCAATAACATTGAAATTTAAAAAAAAAATTAAAATAGAGTATTCCATGGAATATTCTTTTTGGGCAACGAATGGCAGGCTGCCACATGGCCAAGGTGACATCAGCAAGTTCGGATGGCATATATCAAATTTTTTGAGTGGCAGAGAGGTTCGATCCCGCGACCTCCGGGACACTAACGGGATGCCTTACCGTTAGGCCAAATAGGTGGTTCGTGTTTGTGTAGCGGATCATATGGCATAAGAGCTTTGTATTATGCTTGGGTGGGGTCTGAAGGGGGCCAGCCCCTAAGGGCCAGCCCCCTCATATATGTGACCACCGCCCAGAAAACCGGGTGCTAACCTCCCTAAACTATGCGGGTAACTCTAAACAGTCACTGTTATATGCTGGTTACGTGGGCACATGGCCACATTCAACGCGAGGTTAACGTTAGTCTAACTGCCTGTTCCCAACATTTGGGCACAAAAACCAAGGAAAATTGCCAGATGTTAAATCTGTTCACATGCAGTAGCAACTCACCATTTAGTGCATGGTATGTCTGGCGGTATTTTTGGTGCACTACCAAATTTGGGCGGTCCTGCCATAATTCGTGGACCTATCTGGACCTCCACTACAGTTAGCTGGAGTGATTTTAGGCCAAAAATTTGAGGAAATCTTCAATGAGCCATAACTTTGGCTAGGAAAGTCCTTTTGGATGAATTTTTTTTTTATTTCTTTTATTTCTTTTTTATTTTGGGTCTCTTCAACCTTCTGAAGCCATTGGCACAGGTTTCACAGCCATCTGAGGTCATTTGCAGGTGATTTTGCTTCATGGAAGTTCCAGGAGCCACTAGGGCCAAATCAATTTGGGAGTTGCATTGGGAATTTTGCAGCCAGTGAATGTGGAACAAAGGTCATTCCTAAAGGTTTTCAGTATTTTGAATCCATTTCTACAGCTCGTTTTGCCTGCTGAGGCATTCTTCTCACTATTTAACTTCAAGGTCACCAGGGACATTTCAGTTCTTGAGCTGTTTGGGGGCTATGTTCATCCATTTTTGGTGATTCAAAAGCCTATGTCTGCTATTTTCGACCTTCTGAGTCTAATGGCAGAGGTTTCAGAACCAATTGAGGTCATATTCACCTCGAAATTCTCCATGCAAGTTTAAAGGGCCAATTGGGGAAAGTATTGTATAAGGTACAATTTCACTATTTAGTGTTTGGGAAAGAGCATGTTTAGATAATTCCTATCTTTTGATTTTGTATTTACAGTCAGATCTGTCTTTCGAGACACTCATATTCTTGTATTAGCCTTTGTAGCATTTTTAATACAAGAGGACAAGCCTAGTTTGAGAGGCTTGGTCTAGCAGATGTAGCCCAGGAGGGGTGAACTGCTTCATCATTTTGATGTCTTTATTTGCTGAAGATGATATGCTAAAAAAAATGATATAAAGCATTAAACAACAAATATACATAACTTTCATACACACATAATCATCTATTAAACTGCAGAAAGTTATTTGTCTTATTCCGCAAGACATCAAACTTCAAGTATGTGTATATCAAAGACTTCTAAGTGTTTACTTCATTATTTCTTTAGGTAGAGCATGTAGAGGGCCAGGTAGCCTCTAGAACTCATCCTCTCTTTAGACATGACATGTCCGGTGAATCACCCTATAGTCTATCTCTGTATAAGAAATAAGAAGTTTTCACATTTTCAGAGGTCACTTGGAGTGTATAACTCACATTTGAAATTATGGGAAATGGATACCCTGCACCCTTAAACAAGTAAATTCCATTTTCAGATCAGGAAGGTATCAGAGCAATAGGTTTGCTTGACTGACATCACTAGCTTGATTGTGTAGCTTGAAAGTTGTCTTAAGCAGTGTTGAAGATTGACTGCCTTATTATTCTGCAAACTACTTCTTGTTTGATTTTGCTGAAGCTCTTTTGTTCATTTTTATAATGACAACTTCCATAAGTGAGTTCTCAAAATCATCCTCCTTCACAAGATTCTTTGATGAAGGCTTGAAGCAAGAATTTTTCATCATGATGAATATGGTGAGAGAAATGTATGAGGATGAAAGGCAGAGCTCTAGACTCGAAGAGTAGCTGAATTCCATGAGAGAAGAGAAGCAGTTGCTTTCTGACCAATTGCAGGAAATGGAAGGCCAACTTCATATTGCAAACATGAATCTGGAAAGGATGCATGAGTTGGAGACACAAATCCTTGTTGCCAAAGAAGCCTTAGCCAAGTATCAGCTTGAAGAAGAGGTAAATAATTCTAGTTTCTCTTCAAATTCTTATAAGAATGTTTATGTTGGTTCTTTTGAGAAACATACCAGTGGCATAAGATCCAACTTGATGTCCAAAATGGGATATGAACGAAAAGGATTCGGCAAACAAGCACAGGGTATAGTTGAGCCAATAATGGTTGAGGTAAGGCCTAAGTATTTGGGTCTTGGCTATGGACAATCTTATGGAGAAAGTTCCAAAGTAGCCATGAAGGCAATTGAAACAGTTCCTAGAAGGAGTTTCATTTCAAGTTATCTATCTCAAGGTTGTAAAGGTTGTATCCTTGAGGAATGCAATAGCTTGAAACATACCTTGCAAGAAGAAGGTGTGTATAAGAATGCACTTGAACAAGAGAATTGTGAAATCTCTAAAACCATTGAAGGGATTGATGGTGTTCCAAAAGGAGCTTCTTCTTCATTTGATTCACCTCCTCATGAAGGTAATGAAGGTGAAAGAGAAAGGTATAAATCTGATTTCCATCATATTTCCTTTGATCATGTAAAGCATGGAAAACTTCCACACAAGCATTGGAAAATAATTGCATGTTCTTTTTGTGGTTTGGTTAACCATAGTGTTTCTAGATGTTGGAAAAGAATGGCAACATACAGGAAACTTTTGAAGGAAAGGAGGCAAGAAGCCGAAGTTCCATTGAACAATGCAAATCATGTTGTCAAGAAGATGAACATGTGTTGCACTTATTCCCATAAGCAAGGACATACTGCTGAAAGGTGTTGGACTCTGAATCCAACAATGCTTCCACGAAAGTTGAAGAAATTGGAGAAAGAGTATGGCAAGAATGGGAAGGAAGTTTCCATCATTGATATGTGTCAGGATGATACACATGTTGATATTGATGTGCAGTTAAAGGAAGTGCATTTGAAATGGATTGGTAAGAAATGGTTAGAATTCTTATCCAATTAAAGTTGTATGTCTTTTGATTGAACGCATTTATTTGTTAAGGGAATGCAAGTTGCAAGATGGAAAAAGTTGAGTATGAGATTCACTCTATTTCAACTCTTGTCACCCACATGTGTTTTTATTGGGTTGATGTACCTATTGGTCTTAGAAAAGAAGTGTTGAAGTTTCACTTGTACATAGATGTTGTAGGTGTGTTTATCGAACTGTATATAGTTCATTGTTTTTGATACATACATGTGTTTGTAAATGTATCTTGTTGATAGTCGACTAGTGTTGCTTGTGAGCACACTTTTATATTGTCGATTGTGTCACACATTGATTATCCACTTGTGTCGATTGTGGTGCACATGTTTCGTTGACTTGTCGGTTGTGTACACATTTGCTATGTTGATGCTTGAGTCCATTGTTCAACATATTTCAAGACAACATGTTGCTGATGATTCTCTTGTTGCACAAGGTACCTTTGGTGTCATTTGGTGCAGGGAAGGAAATTGGTGCAAAGCAGTGCACAATCCCATGAGCTGGAAAAGCATGCATGCAAAGAGGGCTCAAATTTCAGCATGGTTCTCTACTTCTTTTGAGAATTTTTTGCAGAAATTTTCCCAAGAGTTTGGGATAAGCATTTGCAGGACATTCAGCATGCTACAGCCGATAAAATCCTTCTCATTTGGGAGGTATCTCCTCTTCTAGAGAGGAGGTGCAATGGATGGGCATCGTGACAGTTGGCAAGCCCACATGTTCAGAGGAATATTTCAGCTCATATAACAGCAAGTTTCATTGCTGGTTCCTGAAATTTCAAATTTGTCTGGCGAAAGAACTTGGTCAGGATTCGACAAGTACTTGGCTTATGTAGCAAAAAGTCGCCATGACAGCAGTTGGCAAGGCAGGACATTTTGGGCATCAGTATGCTCTTTTGGATGAACAGAAGAGGATATTTTTGTTCTTCAAGTGTTGTACAGTTCAGTTCAGAGATTCAGTAAGATTTTGGGGACCAAAAGCCTTCTCATTTGGGAGGTGTGATCAGGAGCTTAGGACAAAGTGTCGTAAAATGGTCAAAAATGAAAGTGCTCAGAATGAGTTTGAGCCTAAACGACTGGATAGATCTCCTCTTCCTAATTCAGGTGCTGCAAACGGTTCGAAAAACGGTCTCCGTATGAGGAAGTTATGCCAAAAAGAAAATTGCCCAATAACATTGAAATTTTGAATTTTTTCAAAAAAAAAATTAAAATAGAATATTCCACAGAATATTCTTTTTGGGCAACAAATGGAAAGCTGCCACGTGGTAGGCCCGGAAGCTGCCACGTGGCCAAGGTGACATCAACAAGTTCAGATGGCATATATCAAAACTTTTGAGTGGCAGAGAAGTTTGATGCTGCAACCTCTAGGACACTAACGAGACACCTTACCATTAGTCAAAACAGGTGGTTTGTGTTTGTGTAGCGGATCATATGGCATAAGAGCTTTGTATTATGCTTGGGTGGGGTGCGAAGGGGGCCAGACCTCATATATGTGACCACCGTCTAGAAAACTGGGTGCTAACCTCCCTAAACTGTGTGGGTAACTCTAAACAGTCACCATTATATGCTGGTTACGTGGGCACATGGCCACATTCAACGCGGGGTTAACGTTAGTCTAACTGCCCGTTCCCAATGTTTGGGCACGAAAACTAAGGAAAACTGCCATATGTTAAATCTGTTCACATGCAGTTGCAACTCACCATTTAATGCGTGGTCTGTCTGGCGGTATTTTTGGTGCACCGGCCAAATTTGGGCAGTCCCGCCATAATTGGCGGACCTATCTGGACCTCCACTACAGTTAGCTGGAGTGATTTTAGGCCAAATTGGAGGAAATATTCAATGAGCCATAACTTTGGCTAGGAAAATTCTTTTTGGATGAATTTGTTTTTGATTTTGGGTCTCTTCGACCTTCTAAAGCCATTGGCACAGGTTTCACAACCATCTAAAGTCATTTGCAGGTGATTTTGCTTCGTGGAAGTTCCAGGAGCCACTAGGGCCAAATCAGTTTGGGAGCTGCATTGGGAATTTTTCAGCCAATGAATGTGGAACGAAGGTCATTCCTGAAGTTTTTTAGTATTCTAAATCCATTTCTACAGCTCGTTTTTCCTGCTGTGGCATTCTTCTCACTGTTTAGCTTCAGGGAAGCTTTCAGGGCCACCAGGGCCATTTCAGTGCTTGAGCTTTTTGGGGGCTATGTTCATCCATCTTTGGTGATTCAAAAGCCTATGTCTGCTAGTTTCGACTTTCTGAGTCTAATGACAGAGGTTTCAAAACCAATTGAGGTCATATTCACCTCGAAATTCTCCATGCAAGTTTAAGGGGCCACAAGGGCCAATTGGGGAAAGTACTGTATAAGGTACAATTTCACTATTTAGTGTTTTGGAAAGAGCATGTTTAGCTAATTCCTATCTTCTGATTCTATATTTATAGTCAGATCTGTCTTTTGAGACACTCATATTCTTGTATTAGCCTTTGTAGCATTTTAATACAAGAGGACAAGCCTAGTTTGAGAGGCTTGGTCTAGCGGATGTAGCCTAGGAGGGGTGAACTGCTTCATCATTTTGATGTCTTTATTTGCTGAAGATGATATGCTAAACAAAATTGATGTAAAGTGTTTAACAACAAATATACATAACTTGCATACACACATAATCACCTATTCAGCTGCAGAAAGCTATTTGTCTTATTCCGCAAGACATCCAACTTCAAGTATGTGTATGTCAAAGACTTCTAAGTGTTTACTTCATTATTTCTTTAGACAGAGCCTGTAGAGGGCCAGGTAGCCTCTAGAACTCATCCTCTCTTTAGAGGTGACATGTCTGGTGAATGCCCCTACAGTCTATCTCTGTATAATAAATAAGAAGTTTTCACATTTTCAGAGGTCACTTCGAGTGTATAACTCACATTTGAAATTATGGGAAATGGATACCTTGCACCCTTAAAAAAGTACATTCCATTTCAGATCAGGATTTAGCAAAAAACAAGAAAAATTTCCATGAAAAATCAGTGCAAAAGTTTTCCTCCTTCTGCCCATCGTACCCTGGCTAGGTACACAGTGCAATGCATACATTCTGGCTAGTGGATAGCTTAAGACGCATCACACCTTTCGATATACACTAAGTGTGATGGGGGTAGAACGAAATGTTCAAACCCCATGGACCCAGAAAAGTGGGAAAACATGCTCAAAATTCAAAAAGGAAAGAATGCAATTGAAGAGCTCAGGTTTAACTCCTACCTGGTTGAGACGGTGCCGAAAATCATCCATAGAATCTCCCAGAATCAGCTGGTGAAAATCAAAGGGGGAAACACCTCTAGAGCTCCAACAGTCACAACTCCAAATGAAATGGTAAAATGAGGGGTAAAAAACTATTTTTAGGTTACTTTTCACGTAATCTAAGTAGGGTATTATATTTTTAACTCATTTTTCAAGCATATTTCCTTATTTCTAATCATTTTGATGGAGCAATTGAATAGGTAGTACGACCGTCAAAAGAAAATAGTGTCAACGGTGAATCAAATATCAATGACCATTATCTCAAGTAGTTTTACGCGAAGTTCAAGCTCATTAAAAATTAAACCTAGCAATGAGCATATTTTCCACCAGAGTTTAAGCTCATTAAAAAATGAACCAACCTCCAGTAAATAACCATTATGAAGGCATTTTCATTAGATTTTGAGCCTTGGTCATGTTTGTACCATCACCTCCACTCTGTTGTTTCCGATCATTCGCCTCCATTTGATTGTTTACCCATTTTGAGGAATGACTGCGATGAGTGATTCTATTAGCCACCTTTTTTCACTGTCGTGATTGGAAAGTTCCAAACCTTACCTCGAACCAACTGCTATCTGAAAACATCACTCGTTCCTCAAAAAACGAGTCTCCTTTAAGCTCTTTTCATCTGACTCGTAAAACATGAAAAGATTGTGAGCGATTGGCCTCTCGATCTCGTTAAAGTGATTGGAAGTGCTATCCCTCCTCTAGATTTTAATCTTTTTGGACCTGATGGATTATTACACAAAAAGATCGATCATTTGTCTTGTTCGGCTTATTAAAACTATCGAAAAGTCATCCCTTTCACATTGTTTTATACTTTTTCGAACTTAAGGGATTATGTTATGAAAAAGGAATATTGGATTCTTCTTTCCATCTCTTTTTAGACTCTCTAAAATTGAAAAGGACCGAGTTATCCTTGTCATTAAACTCGTTAAAACAATAGCGACAAACTTGTCCATTCAGACAAGAACAAGTTTCATTGTTGCTAGGCTTGTTAAAACATAGCGACGAGTTTGCCCGAAGGGAAAATTATAGAACAAGAATATGTTATCCTCCTCAAGCTTGACAAAAATAAAGAGGTACTGGTCAGAAATGACTAGGGAAAATTGGGCAGAAAACTTGAAGAAACTTTATTAGTAGTAGGTCGCTCTTGAACATGACACTTTCACTCCATCACCATGATTGAGTCGGGTTGGGTTATTTCATTCACCGGTCTTATCACCGTTGGTCCACGTACCATCCACTTTTGGGGCTAACACTACCAATCCATTTCAGTGTTCAAGAGAAGTTGCTACAATCCCTTCATGCTTCATGCTTTCATGACCACCACCTTGAACCTTGTATCATTAGATCGTTTTCACCTGTACAAAATCATTTGCTATGTTCCGTGTCGTAGATGTGGGATCCATTAATGCCCTCCTACGATGGGTCACTTCTTGTCAACATTAGCTCATTATCCAAGAAGCCGACCTAGGGACAACCCTACCAGTACTTTGAAGCTTGCATGCCTCAATGGCTCACTTCTGGCGACAGGTTTACACTAATGGCCTTCAATCGAAAGATTTTGCGTGGTGTTCGACATCAACTCATGTATTCACACCACTTGAATTGTACTATAGTACCTTGAGGGTCATCATCATCATCGGTGATTCCTCTCGCATCTGTTAATAGCTTACATCATTGTCTGGTAATCAGGCGATGTCCTCCCATGTTCGACATCAAAACATATTTTTCGCATGGATCGAATTGTACTTTCAGGCAAAGATTGAACGAGTTTTGAACACCCTGGATCTAGTTTCATCCATCTGGGCTGTGATATAATCCGGAAAATAAATACATCAAATGTACATCATTGCTGCATAGATAATCATCCAAACTAAGGGATGATGGCTCTACCAGAATCATCAGTCTGCACTCAGACGGTTGTCTGTCCTATGTACATGAAAATGAATTTATCAAGTTGAGCATGGGAATGCCCGCCTTAGCTAGATCATGAAAATATTATGAAGATAATGTATATTGTATCTTATTACAGGTCACCTTCCAGTGTGAAAAACCTCGGATCCTCATTATAAAGCATTTCACCCGACATCAAAAGACTTACGACCTCATGCTTTAGGGGGAAACTGTTATAGACATATTTGGGCACTGCAACCCCAATCACATATGTCTAGAAGCCAAGGGTTTCTAAGTCCCTAAAAGTTTTGTTTTAGACCCTGAAGGAGCAAGGTAAGCTGATTACTTCATATCCCAGAGGTTTTCCAGGAAAAGCTACTCAGAACTGGTCAAAGTAAGACCATACAGACTACCCAGTGCTAAAGGTGTGATTCATCTCACCTGCCACATGCAAAAAGTGTGATGCATACTGTAAATCCCTTCTATAGGGTGCGATGAGCGAGAGCTGACAAATGGCACAAGCAGTTTTCTAGGTGGAAACCCAAAGAATCATCTAGAAACTGCTCATTTGACACTTGCCTCTCTGAGTTCGCCCAGGGATGAGTAAGAGATCTAAAATCTCCACGTGGAACCAGGAACTATCAGAGAGATGAAACTAATCAAAATCCCAGAAGATGACTCACCCCCTGCAAATATCTATAAATGGATGCCTCATCCAAGAGATCCAAAGGTTGGAATTTAGTAATTTGCAAAGAGGTGCTTCTACTTTCTCTTTGAAGACATTGTTGGGTGATCTTGCTTTGTGTGAGGTGAAGAGGGCTTTCAAGCTGGGAGGATGGCACTGGGTTAGACCAAGTGGTTGTAATCATCTCTTCTATGACTTTTACGAATAAAGATATTTGAGTTTTCCTCCATATTCTTGTGTATCTCTGAATATTGTGTTTGTTATATGCATTTGTATGGTCAATATATATCTAATCCTATATTGTTTATAGTGAAAGATCTCTATGATTTTATGGTATTATGCTACTGTGAATCTACAGGTGCTCTTTGAAGCTAGACAAGTAAGGAAGTAGTGGCAAGATTCCGTCAAAGGGAAAATGAAACAAGCAAGGAGCCAAGCGGAAGACTGAGGTTGGTACTCTCTGCTTCTTTCTCATCTCTCTCTCATAAAGGAAAAACAAGTGACTTTAATCTGTTTGTTTCTAAGATATCTACCCGTCTTAGTGGGACTAGCAACTCTAAATAGACACTAGATTTCCCAATAACAATCATCAAATTCCCGGGTGCATACATAGTTTTAGATCTAACAAATCAATAATAGTCCATTACATGCACACTTTCTTCAAATCTATCTATTCATGAAAAAATTCATCACTTCCACACTTTTACCACTTTGATCTTCATCTCCTTATATAACTTAGCCCTTATCCAATACCATGCGTCAAAACCATAGTCTGCCTAATGGTTTTCTTAGAGGAGATCAAAACATCCATTGTTGGGCTCAATACCATAGGGAAATACTATGGGAAGGACCCTTGGTATTTAGAATACCATGGTGAGGAAACTATATGTGCCTTTTCTTCTTCATAACCACATGTGTATGCATCTTCTATTAACAAAACTCATGTATACTTCTTGAAATTTCATCTTTGTCATTCCTCTGCCTCTAAACTGTTATCCCTTTGTCCAAACTCTATGTCACATATGTAGACACATCCTATTGACATTTGTATCAAGTTAGTTTCCATCAATGGGAAACTCATCAAGTAGGTTTCCATCAAGGACAACACATTAGTCATAATGGAAACAAATATTTGGTCAAATTTAATATAAGGTTTCCTCTTTGGTCTCATATGACATGTGTAGGACAACTAGTATCAATTCGGATGTTGAAGTGGAACAATTATATGAAGAAAATAGATCGAAATGGTAAATCTTTAGGTGAGACAACAAAATTTGTTTGATATTTGTGTTGTTTGTCCTGGTCAAGTGGGAGTTACATAAAGGTTTATAAGAAATAAGAAACTTCTCCATGAAAAAAAATCATGTGGTATTTGTCTTCTCTAACCATTGTGTTTGTATTTGAGTGAAAGGCCATTGATTGTCATTTTTCATGCAGGGAAGTAGGATAAAATCATCTCTATTAATTGGGCATAAGGCACTAGTATGCTTTTTCTTCTATTTTATTAATTATTTATCTCATCTATCTTCTCCTTCGTACTTTTTTTTGCGGGTAATTTCATTCTCATATATGTCTTTGAAAATACTAACTAGGGTTCAAGCCATATACACAAAAAAAAACTCATCAAAGTAGTGTTTAAATTTAGCACACCAAGCACTTGGTTATCAAGTGTGTGATTTAGTTTTGTGTTGCATTTGAGTTGAATCAATCTAGTGATTGGTATTCCTAAGAAGAATCTTTTCAATTCAAAACCCTAAACATAAGATAGTAATATAAGGAAAATTTAAACTAATTTTAATGAAAAAGTTTTATTACAAATCTTATAGTTTTAGACATACCTGGAGTTGCTTCTTTTAAAAACCTTGTATAGTTTCCTTTATCGATGTGTTCCCTCTGAATTTTAACATTTATTCTTGTAATGGTTATTGACAAGTACAAAATAGATGATACTAAAAGCATGATGTTATTCTTTTCAATCTAGGCTTTCTATGCAACAATGGAGGATGAAATCCTGGGGTTAACAAATGTCAAATCTAGGAATAGGTACTTAATTCTAGATACAAATTATTGTTCTCATCCAATCATACTTGACATATACCCTAGTCACAGAATTTATACAAATATTCTTGTCTTCTTATGCCACTTACACATTTTCATGAAATCTATCGTGATCAATGGTCACTATAGCTTTGAAGATAAGCTAGATGTGTCTTTAAGAGATTTATCTAAGGTCTATTATTCTTACAATTACAATAGGAGGCTCAAATCCCTTTTAGGGATGATTGATGCTTGAATTTATTCCCTTTTTAACTGTGTTTATACCCATAACAAGAGGATATCTAGAATTGTTTCTTTATAAGACTGAAATTAATTCTTCTAGATTTCCAATTAGGCCATTATCCCAAACTTGATTTGAGACCAATGAGAGAATTGATCCACACTTGCAATATGAAAATCTAAACAATAAATGTGCTCATAATTTCGACATCTTGATGCATAGGTGTAGAGTATGGTTTTTGGAATTATTTCAACAAGACTTAATCTTAGAACAAGTTCATAAATACCATCGATCTTGGATCTATTTTAATCAAAATTTCATCTTCTTTCAATAGTTATTTTGTCTCCCTTTATAAAGGTGACAATGGAAAGCCTTTTATGGATTCCAAAAGAGACTCCTCCACATGCCTTTCAAGTTTAGACTATGATAACTCAAAACTTGTTCGATGAACTTTAAAGACTTCAGATCTTTTAAAATCACCTCATACCTTCACTTATGTTTTTAAGATACTAGGCATTTATTGAGCTCATAAAATAGACTTTTGTTCTATCATGAAAAAATTCCATAAGTTCTCTCTCTTCTTGAGTAAGTTTGAGGTTATTTCATAGATAATAGGGCTAATAGGATGAGTCTAGGACTCCTCTTTCTTTTTTGATAGGTTGTTTCTAGGAAGTGAAGGTCTTCTAGCTATTTGGCCATTAAGAAAAGTGCTTATATCCCTCAAAAACCCCTTGCTTCATTTTGTCTATAATATCGACCTTACCTCTGTAATTAGGGATAGTGATTATGCCCTTATTTTTTTTCTTCTTCCCTTCACAAATTTGGACTAAGGAATTCACTCTTTTTTAGATAGATGGTTCCAAGTTGATTTTATTTTCTTCCCTCACTTCAAAACCTAGATTTTCTACCATGTTGAGAAATCTAGGGCAGAGAGTTGATTAAAATATTAAGTTTATTTCTCTTTAATATTGGACACTTTTTTGAGATTTATATCCTTACATGGATTTAGTTACAGATCAATGTGATGGCTCATTCAAATATTTATAGGCAAGTATAATCATCACAGGTTCATAATTGATCCATCTTGGCTAGCACATATAGGTCAGTAGGTTATCACTTTGGTCCATATAGATAGATAGGTAGGGTTAGTCTATACACTAAGGACATCCTATCCCAATTGGGCTTGATAACCCTTGTTCACTAATCTCAAATTCAAGGAGGGTGTAGAATACCATATATTTGATAAATTCATGGTATAAGTTTCTTAGCTTCGTTGGGAAAACCAAGAGTCTATAATCATATTCCCATGTTAAACTACACCTTTACACAATTCGTACCCATGATAAGTCAACCATCTACTACTTTGTATCATTATCCTAATCCTAAATTAGGTTTTATCTACTCCTTCTTCAATGCCTAGTCATAACAATTCGTGATTATGATGAAAATTTTAGTACATATTTGTGTAGTGTCCATGACAGGACGTATGAATTTCCCTCCCCAAATTGCTTGTCAATGATTATAACATTAAATGGTCTATCGAATATATGCATTAATTTATGGAAGGCCATCCCCTCTATCTATCCTATGATTTATTTTGACAACAAGTGAATAAAGGAAAATTAACGGATCTTTGTTGACAAGATCCCCTCCTTATAAAATTTACTTTCTTTACTTGTTCTCACAATCAATCATAAGCTAGCTAGAGGGGATAACCTACTATAAATTGATACATATAATGTGTAGAAGGGATCATGTATGAGACAATGTGAATTAATGATGCTAGACATGGTAAATTTTCATCTTCCAGGTCATTTTGAGATGGTGAGATAGACCAGTGCTAGCCCATTCAAGATTATAATTATAGATGGGAAATTTCCAGAGGATAATTCATACATCCCATCATGGACAATACACTCATATGTACTTAAATTGTCATAATAATCCAAAACGGTTGTGAATTGACAAATAATATATGTTATAATTTTGTTCGACTAATATATTGGAGAAAATGCAACCAATATATAAATTAGTTACAATAAATATTGTAGAAAATATAACAGTCATTCCAATAATGTCGACTAGTGCACAGCATAAAATAAAAAAGTAATGTTATCTTTATTAATGAATAATAACAAAAAACATCAATTTAACATTTCTTTCTTGTTGCTTATGATGATCCACCCCTCTTGCGGCAGCCTCGACAGCGTCATGAGTACACAACCAGACCATCAAAAATAACGAAAAAGAAAAAAAATGATTGTACTAGTTAAATCATTAGAAAAATCATGTACCATATTATGAAAACATATTTTTGATGAAAAATGTTTTTGAGATGAAGTGTTTCATGTCTATGATTAATGAATTAATGTTATATGTTAATGTATAATTGTTATATGTATGTTTATGTACATGAAATTGTTTCATATTATGTAAACGTATCTTTTATGATAAAATTTATTGAGATGAAATATTTTGTGTATTTACAAATGAATCAATGAATCAATGTTTTCTATTTGTTTTTTTATGTACCTTAATGTCTTGCTTTCAACTATTCCCAATATAGTAGATAGATTGGATACTAGGGAATTGAGAGTGACGTGAGGTGGGGTAGGGGCCATGAGAGATTCCATCTTCACATGGTTGGCCCTATTCAGAATAAATTAGTATTTGAGTAATTTTGGAGAAAAACACCCTCAATCCAATAGAGCAACAACAAAGTGAATGTTGAACTCATTGTTGCTTCGTCGAGTGGAGGGAGGTTTGTTCCAAGATTAAACTACTCCAAAAATTTATTCTTGAAACCAAAAGGATCTGATTCAGGTATTCATGCAATTAAATTTAATATTTGGTCAAATTTAATCTAAGTTTGCCTCATTTGTCTCATGAATATGTGTAGGACAATTAGTTTCAATTTAGATGTTGAAGTGGAACAACTATCTAAAGAAAATATCTCAAAATGGTAAGGTTTTAGGTGAGACAAAAAAATTGTTTGATATTTTTGTTGTATGACTTGTTCGAGTGGGAGTTACATAAATATTTATAAGAAATAACAAAATTTTACATGAAACAAATTCATGTAGTATTTTTCTTTTTTTGAGTGAAAGACCATAAACTGTCATTTTTCATGTAGGCCAGTATGAGAAATTCTTACTATATTAGTTGGGCATAAGGCAATGGTATCATTTTTATTCTATTTTATTAAGTATTTATCGCATCTAACTTCTCCTCCTTCCTTTGTTTTTCAAGAACTGTCATTTGCATATATGAATTTGAAAGATTAACTGGGGTTGGAGTCATATACGTGAAAAAAACTCATCGAATTACTCCTCAACTTTATCCCACCAAAAGCTTGGCTACCAGGTGAATGATTTAGTTTTGCATTGGATTCAGTCTCAAGAAAATATTTCTTTCTACATTGCAAATATTCCAAGACCATAGATGTTGATAACAACTAGGGAAAACAAAACTAGGGTTTCTTTTATAATGTTTTATCTATTTATATTGACAGTTATTTTGATATAAAGTTAGTTCATCATCATCATTATTATTTTGTTTTCATCCTAAGATTAATTCCAATAAATAATACGAAAATTCAAACAAGAACACAAAACATAGGCTCCAAGCTATAGAAAAACCCCTCCACTAGGGAAAATCCCAAAAAATTCTCTTCTTATTGAAATCCAAGGAAAACTTCCAAGAACTTTGATTAAGAAAACTCACCAAGTGATAGGCCAACCACCCAAACAACAATGCTTCTCTCTATAAATCGGTCTATTGCTCTTCTCTAGCGCAAAATCTGAACAAAGATAACTTTCTTCCCATACGTGCAAGCTTGCCAAACAAAGAACTGATGCACAATGAAAGAAAAAAAACCTTCTTTGTTTCCTCGCTATCCTTCACCTATTTATCACTCTCAATTTTCCTCAAATTTCTTGAAGAGAAAAAATTACTTGTGTGACTCAAATGAGGTCCAATAACTCTTCTTTGTTGAGAAATATAGGGCATTATGTGAGTTAGATTCTTCAATTTAATTTCTCTTATATTAAAATTTACTAGTGAAATTATATCTTGATTGTGTCAGTGTTCCTTTCATCAAATAAATTCCAACATGAAGATAAAAAAGATAAGAACACAGGATGTAGGTGCATAGTCACGGAAAAACCCTTATGAAGGGGAAAACCTAGTCATCTATTTATATAATAGAATAAATGAGCTTGAGTCACACTTGACTCTTTGACTAAAGAAATAAACTTACTCCAACCACCAAACTAGTTTCTCTCGAAATTGCCTCTGCAATCATGGTTCTTGGATCCCTATGTTTCAACTTCAAAATTTTGACCCTCCTTCTAGAATAGTCTCAACCCTCCTACTTAATAAATCTCAACCTTCCTTCTTCATAAATATTGGCCTTACTTCTGCAATATTCTCAACCATTTTTGTAATCATCTTTGCAATAAGGAACTTTGGCCTCCTTGTAATTGTTTCTGCAATTCACATTTTCAGCTTCCTCTCCATTTATATGTCCTGTAATAGTTTTTCTTACTTATTGAATGAATGCTTCACTTATCTCCTTCAAATGTTGAAATAGTAGGCTATTTATACTTATTGGTCATTATGCATTTTAGCTAACATGAACAATTTAGCTTGAACCCGACTTGTAGGATTTTAATGAAGGCTGACTTGATTATCTTTTGTTTTGAGGCCAAGTTTGAATGATGAATGGTAATTCTTTTGGGAGAAGGAATTGATTTGGTGGAGGAGATATTTAGACAACAATTTTCCTTTCTTGATCTTAAGGAGCCCAAGAAGGGTCTCTTACAAAAATGACTTTGACTTTGACTCAAAATATATCTCAAAATCCTACAATGGAGGCTTGACATATTGACCAACATGAAACCCATGCTTTAATAAGTCAATAATATTTTTCTTTTATTTTTTTACTCAAATATAATTATGAAGACCAACAAGAGTATGATATCAATACATGTTTACCATATCAACATGAAGAGAGTATCAATCATAATAAGTCAAACTTTCATAGGTTAAACTTGAATAATCTTTTGTATCCAATTTGAGATCTTATGTTAGGTATTTTCACGTAATCCCTACATTCCAAAGTTAAATCTTAGGTATTAACAACTTAATAGTGAAATAAATTATTAAGTCCCAAAAACTAGACTCAACACCTAGAAAACTAAATATTGTACATCTAGGTTTTCAACAATATTCTTTTTAGAATTTCATGGAAGACTTTACTAGGATTTGTTACAAACCCTAGAACTAGAAAGTTTACATCTAGGGTTTCATTCATAGTAATATTATGCTTGGATACACTTGAACCTTAGAAATTTGGACTAGGGTTTCAATAATTCACTAAACCCTAAAGGTTGTTATGCAACCAACTCACAAAATATAAGAAGAGATAGATCAACGACTTCAAAATTAGCCACTTCAAGGGGAAACTTCCTTTACATTAACCAAATAAAAAATTCTTGGATGATTCAAATGACAAAACCTCCTTTGTATATATAGGAGTCTAAGGGGTCATAATATAATCAGAGCTAGAATAACAATAGTAATGTAAGGGCACAACAATAACAGTTCACAAAATAGAAGAAGAGTATTATACGGACCTCACATTAACCAATTGAAGTTAAGTTTGACCAACTAAAACTTTTATTAGAAACAACAACAACTCACAAGAGACCCAGGGCCTTCACTTTGAGCTTCAATCTCTAGTGGCAACCACACACACTTTCAATCCTAAAAACAAAATATGATATTTACAATGTCTATATCTAATATCAGTTGGACATAATTGAATTAAGCTTTCATTAGTCTTCCACTAACAGGCCCTCCAGCAAGCAATTCCCTTGTCAGGTCATTAAATAAAAAGGCATTTTTTCCATGAAAGCTTGCAATTTTCTAAGGCCACTTCCATAAATTGTCAAATTTTCCATGTTTCCTCTTTTCTTCATTCTTTGCATCCCATTTCAACACAAGATCATCAATCTGAAAATCTTCCTCTTTTACCCTTCTATCATGAATCTTCTTGATCTTGTCTTGGATCAGTTGAGTATTATTATAAAACTCCTCTCTAGTTCGTTTTAATTGTACCATTTGATTGATTCTCCTATGCATATCATTTGTTTCTACCTCTTCTTCTTGTAACAATTTCAACACTGGAAGCCCTAAGGAAGTAGGAAAAACAACATCAACTCCTTAAACCAACTAGAAATGAGACATTCCAATTGACTTCTTGGTACTTACCCAATCAACCCATATCTCATTTATCAACTTCTTATGCCAAGACCCTTTTTTCTGCTATAATAAGATTTTAATGATACTAAATAAACTCTTGTTAGAAGATTCTGCCAAATCATTGCCTTATGGATAATAGGAAATAAAACTTCCAAACACTATATGATATTTATTGCAAAAATCAATGATATTTTTGGATCTATAGGTAGCAGCATTGTCAGTAATGATCTTATGAGGAAAAGGAAACCTAGATAGAATATTACCTTCTGCAAATTGGATAATCATTGAATCTATGGCTTGCCTAGTTGGAACTGCTTCCTTTCATTTGGTAAAATAGTTCATTGTTGTTAGAATCCATTTTTGTTGAGTTCAAGAAATTCGATAAATATCCCTGATAAAATCCAATTCCCACTATTGAAATGACGCCTCCACTGAAATGGGTTTCAGGGGTAAATGAAGCAACTTTCTCTTACCTTCAAAAATTTGGCATTCATGACAAGTAGACACTCTTTTATGAACATCACTAAATAGTTAAGGCCAATAAAATCTAGCTCTTAGGATCTTATTTGTTGTAGTCTTCTAGAAGAGATGACCTCCATAGTCACCCTTATGAAATTCTTCCATTACTTGATTTTCTTCATCTTCTAATAAAAATTTAGTAGTATGCCTCTTACATCCTTCCAATACAAAGATTGATTTATAATACAAAATCTAACAACTTTCAATTTTAGGAACCTTTCCTTAGTCTTCGTCATGTCAAGTGGGGCTTGAAAATGTTGTAGAACATAAATAATATCTGAATACCAAGGGGAATAAATGAACCTTTCTAATACTTGTTTGACAACTTCCTCTTGTTTGTCTTAAGATGTAATGAAATTTATGTCTAATACATGTAAATTTAACTCAACCATCATCTTAGCTAGTCCTTGACCTTTTATAAGCTTAGTTGGCTTGATCTCAATGTCATATTCCAAAATGACAGCTATCCACTTACCTCTCTTTCCTTCTGGATCATTTTGAGTAAGGATGTCCTTTACCACAACACTAGGAACAAAAGCAATGATGTGAGAATGTAAAATGTACACTTTGAAGTATTTCAAGGCTTTCACTAAGGAAAAGACTTGCTTCTCCATTATATTATACTTCAAAGCAACATCCCTTAATCCTCTATTGAAAAAGCTATAGGCTTCTCATGACCCTCGTTTTTCTACATCAACATTGTTGCAATAGTATGCTCTGAGGCAAAGGAAAAGATAATGAAATCCTTTGTGTAATCAGGACTAGCCAAAACAAGAGCATGAGTTATGTTGATTTTATCTCACTAAATGACTTTTTTTTTCAGCATTCCACTTAATTTCACTATCCTTTCTCAACATGTTTGTCATGGCTCTTAAGATTTCAACAAGGTTTGGAATAAATCGCCTCAAAAAATTTATCCTACAAATGAAAGACTGCACTTCCTTTTTGTTCCTTGGGGGATCAATTTTCATGATTTCCTCAATTCTGTTTGGGTCAATTATTATGCCATCCTTTGAAATTATGTGACCTAGAAGCTTACCTTCTTCCATTCCAAAAAGAGACTTTTTTGGATTCAAAGAGATACCAAATTTCTTGCACTTCTAAAAAAAATGATACAAATACTCTTCATGATTTTTAGAAAACACAGTAATGTCACCAAGTTATATCACAATAAACATGTATTTTTCATCTCAAAAAGGAATATCCATTTCCCTATGAAAATTTTTCTTTGCATTCATAATTCCCAAATGAATTTTCACGTATAAGAATTGCTACACAAAAATATCGTCACCATGATTATTTGCAGTCAGTATGGGTCTATCATCACTTATACTGACCTCCTAAGCAAGTCTCAGACCTCAGCTCTTCAAGTCAGGCTTTGAAAATGAGAGAAAGACATTGAAAATCAACAAAGCTTTCGTTCTGCACTTTCTCTTACTCTTTCCTGCGGTCCCGCACCCCCTGTTTACAAAAACGGCAGACCTGCCCACTCTGTCCCTAAAGGAGTGGGTGCGGACCCCTATGAAAGTAAAAAAGGCACAAGTTTATTCTAAAAAACTCACTTTGGGTTAATTCTAGATGATTCTAGAAGGAATTTTGACGTGGATTGGTTGCTCTTAGGTGGTTCATGTATCCCAAAAGAGAAGGAGCTAATCCCTTCATGAGAGGAGCTATCCCTTTGAAGGAGGACCTAGTAACCTCCCTCCATTGCACTATAAATTAAGGAATTGGGATGGTTGCTAGGGAGGTTATAAGTTGAACATTTTTGAGGGTAAATGTTGGTGGAATTGAGACTTCCTAGTTAAGCTTGAGAGGAGAGATCACATACCTTTTTGGCTTCATTCGGAAGAGAGTGAAACTTGTCAAAGTAGAGGAGACTTCTTGTTGGAACCTGGGAGGAGCTTGTACAACATCAAGGCACAGGTTGTAAATTTCTTCTTTGATTCGAATTAATACAATCAGATTCATTTTTCTCAACAAATTGTCTTATGTCATTTGTTTCATGAATTCCTTGATCATCATGTTAAGTATGCTTTATGATATTGGTTTTTCAGGTGCTATTTAATTTGTTTGCTTGTTTGTGTTTGCAGATTTGCAACAAGGGAGCTCATTTGGATCAAAGGAGCGAGACTTCCACAAACTTGCATTGGACCTAAGGTAGGCATAAAACACTTGTTTGCCTTTGTTTATAAATGCATATTTAGAGAAAGATAGATTTTGATTGGCTTGCTTGTCACTAGATATCGTTAGATTCTAGGAAGATCTATCTTGTTTGCAAGATCGACTCATTCCGTGTGACAAAATGGAAACTCTGTTGGGGACTTGATTTTTTCCTTGTTTTTACTTTGACCTGAGAAAATCTGTTTTTGTTTCTGTTTTTGGCTTGTTGTGTGTGGAATTGGGTAGATTTAGTAGATCTAGGATTATTTTTTGTTTTTCATAACTTTGGGAGAGGACTGCACCCTAGACTTTTAACACAGTGCGGACCTATCCGCACTTTTTCTTTTAGCACAGAGCGGTACTGCACCTGTGTTAACTGTGGGCCTGCGAACCCTTTCAAAATTTTGGAAAACCTAATATTTTCTCTGTTAGTCAGCTTAGTTTTGTTTAGATGTTATTATCCCCTGCCCAGACCTGCATATAACCTATCAGAAGCTTTCCTTAGGTTATTTTCATTGGTGTTAGGGTTTTAGGTGAAATTCCTAGAAGTTTTGGTTGTTGGGTTTGGTTTTCATTTTGGTCTTGTAGTAGCTCTGAGCTTAGAAGCTGTAGAAACCTCAGATCACCTTGGTTTTTACCAACCTTTTTATGAGTTTGACTATTTGCAAAATCTACCTTTGTTGAGGAATCCACCTTGTGTTTTCTCTTTACAAAACTTTGAAAAAGCTTGTGTTAAAAGTTTGGATTTCATTTTTCAAAAAAGAAAACGAAATTGGTTGTTTTTTGACTGATTTGTGATTTTGCATTAATTGGTCCTTAGTTTACATCTAGCTAAGTAAAACATCCTTAAAAAAGACATCTTGTAACCTTTGACTTGAAATAGGTTTTTATAGATTATAGATCTCAAGATTAGTCATTTCCATAGTTTTGAGTGTTTTATAAAAAATAGAAGATAAAAATCTCTTTTGGAAAAAGTTTGTTTTTGTAGTGGTCGAGTGTTTTGAAAGAAAAGGGAAATTTTTGTGAAAATAACTAGTTGTCTCATTTTGAGTGCATTGGAAAACACAAAAATCTCTTCTTTTAATTTGTTTGTTAAGAAATATTTTTTTTACAAGTATTTGCATTCTCAAGCTCTTTCCTAGCTAGAAGTTCATTGAAGGGAAAAGATTGTTTAATCATCTTAAGTGCATTTTTTAGTGATTTCGAGTCGAGTCTTCATACCACGAGTTTCATCTCCGCACCTCTTGACTTAAACAAAAGCCAATAAAAATAACGCTTAAAGTAAAATCTATCTAGTAATATTTTTATTTCTAGGGCTCTGATACACCAATATAGCTTAGGCTAGTGTCTTGGAGTAGGGAGTAATTAACTCTCTAAGATAGTAAAACAAACAAGTAGCTATATCTTGTGGTAGGAGAGAAATCCAATTGTTGCATTTATGCTCTAGGAAAGCTCCTCTTAAAGGAGAAGCACGAGATCGTGTCCGAACCAGTGTGGGAATCAATCCTTCCCCATTGGGAACGACGCCAGATATTCAGGTATTAAAAATGGTAAACCTCGGATTAACCATTGTCAAGGATCCTGGGGTCACTTGTTGGTAAACCTTGGATTATGTCAAGGAGCCTTCAAAGGGATTGAGCTTGTTACTCTGCCCTTATGTGCATATCAGATCGTAGACTTTCCCCCAGGTATATTTGTTTCCGTTGGTAAGCTTAGTGACCATATTCTTTAGGATTCTTCCTAAGGTGACAGTGGTGGGAAGATCCCACTATACCTGGAGCAAACGATGGCTAGACTCACTTGGATTTTCTGGGGGGTTCTCTTCATCGAGACGGTTTAGTGGAGGAACTTGTGCCAGTCTATTCATTAAGCAGGTTGTCGAGGTAACTGTTCCAACCACCATTTCTGTATTGAACTCTGCGACATTGGGCATCATCACCAACTAGTGTTTTCAGTACGGAAAGTTACTGTTTGTGTGTGTTTGACCTCCTAGATTCTTTAGGCGTGTGATTCAAATTTGTTTGGTTCTTTAGAGGCTTTAGGTGGTTTTCATTGAGATTTTATTTTGTTTGCGTGTGAAGTAGTTAAATTTTTTTAATCGTGGTTGAATTACTGAGGAAGTCTCATAGACTTCGGGGCCAACCTCCTGAGTTTTCACTGAGCCAGCCTGAAGGGTTAAGAGTCCTCGTAACTCCTAGAGATTGTAGAGTTGGGTAACCTGAAGAAGGAGAGTCTTCTTTGGTGGTACATCCTGATTTTCAAGCTTTAGTAGCAGATTATAATCCACAATCAGTGTCTATTCCGAAGTTACTGGTAGTTTTTCATCTACTAGTGATATAAGTGAGGAACCTGAAATATCCAAACCTGAAAGTGAATTTGTTGCTACTCCAACATCGAGGTTTACTTCTCCAGCTCCTAGTGGTCCTTCTTCACCTAAGGTAGAAGGAATAATTACCCAAAATCTTCCTTTTGGACTTATAGCTATCGAAGAAATTGCTAGTCCGGAAGAAGAAGTAGCCATCCCTATCCCCGAAAATCAACCTGCTATTGAACTAAGGGAGCGTGAATCAATTTTTTACAGTCCACCTAGGAGCAGTGCGTGGTATCTTTCTCTGACTAATTTCTTGGAAAACCCAAGGCTAAGTTTTTCACCACCTCGAGTTCCTTATCACCCAACACTTAGAGGTTACTATCCTCCATTAAATATGTCAAGATAGTCGTCCATGTTTACTCAATCGCCAGAATCCTTTTTATATGGCGGTCCTTTTGTTCCCTCTGGGTATCAGTCACTTTTTGGTACTTTTGCAGGAGCATCTCCTCAACCCATTGAATAAGGGTTATTAACTGGAAGCAATGGTACTAAGCCGTTGAGTGTAGAAGATATTCTCATGATTTCAGGTACTATTCCTAATACTCAACCTCAAGGTGGCCAGTTACCGCCTGGGGGGCAGCCTCAAAATCCTCAATTATCGCCTGGGGGGCAACCTCAAGGACAGTACATACCTACGAGATAGTATGTTCCTCAAGGTCAACCCCAGACTCAATATGTACCCCAAGGTCAACCCTAATATCAATATGTACCTCAAGGTCAACCAAAGTATCAGTACGTGCCTCAAGGGTATCAACCCCAAGGTCAGTACTCGAACCAAGGTTTTCAACCACTATCCGGTCAATCATATGTTCAAGGAATGGGAAATGCACCTTTAAATTATCAGCCCTAGCCTCAACCCGATTATGGTCCTCAATATCCTCAACTTGTTATGGGTCCGTACCCCGGAATGAATTTAGTGTGGGATCCATCGCAAACTCAACAGGTCTTGCAACCGAATGTACAGTTTTCATCTCAAACTGGAAAACCATTAGTTGCTGGTTCACCCCAGCAACCTGTCCAGTCTACTATTCAAACTTATGTACCTTCGGTAGTTTCTCAGCCTAGGCCTAGTACGCCTCGTACTCTGGCTCAAACGGCTGCTGCAACTACTGCAACATCTGTTCAATCTACCCCACCTACTCTTGGAGTATCAACAGCTCCGGTTTCTACTGTTCTTGTATCTACTCCTCAGACATCTTTACGTCCATCTGGATCTACGATTCAAACTTTGGTTCAGATGCCTGTAGGACAACCTGGTTCAAGTACGGTTGTCACAAGTCAACCACAATTTACTTATCAACCGTACCAGGGACAATACCAATTCGGTCCTGCTGTGGAGCAGCCAGTCTATCAGTATCAACCGTACCCTGGGTACACATATCAACAACCTCAACAACCCCAGTACAATACAGTTAATCCTAGTTTTCCATGAGGATACAATATCCCAAATGCAATTCCTATTCCTAGTTATCCTGGATATCCTCCTCCTGGGGCTGGCCTCATGACCCAGAGTTTTAGGGACCCTAATCGTCATTTACCATTTATCGCAACTTTGGACTTGCCTGACTTGTCACGCCTAACGAACGATCCCATTAATTATCTTCCGTTTTGGCCGCCAATGCAGAATAAGTTGCCTAGTGATATTCCTAAGTTTGAAGGCAAATCAAGAGAGGACCCGTCGAAACATGTGATGACATGTCACCTCTGGTGTGTGTCTAACTCAATTTTAGGTGATTCAATCCATCTAAGGCTTTTCCAGCGCACTCTAATTGGTCTCGCGGCCAAGTGGTACATTGAGTTACCGCGAGGCACTTTTTATAACTTTAGTCAATTAGCTACCTCGTTTTTAACTCATTTTCAGTTGCCAGTCAGATATGACATTAGCACGGAATTCCTAACTTCATTAAAGCAGTCGACGTCCACTTACATTTCAGATCACAATCATGAATGGAGACATCGACGATGTTTAGTGAAGGTTTTTATTCTGGATCAAATCTTAACTGAATGTTTTGCAAAATCTTTGTTGCCAAAGATCACTGAGGATGTGGCTAAGGTTGGAGTCGTTATTGAGGAGCAAGTAATTGCTCAAGCACAGTACCTTGACTTGGTTTATACTCAGTCAGGTACGTTACACGAGAAAATCCCCAATCTTCCTAAGAAAAATCAAATCGCTGCAGCTCCTTCAAGGTCTCATGTCGCTGATGGTATGATTGGTACGGTTAACACCAAAAGTAAGAAGAAGTCTTCCAAGAATTCTTTAGGCCTCAGTTTTGATCTCATTTTTCTTTGAGAAACTTACCTAACTATCCATTTATCCTTCATTTTCACTTCATCCATTTCATTTTAATGAATATTTGATGTCTAATCAGGTATTTAGCTTTAATTTGTCAATTTCTAAAGTTTTTATAAAAGTTTGATTTTAAGTGCAATTTTGGCAATTTCAGAAATTCCCGTAATCACTTCATGGTTTATATGGAAGCAAGCCACTTAAGCACGAATGGGATGCATGAATAGAAAGCTTGGGAACTAGGACCAAGCCACCTATGCTTGGTTCCAATAGAACGAGCTTTATTATGCCTTTTTGGAGCTAGTCAATCATGACTAGTCATCCAGAAATCCCATCTAAATAGGGTTGTTTTGGGATTCCAAGATATTAGTCATATTTCTTGGGATGAGGGAGATGGATTCAACTTGGATAGGTGGCTTATAGTATATATGTTTGTTAGAGTGATTTTAGATCATTTGGTTTCATGAACTCCTTATTTAAGAGCCACACTTTGATGGCTCAACACAATTGACATATGATACTTTTATGCTGTAATATTTTTGGTTTGAAGACTTAAGTTGGAGACTTGTGTTACTCTCATTTTTCTGATCAATACATGGATGTTTGGCTGATATAAAGCTTCTGATATCATCTTCATAAGTGTGCAAGGCAAGGGTGGAGGGCCCCCACTCCAAGCTAAGTACACTTCCAAGTTAAACTAGTTTTATTTCATTGCAAATCTGGTTGATGGTAGCTTTAGTTTTTCAAAGTCTTATTTCAGATTGCATCATGGTTATGAATAGTGATTGATTTCATTTGTTAATGGTTTATTCATCATCTAATTGAGTTGGGAAACAAGTGTTCAAGTTGGGCATTCTCTCTATGAAATGGTGAATTAGAATTAGTCTCTTTTGTTTACATGAAAATAGTTTGTTTCCATTTAGATTTATATCTTAAGATGAATAAGTTATGTTGGAAAACTTTAAGTGTCTCCTAAGTTAAGAGCCTTTTTCATGTATGATTTATGCATCTTGAGTTTCTGGTTATCATCTCTAATTCATTAAGTAATAACTGAGGTGGAAGTAGACTTCTTGAGTTCAAGAACTCTTTCAATGTTTCCTCTTTTAAGCTGATTGAATCAAGAGTTTTAAGATATATTTTCTCTTAGTTTTTAATCATTTATCTTTCAAAGTTTGATTATATTTGATCTTCACAAATAGTGAATTTTCCTCCAAGAATAAACAACCCGGATTGATAGTAAATAATTGTCTTAGTTTAGGAACATAAATTAGCTCAACATTTTGGCGCCGTTGCCGGGGAGGCAAATATCGGCATAGTCAATAGAGAGATAAAATCCAAAATATACAAAAACATTAGTTACATTTCATTTCTTTAATTATGTTTCTTTATGCCTAGAGTTAGAGATCCTCAAGGTAGATTTATCAAAAACCCCCCACAAGTAGAGATAGGATCATCACATACACCTGTTACTGGTAATCCAATCATTGAAGAGCTGATTGAAAAACAAAGAAGTGGCCAAAGATTAACCTTGATTGAAAGGCAAACTTTGTCAGCTTGGGAGGCAAAGAAAAAATTCTCCACTTCCGGAAAACCAAAGGAGAAAGGGAAACAAGTTGTTTTTCCATCCATCGATCCTCCTATCTTCCCACAACTTGAACCTCCACCTGAAATTGAAACAACTCAAACAATGGCAGAAGGACATGGATCCGTTCATCTTAATGATGAAGAACAAAGAGCTGAAAATGAAAGACAAGAAAGAGAATGGAGGAGGAAGAGAGAGGAATAAAGGAAGCACGAAAATGATAGGAAGGAAGAAAATGACAGGAAAAGACAAGAAGATGGACTTGACCAAGAATCAACTTTCGGTTTCCCAATAATAGATACAAGTGCAATACTAGGAGAAGAAGTAAAGATGAAAAACATTCCACCTTTTGTGTTGCCAAACTTCTATGGAATGTCTACGGAAGATCCGGATTCATTCATGTTTGAGTTCGATATCTTATGTAGAACATATGGCTATACTGATGATGTCCATAAGCTCCGTCTTTTCCCTGCAACATTAAAAGCAGCAGCCTTAAAATGGTTTATGGGTTTAGGAGAACAAAAAATAGCCTCCTGGGATGATATGCGAACTGTCTTCCTTAAGAAATATCAGCCTTATTGTAGATCTAGAGATTCAAAGGAAGATGTGTTTAGAATGACACAACAAGAAGATGAAAATCTAGAAGAATATTTAGAACGGTTTGCATATAATCTGCAGAAGTCTAAACAACATTCCCTAAATCAAGAAACTATTCGAACAATCTTCCTCAAAGGCATAAGAGATGAGTACCTTGACATTTTAAATGTAATGGGTAAAGGAGATATTTCAAATCTTCCATTTGATGAAATTGTCGAGTTATGTCAGAAATATTCTAGAGGAAGATCAAAAGCCGGAAGAAGGGAAGTAAGTTCCAAAGCAGCAAAGTCAGCTGCAGGAGGGATAACAAGGGCTGAAATAGGAAGTCTATTGGAAAATTTCAAAACAGATCTTTTGAGTACATTAGGGACACAAGTAGATGTGCTAAAGGCAAACAAGAAAAAGGAAGAACAAGAACAAGCCTTAGCAATATTTTGTTCAAAATGTAAAAAGAAATATCCTTTGAGAGATTGTCCTTTAGATAGCATTCAAGTGTGTGGTCTTTGTACAGGCAATCATTCCACTGAAAATTGTGTAACATTAAAAGACTTACAAACTAATTCAATGGAAGAAATGCAAGGAGCAGAAGGCTTCTATTATGTTGCACCAAGAAGACCATGGCCACCTAGAATGCCACAACCGAATCAACCACAAGTCCCTCAGCAAAATTATGCTTATCCATCTTATAATCCTTGGACCCCTCCAATGCCATGGCAAGCTTGGCCTCCACAACAACATCCACAACAACCTGCACAAGGTTGGAGAGGATATGGTTATGGAAACCAACAGCCACAACAGTCTCAACAATATCAACAACATTACCAGCAACAGTACCAACAGCCATTTTCATATCCGCAATATCCTCCATCCATGCCATTTCCGCAACAAAATTCTGCATATCCATTCCAGCAGCAGAATCCACCACCATTACTGTCACAGCCACAACAGTTACAGTTACCTTCAAATCAACCCAGACCAATGCAATTACCATCCCAACCGGTGGCAAATCCAAATAACAAAGCGGACAAATCTGCATATACAGTAGAGGAAGCAACATATTATCCTGCATATTCAATTCTTCCTCTTGATGATGTCCATTTAAGGTCTGGAAAAGTACTTAAGAAGGATTCTCCTCCAATTATAGAAGAACCAGCTGAACAAGGGGAATCATCTGAAACAACACAAACTAAGGTACAAAATCAGAAAGGAGCAAATATTACACAAACACCACCTTATCCTGAAAGGTTGGTAGAACAACAAATTCAAAATCAAATAACCCTTCCTGAATTTGATATCTTAGATGAGTTAAAAAATGCATATGTTAAGATTCCTTTATTAAAAGCCATCAAAGAAATACCGATATATGCAAAGACAATAAAGGAACTGTGCATTAGGAAAGAAAGAAAGAAAAAGGATCCTGCAACAATCCAAGACATTGGTAAATTAGCAAGTCTCATGTCTACTCAAACTGTAATAGAAAAATATATTGATCCTGGTATCCCAATGGTTACCATATCAATAAATAATTTCTCTGTGCCTAACACATTAATAGACTTGGGAGCAGCTATCAACGTAATGACAATGGAAACAATGAAAACTTTGCAATTAAACAACATTAGATCGACCTCAACAGTATTGGAATTAGCAGATAGATATAAGGTTGTTCCTGAAGGAATGTTAGAAGATATCATAGTTTCCTTGGATTCATGGGAATATCCTGTTGACTTCTTGATCTTGCAACCAAAGACAAACTTGGGAGGACATCCTCTGATATTAGGCAAACCATGGTTAGCCACTGCAGATGCCTTCATAGGATGCAGATCTGGAAGTATGATAATTTCACATGGAGATGAGAGGAAGCATGTCACTCTTTATTCACCTACACAAAGCACTTCTTTAGAATCAATACTTGAAACCCAGGAAAAGCAACAAACAAAAGAAGTTTTAAGTATCAATCAATTTTTTGATTTTAGAGAAGAAGAGGAGAATGAAGATCTGATGGACCTTTTTATCTCAGAACCGAGTATTTCAGAGCAGCTTTGGAAAGTTCAATATGAAGCTGCAAATGAACTTTTGAATCAATGTTTTCAGGAAACATGTACTATTCGAACTTTGCAGAATTCTTTGGGAGACATCTTTCCTGTAAACACAATTAGCAACCCATTAATCAAAATAATTGAGGTACATCCTAGAAAACATTTAAATATTGGAAACCAGCTGCAACCAAAACAAGAACAAGATGTAATTTCATTACTACAGAAATACTCAAAATCATTTGCCTGGGATTACACTGACATGCAAGGAATCCATCCTAACACATGTATTCACCACATCTATACAGATGATAAACTTAAACCTGTTAGACAACCACAAAGAAGAATGAATCCAATGATGAAAGAAATAGTGAAAGAAGAACTGCAAAAACTGCTAAATGTTGGATTCATCTATCCTATTTCAGATAGTCAATGGGTTTCACCACTGGTCGTTGTACCAAAGAAAAATGGAAAATGAAGGGTATGTATAGATAACCGAGAATTAAATAAGGCTACATTGAAAGACCATTTTCCTCTACCATTCATTGACCAGGTGCTAGACTCTTTGGCTGGAAAGAAATACTTCTCTTTCTTGGATGGGTTTAGTGGGTACAATCAGATTAGAATAGCAACAGAAGACCAAGACAAAACTACATTTACTTGCCCATGGGGAACCTATGCATATAATGTTTTGCCATTTGGTTTATGCAATGCACCTGCAACTTTTCAAAGAGCAGTGCTTGCGATATTTGCTGATCTAGTCCATGAATGTGTAGAAGTTTATATGGATGACTTCACGGTGTATGGAAACACATATGAAGATTGTTTGAACAATCTTGAGAAAGTCTTGAAGCGATGTATCGAAACAAATCTGTCATTAAGTAATGAAAAATGCTATATGATGTTAACAGAGGGTATAGTTCTGGGACACCATATTTCCGGCTCCGGAATTAAGGTGGATCCAGCCAAAATTCAAGTCCTAGTTAACTTAATGCCACCTACAACTCAAAAGGAGGTTAGGAGTTTCTTGGGCTATGCGGGTTATTACAGAAGATTCATAGAAAACTTTAGCAAAATAGCTCAACCCCTGTTTAAACTTTTAGCAAAAGATGTTGAATTCCAATGGACGAATAGCTGTCAGAATGCTTTTCAAATTTTAAAAGATAAACTGTCAGTGGCACCCATACTTCGAGGGCCAAATTGGTCTTTGCCTTTTCATATTTCCACTGACGCATCAGACACTGCAATAGGTGCCTCTTTGGGACAGAAAGAAAATTTGTTCAACTATGCAATATACTTTATCAGTAAGAATTTGACACCTGTAGAAACAAACTATACAGTCACTGAAAAGGAAATGTTAGCCATCATACATGCAGTAAACAAATTCAGGCATTACATCACAGGATATCAAGTTTTTATTCACACAGATCACTCAGCAATAAAATACTTGATGAACAAACCCATCACTAATGGACGAATTACTAGATGGCTCCTGTTATTGCAAGAATTTAACATTACAATCCAAGACTGGCCAGGTAAAGAAAACTAGGTGGCTGACTTTCTGTCCCGCATCCAATCACCTGAAGACCCAAATCCAGTTATAGACAACTTCCCTGATGAACATCTATTTGCCATAGCAGTTAAAACACCTTGGTTTGCAGATATTGCCAATTACTTGTCATCTGGAAAATTTCCAACTCAATTCACTAGCAAGCAAAGAAAGAAAATTGTTAGAGAAAGTTCTAGGTATAGCTGGGTGAATGGTGATTTGTTTTATACAGGTTCAGATCTAATGATTAGAAAGTGTGTGCGTGAAGATGAAATACTAGATATTCTCAGGGCATGTCATGACGAACCATGTGGTGGTCATTTTGCAGACAAGCGAACAACATATAAAGTGCTGCAATTGGGCTATTACTGGCCATCTATCTTCAAAGATTCTAAGGCATATGTCAAACAGTGTGACAGTTGCCAAAGAATAGGGAGACCCATCATGTCAGATGAAATGCCGCTCAAGCCACAAGTCCTCATTGAGCCATTTGAACAGTGGGCACTTGATTTTGTTGGACCCATTAATCCACCATCAAGTGGAAAAAGATACATCCTAGTGTGCACGGACTATGTAACAAAATGGGTGGAAGCCAAAGCAGTGAGCAGAGCGACAGAGGACACAGTGGTTACCTTCCTCTTTGAAGAAATTTTTGTGAGATATGGAGTCCCAAGACAAATAGTGACAGATCAAGGAACGCAGTTTACCTCAAAGTTAGTGCGGGATTTGACAGAGAAATATAAGATAAAGCATAGGAAGTCTACTCCATATCATCCTCAGGCAAATGGTCAGGTAGAATCCACAAACAAAGTCTTAGAAAATATCATGACTAAGACAGTGCAGCAAAATAGGAAAGATTGGTCTAAAAAGTTGAAGGATGCATTATGGGCCTACAGAATCACATGGAAAAACACAACTGGTGTTAGTCCATACCAGTTGGTCTATGGGAAAAAAGCCTTGTTGCCTATTGAATTTCAGATACAAACCTATAGACTAGCAGCAGAATTGGGCATGGACCTGACTGAAGCACAGCAACAAAGGATCATGGAACTTAACCAATTGGATGAACATCGTCAACAAGAAATTGAACAGACAGCATTAGTACAGCAACAGAGAATCAAATGGCATGATAGATACATAAAGACAAAGACATTTCATAAGGGAGACTGGGCCTTATTATTTGACTCCAAATTCAAGGATTTTAAGGCGAAGTTTACAACACACTGGCTAGGGCCATATGAAATCGAGGAGATCTTTGATAACGGAGCAGTGAAGATAAAGACCATTGACCAGGCCCCCACCTCATTTGTTGTAAATGGTCATAGGCTGAAAGTTTATCATCAGCCTATTAGTAAAGAGACATTCATGAAACAACTGGTAGAAGAATCAGGACTGGAAATTATGGCTCTGCCATCTTCCAGTTCAGAAAAAGAATAAAAAAAATAGTAAAAAAAATATCTATAAAAAAAAACATAAAAAAAGAGAAAAAGATATATGAAAAAAAAACAAAACAACAAATAAATTGTTTGCTGGTGAAAACCAGGCAACTGGCACTAAGCAAACACGAATTCATAGGGGAAAACCAGGGAAACCTGGACTCTATGAATTCTGTATTCTTGTTTTACTACTCTCACACAATTTCAATGCAGGACCTTTCCACAATTGACTTGAGGACAAGTCAAACACTCAACAAGGGAGAGTCTTGGAGCAAGCTTTTAGCTGCCACAGCTAAGGGATTGTGTTGTTCACTTTGGACCTGAAGCAAATTTGTTGCAGCAGAACCAGAAGGGACCTGAGATGAAACATTATTCAGTGGGACCTGAAGAAAACTTAGTTGCAGCAGATCAAATCATTCCAGAAGCATTGCAGAGGGACCTGAGATGAAACATTATTCAGTGGGACCTGAAGCAAACTTAGTTGCAGCAGAACCAGATCAGAGCCGACACAATCTATCAGAAGCATTGCAGAGGGACCTGAAAAAGGAAACATTATTCAAAGGGACCTGAACAATTCAAGAAATGGAGCATAGTAAACAAGGAGCAGTAATAAAAGTCTACTTTTCATCTATCCATAACATTTTGGATTCCATTCCACATGTACAAACAACATTCAACATTCCATCTGTACAAACAGCATTCAACATTCCGCCTGTACAAACAACAACAAGGGAGTATATTCATAGCCATTTTGTGCTTGAAATTCAATTTTTTTTTTAGAAACTTCTAGTTTTGATCTAATTGAAGCTAGTAACTGCAAATATTCATTGATATTCATTCCCAATATATACCCCACATTCCCTATTCATATTCCATTTCATTCACATAAATTTCCCTAGGTATTTTCCTTAAACGCAAAAGGATCAAACTGGGACCACTCTTTTCACCTGGACATGAACTCAGAGCATTAGAATGATTATAATTTTAAACACGACCCCAATGGTCATTTTAAAATTATAAAGATATGTTATAAAAGGTATGCGCTAAAGTATAAAAGAATTGAACATATACATCATAGGTTATATGAGCGCTAAAGTATTTTTCAAATGTGCATAAGCTAATGATGTTGCAAAAGAATATAGTATGCGCATATATGAAAGGTATTGGGTATAAAGTATTGCGCATACAATATGGAGATATAAGAAATATATATAACCCAATGCGCATATTCAAACAACCAAGGAGCATATAACATAGTGACAAAAGGCCGCGGGTTATGATGATGATACATGTGAAGGCTGTGCCTATAACATAGTTATAAAGGCGCAATGTAATGATACAAGTGGAGGTCGTAAGCATTCATTCGATGGTGAGAGAGGATGATGTTAAAAACAAGTTATGGTATATATATATTTCAAAATCACCAAACCGAAAGCATATTCAAATACGATGGTGAGAGAAAGGTATATGGCATATATATTTCAAACGCACCAAACTATGGTATAACGTTGAAAGTGCAAAGGTTATAAAGTTCAACCATAGCTTTGGGCGTAAAACATATGGAGCATAAGGTATATATTGGCATAGTTGTGCACAGGCCATATGATAATGATCACACAGTGGTGCGGCAGCCAAATAATGAAACGCCATATGCAAAGGTCGTTGCAATGAAGACGCACGACGATGGTCGTAATCAAGAAACATTGCAGCAGTGAATAGAATGATAAACCATAAGTGCCACACAGGCCAACACACGGGTACGGTGGAGACACGGTGTTCTGGCCAATTGTGGGTATTGGATGATGGAGCGGCGGAAGGTATGCATTTGAAACAACCATACGGCCATCCTCATGACTCAGTCGGGGGACTGAGTCAATGAGGACGACCATGTAACCACGTATACCAAACAAATGAATGCAGGGTACAACGAGGAAACGGTCATAAGAAACCTTCCCTGCGCTGTTCAAACCACCATTCTTCATTGCCAGAGCTCAGAGAGTCGAGTTTGAAGCCGAAACATAGAAAAAGGAGAAAGGAGTGTGTTGAGGGAGATTTTAAAGGCAAAATCTGAGTCGTATGAGTAGAAGAAGCCGAGTTTTGCAAGCAAACAAGGTAAGAACTCGAGTTTATTTCGCTCGGCGACTGTAGATAGGGATGAGTTCGCCATTAACTCACACGATTTCGCTGCTTTGACACCAGTTTGTCTGACCGAGGAAGGAGGGATTTGAAGTGTTTGTTTGCATCCCACGCGGCCAGTGACAGTCAGGTAACACTAAAACCGGGATAACTCCAAGTCTGCAGCACGTATGGATAGATTGAACAGATATTTATGCGTAGATTATGGTGTAGAATTAATGGTCAATCGCCCGGCATTTAAAATTACATGTTGCATGCATAACACGATAGCGGAGTTCGAGTTAAATGTGGAGTCAATGCATCAAAAACGGAGTGTTAGTTGGATGCCGAAGCGCTAAGGGTTGTTATATATGAGCGCTGCTTGTTAAACCATTTGTTTGCACATAACCTTCATTTGTTTGCTGCGCGCCACCGTATCCATAGCCATTAAGTCTGTCATATGAATGTGAATATGATTTGGCTGTGTGCAATTGTCATTAGCTGCCAACAGAGAACGCATAAATCATGGAATGTTTGTCATATGCATCTGGATATGTGTTTGCTCAGAACAGAGGACGCATTCAAATATAGAGTGTTGTCATATGTGGTGGTTGAACGCATTGAAACATATTTTTGAGTGTTGTGTGTGTAAACCGAGTGCGCATTCGTATATGCCGAGAGGATTGTCAAATAAAAACAGAGGAATGCTGTAGTGTGTATATGCAAAACAAGTCAAATGTATTCATGCCATAATACGCCCTGTGTATTGAAATTTTAATGCATTTGTGCCATATTCAGAAGGTTGAAAGACATAGGAACGCCTGCATATATGAATGGTGACTGCAAATCTTAGTTGAATGTCGAATTTGCATTGTTGTGCCTTGAGGCCGAGAGCTGCATAGTCTGCGTTTTAAAAAAAAAAAAAAATTGTTTGTCATTTGTTATAAGCAGTAAGGAATATGAGGCCGAGCGCATGTGATTAGACCTCTGTTCTTATAACTCTGTGTGCAGTATTTACGCAGTCACATTTTTATTAAAAAAATGATGAAAAGGATTGAGGCCGAGAGCAATTTGTGAATTACACAGTCATTTTTTTTTCCTTTGTGAATAGGCAGAGAATGTTTTTGAAGAGCTGTTGAGAGGCCGAGAGCAAAATTTTTCAAGTTTTTGTTTAAATACACAGTAACACATGTTATTTTGAGATTGAAAAAAACATGGTTATTGCTGCATGTGTATTTACTTTTCAAAAACAAACAGAAAACAGTGTATTGATAGAAGATATTCAGGTGTTGTGTGCCTTAAACAGGGAATTGAAACAGAGTTTGTGCAGAGGAAAGACAGCAGAGGTTAAAGAGGACAGAGTCAAACAGATTAAAGTTGAGTCAGAGGGGGAAGGTAAGCCTCGTTGCTTCTACAATTTCATTTAAAAACAATAGTCATAATTTTTGTTAAAATGAAGTTAGTAACAACAGAGGATTATATTGATTGGTTCACAGAAATCATGACAAACTGGGTAGAACCAAAATTTCAAATAGAGAGTTGGAGCAAAGAAACTGTAGAGAAACTGTATCAGTCAGGGATGATAGGATTCCTACAGAAATTTAATGGCTATTCTGATCAGATAACTAAAGATTTCATCAATAATTTCAGTCAAGACCAAACTCAAGTAGGAGAAATCAATGTCCCAGTAACTCAAGAGTACTTGTCCAAAGCCTTAGAGTTGCCAATGATAGGGGAAAAGTATCACAAAGGTTTACATTTCAAGGAGAAAGGGTGGACTTTCTTCCTTGAAAAGAACCGAAAGGGGAAATTTGATAGAACTAAGGGGATACCCAGAGAGTGGTTCAATGAACCATGGAAGGAACTAGTCTTGATTGTTCAGAAGTTTTTAACATGTGATCGTGGATACAACATTGCTCATTTATATCATGTTAGATTACTACAGCATATCAAAGGAGATGATAGAATTAACTTACCATATTTCCTGTACAAAAGTCTTGTAAAAATGATTGAAACAGTGAAACAAGAAAATAGGCCAAGGTCAGCACAGATCTATCATCAGGGGCTAATTAAAATCTTAGTGGAATACCAGGTGAAATCAAAGGGCCTAGAATGGAAAGAATTCATGCATAAAAATCATTTTACAGAACAGCTTATTGATATACAGGAAAAGGTAGAACAGGAAAGTAGAAGCATGATGAATTCTCCCCTATATCCAAGAACAAGAGCTAGAAATATGGCCATGCATGAGACTGAAACATCTTTTATGTCTGTTCATAGGAATAGAAATTCTATTGATCTTGAGATAGAAGTAGAAGCTTATTCTCCTAGGAAACTAGAAGAACAGGATATAGCACAAGAACCCCTTGAAAGGGATTCCATATATAATGATGCAGGGGAATCATTAATGAAAACCACTCAGGATTTTGAAAAGGAAATTCATTTGGCCAAAATCCAAGACTTAACAGATCAGATAGAAATAAGCAAAATTGTGGAAAAGGAATTAAAATCAGAGAATAAGGCACAGAAAAAGGACAATGAAAAACTAATGAAAACAAATGAAAAGTTAGAAGAAGAAATAAGTAGGTTGAAAAGGAGAAATGAATTGCTTTCCAAACAGGCATTCCAGTGGTTAAAAGATAAAAACATGTGGAAAGCAAAATATGAAAAACAAAAGGTTAAGGCAGCAATGTTAAAGGAAAAACAGGAATCAGAATCTGATTGTGTGAACAGGGAAACAGCTACAGGTACAACATCCACTTCAGAGGGCAGAAGGTCCAAGAGGAGCAAGCAAGCATGGGGACATGCTTGATCATAAGCATGGGAGAGATGTTGGGCCTCAGTTTTGATCTCATTTTGCTTTGAGAAACTTACCTAACTATCCATTTATCCTTCATTTTCACTTCATCCATTTCATTTTAATGAATATTTGATGTCTAATCAGGTATTTAGCTTTAATTTGTCAATTTCTAAAGTTTTTATAAAAGTTTGATTTTAAGTGCAATTTTGGCAATTTCAGAAATTCCCGTAATCACTTCATGGTTGATATGGATGCAGGCCACTTCAGCGTGAATGGGATGCATGAATAGAAAGCTTGGGAACTAGGACCAAGCCACCTATGCTTGGTTCCAACAGAACGAGCTTTATTATGCCTTTTTGGAGCTAGTCAATCATGACTAGTCATCCAGAAATCCCATCTAAATAGGGCTGTTTTGGGATTCCAAGATATTAGTCATATTTCTTGGGATGAGGGAGATGGATTCAACTTGGATAGGTGGCTTAGAGTAGATATGTTTGTTAGAGTGATTTTAGATCAGTTGGTTTCATGAACTCCTTATTTAAGAGCCACACTTTGATGGCTCAACACAATTGACATATGATACTTTTATGCTGTAATATTTTTGGTTTGAAGACTTAAGTTGGAGACTTGTGTTACTCTCATTTTGCTGATCAATACATGGATGTTTGGCTGATATAAAGCTTCTGATATCATTTTCATAAGTGTGCAAGGCAAGGGTGGAGGGCCCCCACTCCAAGCTAAGTACACTTCCAAGTTAAACTAGTTTTATTTCATTGCAAATCTGGTTGATGGTAGCTTTAGTTTTTCAAAGTCTTATTTCAGATTGCATCATGGTTATGAATAGTGATTGATTTCATTTGTTAATGGTTTATTCATCATCTAATTGAGTTGGGAAACAAGTGTTCAAGTTGGGCATTCTCTCTATGAAATGGTGAATTAGAATTAGTCTCTTTTGTTTACATGCAAATAGTTTGTTTCCATTTAGATTTATATCTTAAGATGAATAAGTTATGTTGGAAAACTTTAAGTGTCTCTTAAGTTAAGAGCCTTTTTCATGTATGATTTATGCATCTTGAGTTTCTGGTTATCATCTCTAATTCATTAAGTAATAACTGAGGTGGAAGTAGACTTCTTGAGTTCAAGAACTCTTTCAATGTTTCCTCTTTTAAGCTGATTGAATCAAGAGTTTTAAGATATATTTTCTCTTAGTTTTTAATCATTTATCTTTCAAAGTTTGATTATATTTGATCTTCACAAATAGTGAATTTGCCTCCAAGAATAAACAACCCGGATTGATAGTAAATAATTGTGTTAGTTTAGGAACATAAATTAGCTCAACAACAACCTGGTTCAAGTACGGTCGTCACAAGTCAACCACAATTTACTTATCAACTGTACCAGGGAAAATACCAATTCGGTCCTGCTGTGGAGCAGCCAGTCTATCAGTATCAACCGTACCCTGGGTACACATATCAACAACCTCAACAACCCCAGTACAGTACAGTTAATCCTAGTTTTCCATGAGGATACAATATCCCAAATGCAATTCCTATTCCTAGTTATCCTGGATATCCTCCTCCTGGGGCTGGCCTCATGACCCAGAGTTTTAGGGACCCTAATAGTCAGTTATCATTTATCGCAACTTTGGACTTGCCTGACTTGTCACGCCTAACGAACGATCCCATTAATTATCTTCTGTTTTGGCCGCCAATGCAGAATAAGGTGCCTAGTGATATTCCTAAGTTTGAAGGCAAATCAAGAGAGGACACGTCAAACCATGTGATGACATATCACCTCTGGTGTGTGTCTAACTCAATTTTAGGTGATTCAATCCATCTAAGGCTTTTCCAGCGCACTCTAATTGATCTCGCGGCCAAGTGGTACATTGAGTTACCGCGAGGCACTTTTTATAACTTTAGTCAATTAGCTACCTCGTTTTTAACTCATTTTCAGTTGCCAGTCAGATATGACATTGGCACAGAATTCCTAACTTCATTAAAGCAGTCGACGTCCACTTACATTTCAGATCACATTCATGAATGGAGACGTCGACGACGTTTAGTGAAGGTTTTTATTCTGGATCAAATCTTAACTGAATGTTTTGTAAAATCTTTGTTGCCAAAGATCACTGAGGATGTGGCTAAGGCTGGAGTCATTACTGAGGAGCAAGTAATTGCTCAACCACAGTACCTTGACTTGGTTTATACTCAGTCAGGTACGTTACACGAGAAAATCCCCAATCTTCCTAAGAAAAATCAAATCGCTGCAGCTCCTTCAATGTCTCATGCCGCTGATGGTATGATTGGTACGGTTAACACCAAAAGTAAGAAGAAGTCTTCCAAGAATTCTTCTCATATCATAACCTTGCTAGATTCCCCGACAGGAGATTCTTCCATGGAGATTTCCGCCGATATTCACGTCGTAGAGTCATCTACAGCCAAATCAAAATCCGACGGTAAGAAGAAAGGGAAGAAGAAAAATAAAACGGATAAAAATTCAAAAGAGAAACCTGAAAAATCAGAATCCAATGATGAAAAACGCAAACCTCGTTATCCTTGTCTCATTTGTGACGAAGAGCATTTTACAAGAGATTGCCCTCATCGTGTATAGGTTGTGAAGATTGTCGAAGGTTCCCAAACGCCTACTGTTTTAAGGGATCCTTTTCCAAGTCAAGACAGTAAGATGATAGGTTCTTCCTCGAGTGCCAATGAAGAACCCATAGTGATGATGTCCCATGTTAGGATTGCAACTTGATCGCATGATTATGGTAGTAAAAGTCCTGTTGATGGTAAAGAAGCATAATCTTCTCATTCTAACCCATCAACCTCAGCTCCCGGTTCTGATCCACTACAGATCGAGAAACCTAATCCAGACTTGGTAATTAAACCACCCACCAAGGGTATACTTCGAAAGGCAGCTTTCAATCCACATGCGAGAGTGGCTCAGAACTATAACATTGTTGAGGATTTAGCTGTTTCACCCTCAGCAATGTCAGCTTTGGAAGTGCTGCAATCATGTCCAGCACAACGTAAATTACTTTTGTTGGCTATAGGAGTTGTTAACGTTCAGGACTCGAACCTAATAATTTTCAATCTAGCAAATAGTACACCGCGCTTACCTTATCAAATGGCTTTCCAGATCCCAACGATAGTAAAAAATAGGCCTATTCATAGGACTGTGATTGATGAGGGAGCCTCAACGTGTATTATGTCGATACAGTGTTGGAGATCGCTTGGTTCTCCTTCACTAAATAAATCCCCGACGATTCTAAAGGCCTTTGATGGTCGTGGGTTTCATCCTTTTGGCATTCTACATGATTTACCTATAGGGGTTGAAGGAAAAGCCGTTAATCTAGATGTGGAGGTGGTTGATGCCCCTCTAGATTACAACCTTCTCTTGGGTCGTAGTTGGTCTTACACTATGAAAACTGTCATTTCATCGGTCTTTCGGGTTATAAAGTTTCCTCATAATGGAAAGATCGTAACAATAGATCAGCTGGCTTACTTTTCATCCGACCCAGCCTCTTGTGAAAGTATTCAGCACGTTGATAAAATGACTATCCCGTATAAGGATGTTGGAGTAGGACTAGTTAAAGATGCTGGTTTACTGGGAACTTTTCCTTTCCTCCGATCAACGCATCATCTTCTTTTGCAACTATTCATATGATTTCGTCAGACACCATTGTTTACCATGATCCTTGGATCATACCTTCTGAATCTGAGATAGACTCATTTGGTGATGTTATGCCTTTGAGTCCATATGAAATTGCATATGAGGTTGTGCAATCATTTACCAACCCATCTTCAACCAAAATTGACTTAATGAATGTGGTCTGTGAGGAATCACTTTTCACATAAAGTTCAAATTCAACAACATTTTCTGAACTTGTTCACTCTGATGAGAAAATTCGTGAAATCCTATGTGTAGATGATTTACCATGGGAAGATCTCCATCACAGATCTTCATTCTTACCCAAGAATGATCGTTTTGAAAATGATTTTTCATCAATTTTTACGACTGAATATATCAAGGAACCTCAGAATTCAATGAAAAATCCTGATTCAGAGTTAAATTTGGGAAACATTTCTCGAACTATTCCTATTGACATTTCGCTTAAGCCTGGAATTGTTGAAAACATTCATATAGGTGCCTCGTCTACAGATGATGAAATTCAAATATATAAGGCCCTATTTCAAGAATTATGTGACGTGTTTTCCTGGTACTATGAGGAAATGCTAGGAATTTACCCCACAATTGTTGTTCATGAAATCAAGACTTACCCAGGCGCTAAACCCGTTCGGCAACGTTTGCATTAGATTCACCCAAGAAACGTTGGTGCTATTAAAGCAGAAGTTGAAAAATTACTCAAAGCAGGTTTCATTTATCCAATCCCGTTAACGGATTGGGTATCGAATATTGTTCCGGTTAACAAAAAGCAAGGGACAATAAGAATATGTATCTATTATAGGGACATTAATCGAGCCTGTCCAAAGGACAATTACCCAACTCCCTATATCGATCAAATCATTGATGATTATGCCGGCAGCAAAATATTCTCCTTCATGGATGGTTTTTCCGGAAATAATCAAATCAATATTCTACCTGTCGATCAACCAAAAACACCTTTCATTTGTCCATGGGGGACATTTGCTTATTGAAAATTACCTTTTGGGCTCAAGAATGTCGGGGCAAATTTTCAAAGGGCCATGTCTTATCCATTTCATGACATCAAGCACATTGTGCAACCCTATCTCGATGATTTTCTTGCTCATTCATTACATCGAGCTGATCATCTCATTCATTTACAAGCAATCTTTATGAGGTGCAGGAATTATCGGATTAGGTTGATTCCACACAAGTGTGTTTTCTATATAGAAACAGGTCGATTGTTGGGGTTTGTTGTTTCGAAAGCCGACATTTGCATCGATCCCTCGAAGGTCGAATCTATTGTCAAATTGCCTCCACCTTCGAGTCTTCGCCAACTCCAAAGTTTGCAAGGGAAAGAAAACTTTTTACGACGGTTCATTCCTAACTATGCCAAGGTTATAAAGGGTTTTACCTGGTTGTTGAAACAGAATACTCCATTCTATTGGGATGAGATAGCTCAAAAGTCTTTTGATGCACTAAAACATGCGTTGACCCATGCACCGTTATTACATCCTCCCAACTACAACCAAGACTACTTCGAGTATCTCGCCGCCTCTCATTCCACCATTGGAATGGTCTTAGTTCAGGAAGATTAATTCGGTACTGAACATGTGATATATTACCTTGGTCAAACTTTAAATCCAACTGAGCTAAAATACTCACACGTGGAGAAATTGGCATTGGCAGCTGTTCAAGTTGTCCAACGTTTTCGTCACTACATTTTACTATGTAAAACTACAGTAATTTTTTATTGCAACCCTATGATCTACATTTTGACCAAGCAATTGCTAGGGGGCAAGTACTCTACATGGATTTTCATCCTGCAGGAGTTCGACTTGGAATTTGAAAAATCTAAGTCTAAGAAATCTTTAGTTTTTGCGGAGTTAATGTGTGACTTCCCGGGTGCTGACACGGAAACTATGGCGGAGGAGCCCATTGCAGGCGAATCCTTGTTTCTAATCAGCACTTTAGATCCGTGGTATGGGGATATCATTGTTTATCTCTAGACCCAATCCTTTCGGCCAGAAATTCCAAAGTCAGAACGTCGGAAGATACGATTCCAGTCCCAACAATTCAGAATTATTGGAGATACTCTTTATCGCCATGGGGCAGACTCTCTTTTTCGACGTTGTTTAACTCACGAGGAAGCTGAAAGGGTTCTAAATGACTGTCACTCTGGAGCATGTGGCGGTCATATGTCTGGGTATGCCATATCCCAAAAGATATTGTGCGCTGGCTACTTCAGGCTGTCTTTGTTTAAAAATTGTATTAACGCGGTCTAAAAATGCCACAACTGTCAAATTTTTGATCGAAAGATGCGCGCTCCACCTGCTCCTCTCCACCCTATAATTGCCATTGGTCCTTTTTCTAAATGGGGTATCGATTTTATTACATGTAACCCTCACTCGGCCGGGGGGCATGTGTATAGCATCCTTGCGGTAGATTATTTTACCAAGTGGGCCGAGGCGATGCCTACATTTGAGGTAGACAGTAAAACAACTGCAATTTTCGTGTTCAATCATATAACTGCTAGGTTTGGTGTTCCACAAGCGATCATCACTGATCATGGGCGTCATTTTCGAAACGTTATGATGACCGAACTTACAGGCCAGCTTGGCTTGCGTCACGATAGTTCAACTCCTTATTATCCACAAGCTAATGGTCTCGTTGAATCCTTCAACAAAGTTTTAGTCATCATGATCCGAAGAATCATTGGGATTCATCGGTTGAATTGGCATAACATGCTATTTTCAGCGCTTTGGGCGTATTGAACCTCAGTAAAAATGTCAACAGGGTTCACTCCTTTCCAACTGGTTTATGGTCTGGAAGTTGTGTTACCCATTGAATGTGAGATCCTGTCATTGAAAATGGCCATCGAGTTACTTCCAGCCACTTCCGAAGAGGAAAAACGTTTATTATACTTGGTTCAATTAGATCAGAATTGACGTGACGCTGCATTGGCAATCGAAACTCACGCAAAACGTATGAAAGCTCAGTATGATCGAAATGTGACCCCTCGAAATTTTTCGGAAGGAGATCTAGTCTTATTGTACGATTAAGCTAATGATAAATTAGGCACTGGAAAATTCATTCCTATGTGGCATGGTCCCTATGTTGTCAAGCGAAAGGTAGCAAAAGGGGCCTATGAATTGGTAGACTTTGATGGGGACTCTTTAAGTAAACCCAGAAATGGTCTTTACCTGAAGAGGTATTATGCTTAAAGAATGGGTTTGGAGATTTTTAGTTAGGATAGTTTTCTTTCTAACTGGTGTGTTTTAGTTTAAAAAGTGTGCTTAGCTTAGAGAGTGTTTTTCTTCATTATTCCTGCTTATCTTGGTTTTACTCGTGATATTGCAGATGTCGATGCCTCTCCAAACATACATTGGTTTTGTTGATGGTGCTTGTCATAATACATGGAACATTTCTTCCTCAGCTTGGGTTATCTATTCACCCTGTGACGAGTTGTTATCTATGCATGGGGTAAGCCTCGGTCAAACAACGAACAACATTGCAGAGTATAGTGCAGTGATTGAGTTATTATCTGAATCTATTTGATTTGGGATTCGGTGTTTGATAGTGAGGTTAGATTCTGAACTCGTTGTATTACAGCTTAATAGAGTGTATGCCGTTAGAAATCCAGTGTTATTGAGATTATTTTTGAGAGTGCGTCTCTTGGAACGTGAATTTGATTATATTGAATATCAACATATTCCAAGATCTTTAAATACATTAGCAGATGCAATTGCTTCTCGAATGTTAAGTAGACATTTGCAATAATCATACATGTAAATTTAAAACTATTCCATAACATGATTTACAAGATAAGCCGGTAATAGTGATATATATAGGAGTGTGTCAAAAATACATCGTCCTCAATCATAGGTTGAAAAACACCTTATGATCGGCAAAAATGATAAGTACAAAAAACAAAAATGTCATATGTGCCTACAATAGGCGATCATCCTATCACTGGTGATGATCTCGATAAGAAACCACTACAAGGGCCACTTTGCAAAGGAACCTCCTAAAATGTCGTGGGACCCCAATCACATAGCGTTGAAGTCAACGATGAATTTCATCTATGCTGGTCTCTGGAATGTCTACTGTCAAGCACTCTAGATGACTCTCCAACTCGGCCAAGGTCTCTACTGATTCGTCCTGTGGGGCTGGCATGGTTGCAACTAGTTGTTTCCTCTCGTAAGGCCGGAGAGTGGCTAGTCGCTGTGGACCCACATCTGCATTTGAAACTTTTACTATCAGTTTTGGGATGATATAAAAAAATAAATAAATAAATTTAAATAATAAAATGTTGAAAATGATTTTACCTGAGTCATCCCATTGCGCTCCTGGTGGAAGAGCCATGTCTGGGTCACCACGAAAATCTACCCTAGCGTAAGGGAAGTCCTGAATAGAAAAAACCTGGTTTTCCAACCATTGGAAATACTCAGGTTTTAATCGAACAACCTCTGTCCCCTCGTCCGGATGACGGGCCATAACTGCAACCCATCGCATCAATTTGGGCTCTCGAGGAAGCCCAGCTCCAACAGTAAGGTGCCGCGGGACCAACATTGGGACCCTCTCCAGACCAAGCTCATAACCAAATCCCCATAACCAAAGGTCTTCAATTGTCCGTTCTTGGCTCTGGTTAGTTGGCCTTTTACATTAGCCAACACAACATCGCACCAGCTGAAGATGGTGCCTCGAAAGCAGTCAACTGCCATCTGCATCTGGGATCCGGTGACAATATGTAATGCAGCACTCCCGCAAAGTCTGGAGACAGTAAACGCGATCACCATGATTTCAGGACGAGATATGGTTTTAATGTCTATCCCTTTGTCTCTAGCCTAGCTATTGTAGAACTCTAGCCAGAGGCTATCGACAGACTGGCCACCTGGCCTAGTCCCGAATAGAGTCAAGTCTTCGCCTCTCTTAGGCAAACCAGTCGAAAAGTATATGTCTTCCAGCTCGATTTCGAGCTGGTGGCCACCAATAAAGAAGCACTGGTCCTGTATGCTCCACCTGTCTACCAACCATTGTAAAAAAATCCACCTGGGCCCTCATTCCAGGTATGGCCAAGAATTTGTACAAGCCGCATGCCTTCAATGCATCAATCGAAGGTTGGTGATTCAATGTGGCAAGATCCATGTCCTCATTCTCCCGTTCACGCCAATCTAGCATGATGTACACTCTACATCCAACAAAAAGGAAAAATTAGAATGCAAGAAATTAAATTGTTTGGGTCAAATTTGAGAATTTTTGGGTTAAAAACCCTTGCTGCAGGGACCGCACCCTCTGCGTTAGAGACAGTGCGTGGGTCCGCCCCTTGCCTTCATGGAAGGTGTGGACCCCTGACGTTTTCCCCATTGAGAAAAATTCGGGGTCCGCGGGCTGCCAATGTTATGCCTGCGGGCCCCCGCGTGCGGCTTTTTAGCCTAAAAACCCTCTAAAAAATGAAATAAAACCCTAAAAGAAAAATTGAAATGGTTGAAATTGAAGATTAGGATGATGTGGATTACCTGGAGAAGACGGAGTTCGATTCCAACGGTTGGATTTTCCGCAATATTCACAGGAAGTTTCTGAACAAATGCACTATTTTCTCACCCAAATATCAAATGATAAAAATGAATTGACGAAAACCCTTTTTATAAGTTGTTTGAATAAATGAATGGAAAATTTGTTTATAGAAAGGTAATTTTTGCAGCATTTTTATCCATTTCAAACAGGTATGGTAATGTTTGCATTTTTGTTCAGGATAATGGATTATTCAGGCGAAATCTATCATTTTCAACGGAAAAACATTTAGAGTCACTTTTAAGCTCTTTTCTGACTCCTAAAACATGAAAAGATCGCTGAGTTTTTCTTTTTGAACTCGTAAAAACGGAACTAAAAAGACGGTCCACTTACAGCTCTTTTATGACCATAAAAACATGAAAAGATTGCCGGATTTTTTTCGTTTCAAATTCAATATTGGTTATAAAATGACGTGTCGTTGATCGCTTTTTTACTTTTTCGGATCAGGGGCACTAATTACGAAAAGTACTCCTTGGTCGTAAAGGTCAAGTGGTTTTTTCAAGTATTATTTTATATTTTTTCGGGCTTGGGAGACACAAATTTACGAAAAAGGTCAACCCCAGAGTCTTCTTAAGTTTTTTCAGACTCTCTAAAATTGAAAAACGTCGAGTTTCTCCTATACTCGACTCATTAAAATTTCACAGTAAAGGACCTGTTCAATTACAAACATGAACGAACCACTCCTTCTTAGCGTTCAAATTTAAACTAAGTTGGACTCATCCGAAGGATGAGCTTATAATCAAGAAAATGTTATCATCCTCAAGCTTGTCCAAAATAAAGAGGTACTTGCCAGAAATGGTGGGGGAAAAGACAGAAAAATGAGCCTATTTGTCACACTTTGTAACCACTCTTGAACACGACACTTTTATTCACCTGGGTTGGGAAATCCTTTGCCTAACAGTTGATCAAACCACATTTGAAAGTTTTCAACCAGTTTTTGGGTATTAACTTTGGGTCAATTGTCACCAAACCATCTGTTGTGTCATTATGTGTTCAAGAGGTCAGTGCCAATAAGCCATTCATCTGCAAAATATCTGTCATCCTTCTTTACCATCCCTGAGTCAATCCTTGCAACTAAATTTCTTTAACTTTATCTATGATTTCGTGTTGTGGGCTTGCCTGGGATAGATCACTTTCTATCGACTTCAGCTCATTATCTAGAAAGATGATCTAGAAATCATCAGTACCTTGGGATCTGCATGCCTCAATGGCAGGTTTCTTGCCTTTTACGACAGGTTGCATCATTGACCTTCGATCAAAGGATTCTGTGACATGTTCAACATCAACACATCTATTCACGTCTCATGGATTGTACTGGGTACTTTGAGAGCCATTGACATCACTGGTGGTTTCTATCACACTTGTGAACAATTTACATCATTGACTGGTAATCAAGTGGTTTCCACCATGTTCGACTTCAACACATTCATTCGCATGGATAGAATCGTACTATTTCGGGAAGTAGAAATGAAGACCCTGGATCTAGTTTCCGCAATCCAGGCTGTGAGGAATTTTGTATTCATTATATAGTGGACTATTCATAAACAGATGGCTGCATCCATACTGTGTCCACACGAGTCTATACTTGTGATGTATTACAAGATCATTCCTGTACCAGAGCAGTAGTTAGTTTTCTAAGTCAGTTTTGCTCTAAGTATGGGAATGCCTACCTCAGCGATGATATGATCTCATATATATATCTTGCATTGAATGTTTTTATAGGTTCTGACTGGGCTCTCCACAAGATGATCCTCGAAATGATAAAGTACTTCACTCTTCCTAAATGATAAATGAAATCCTCATCTACTATAGACTTCGCAATTTAGGGGGAAATCTGTTGCACAAAAATATCATCACCGTGATTATTTGCAGTCAGTATGGGTCTATCATCACTTGTACTGATCTCCTAAGAAAGTCTCAGACCTCAACTCTTCAAGTCAGGCTTTGAAAATGAGATAAAGACATTGAAAATCAAAAAAGTTCTGGTTCAACACTTTCTGTCACTGTTGCCTGCGGTCTCGCACCCCCTGTTTACCAAAACTATGGACCTACCCGCTCTGTCCCTAAAGGAGTGGGTGTGAACCCCTGTGAAAGTAAAAAAGGCGCAAGTTTATTCTAAAAAACTCACTTTGTGTTAATTCTAGATGATTCTAGAAGGAATTTTGACGTGGATTGGTCGCTCTTAGGTGGTTCATGTATCCCAAAAGAGAAGGAGCTAATCCCTTGATGAGAGGAGCTATCCCTTTGAAGGAGGACCTAGTAACTTCCCTCCATTGCACTATAAATTAAGGCATTGGGCTAGTTGCTAGGGAGGTTAGAAGCTAAACATTTTTTAGGGTAAATGCTGGTGGAATTGAGACTTCCTAGTTAAGCTTGAGAGGAGAGATCACATACCTTTTTGGCTTCATTGGGAAGAGAGTGAAACTTGTCAAAGTAGAGGAGACTTCTTGTTGGACCCTGGGAGGAGCTTGTACAACATCAAGGCATAGGTTGTAAAGTTCTTCTTTGATTTGAATTAATACAATCATATTCATTTTTCTCAAAAAATTGTCTTATGCCATTTGTTTCATGAATTCCTTGATCATCATGTTAAGTATGCTTTATGATATTGGTTTTTCAGGTGCTATTTAATTTGTTTTCTTGTTTGTGTTTGCATATTTGCAACAAGGGAGCTCATTTGGATCAAAGGAGCGAGACTTCCACAAACTTGAATTGGACCTAAGGTAAGCCTAAAACACTTGTTTGCCTTTGTTTATAAATGCATATTTAGAGAAAGATAGTTTTTGATTGGCTTGATTGTCACTAGATATCATTAGATTCTAGGAAGGTCTATCTTGTCCGCAAGATCGACTCATTCCATGTGACAAGAATGTTTCCCATGTTTTCGTAAAGGTTGTTTTGTCCTGATCATCTGGATGCACTAAAATCTGGTTGTAACCAGAGAAACCATCAAGCAATGAAATTATGCTAGAACCAACTACCCACTATAATATGTAATCCATATTCGGAAAAGGGTAATTTTCCTTGAGAGAAACCTTATTGAGGTTCTGAAAATCCACACATAACCTTATCTCTCCAGCCTTCTTCCTCACTAGTACTAAATTTGACAACCACTTAGAAAATCTCAAAGGGACAATAATCTTTGCATCAAAAATCTTTCTTACCTCTTTCTCAATTAAGGGTAGAAAAACAAGGTTCACTCTCCTTAGCTTCTTCTTGAAAGGTTTCTGATCTTCTTTGATAGGAATGGTGTGTTGAATAATACTTTTGTCATAGGCCTTCAAGTCCTCGTATCCCCATGCAAAAACATCAGAATACTCCCTCAATAGATCAATGTACATCTTCTTCTCTTTAGGAGGTAAAGAATTAATAACAATTTTTGGCTTATCTTCAGTCCCAATATTACAGTATTCCACATCGGACCCAATAGGTTGAATTTTAGGCTTATGTGCTACATCATTAAAATCAAACAATTCCTCCAATGGAGCTAAACCTCTCATAATCACATTGTCTTTCAACTGCAAAACTTCAAGATCTAATTCATGCTCATCATTGTTTTCTCTAATTTGATTGAATTCAATTTTATTTGTATCACGATAGACCTTACTACCCCCATCAATATGAAAATTAACAAATTCTTCCTTCAATTGCAAAAAATTATGTATTTGTTTGTCATTGTCGAAAACTTGCCAATATCTCACTTTGTCTCAGGAAAAACGCCTATGTTTTACATCAAATTCATATTTATTATTTAGATTGAAATGTATCTTACATGTGTTGGCTGAGGTGTCCAAAGAAACGGTGAACACATTTTGATCACAAGGAATCACAAACAGATGATACTCTGGAAAACATTGAAAGAAATTTATGACAACATTTATATATGCCCTAAATCTAGGGTGTTTGGTTGAATACTGACCTTTAATCTACTTAATGATAATTATGAATCTCCATACACTAAAATCCTTTTAGCTCCTGACCTTTTCAAAATATGTAGACCCAAAATCAAAGCCTCATACTTAGCAACATTGTTGGTACATTCAAAGGAAAGTTTATAGGAATAAGTCTTTGATCTACCTGGTTTAGAGTCTAAGATCCATATACCAACACCAGCTCCTTCCTTGTTGATTTCCCCATCAAAATCCATATTCCATAAGCCTTCTTCATCATCATTTTCTAGTTTAGTCTCCAACATCACTCCTTTTTCTTTCTCTAATTTTTTGTCCATGTTTTGAACCTCATCCTCCAAACATATATCATTATACAATATAAATGAATCCATATCTGAATGTAAAGAATAAACAGGATAATTATTTGGTTTATCTTGACTTCTTACAATGTAGTTCATGAGATATTTCATATAAAACTTCCTTGGTTGTCCAAATATTGGGATAGTGGCATATGACATGTCCATTTGCAGTGAGCCCTTCAATTTCACACCCTAAGACCTAGATAACGACATACCATAATTTGGTGGAATGTTAGCGACAACCACATCCATAACCACACTTTTAGCTCAAATTTTTGTAATGGTGACATAAATCCTTTATCAACACAAGACACTTCACTTTACTGGCGTAAAAAGAAAACAAATCTTTGTATGGCCTGGTTATTATCCAAACCCAACTTTTCCATAATCACCTTAGGCATTAATTTGTGTGAAGCACCTGAATCTAACATAGTGTTATGCAAAATAAAATCATGAATATTAAGGCAGATATAGAATGGTGACACATTTCCTTCTTGAGAACTTTCTTTGTGAACCTTTAGACGAAAAAGTTACTCTAGGTGATCATCACTTAAATTCATTGTGTCTGATACTTTCTCAACCTTCAATGGCTTCAAAATTTGACCTTTATATGCATCCTTTTTCATCAATTCAACTAATGGAACAAAAATTTTAGTTTTTTATATTTCATTCTCGAGATTAAAAGATGATTGATATTTTTCTACCTCCTTAACAATGGTATCTTTCTTTTGAGGAGCTTCCTTGGGAGGATCAACCTTTGTTTGACTTGTAGAAGGTGTATCAGTCTAGATCTTCTTGGGAGGATTTGTTATACTTTTCTTATTTCTCAAATTATATTGCTTGTGAACCTCCATAATGGCATTCTGATAACCCTTATTATAGTCTTCAAACTCTGCAAGCATGAATTCTTGTTGTGATTTCAAAAACAAATATTGTTCCTCCTTTTTCAAGAAAATGTTACCTACTTCTCCCTCCCCAAAAATATTAATTTGGTCATCTTCTTACTTTTCTGTTGCTTCTTGTTATTCTTTTGCATAATTCTATTGTAAAGGAGGTTTGATTTGTTGTGGGTCTGTTGGATTTATTTGGTATCTCTGTTTGGTTTGAATTTTTTGTCTCCTAAAGTTTGGATTTCTGATTTGAGGACCTCCTTGAGGCTCTCTTGGAGAACCCTTATCTTTCAAGGTCATTTTCTCCATGGTTTTAACCAAAGTATCTAAATTAACATCTGATGATGTTGAATTTTCTTTCTTGATAGTCACCCTCCTCTTAAACTTTAACTTAGCTTTTTTGGCTAGTAAGTTTGCTTCTACATTTACTGCAATGTTCTGCATGTCTTCTAAAGTAGTAGGACTTCTTTATCTTAATTGGTAGGCCATGTCAGCATCAAATCCATTTGGATAATGAAGCAAATCCAAACCCAGCGGAGGCTTTATTTCTACTGGAACAAAGTTATATAAGCGTTGTTGAATCTATTTGTGTTTTCTTGAAATGATTCACCTGAAGCTCTTCTCAAATTTTCATATTCTGCAAGAATTTGAAGTGGATTCTTCTTTACCTCCCACTGAGAAAGGAAAACTTGATGAAATTGCTATAAACTAGCAATATTTCCTGCTACCAACCCTTTGTACCACTTCTTGACTTCCCTTGCAAGACTTTGGGAAAAAATCTTTAGTTTCACATCATCATCATCTACCTCTTCAAGGTCTGTAAAATCATTCATTTTGTCAATATGTATTTAGTTTTAATTTCCCTAGTACCATCAAATTAAGGTATGTGATGTCCATAATATTGTGGCATGACATTCAAAGGTGCTTGTAAAAGTAGTGGAGCATATCAAGCTCCCATGATTATGGTATGAGAGATGGATGTACTCACTATAGTTCTAGATGATGAAGGTGGTAGAGGTGAGGAAACTAGAATCTGTTGATTTATTGTAAAGGGGGGAGTATAGACAACAAAAGTAACATGAGAAGAGTAATGATTAGGTATCAAAGGAACAATAATTGATGGGAAAATGATGTAGAAGTAATCTACTGAAATATGGATGATTCTTCTGCAACCATATGCAACTGATTAACTAAATCCTAAAGTTTGTGGAACTGGTATAAAATATCTCTGTCGGACTTTAAAATACCAATTTTTTTGTAGGGATAAGTGGTGTGAATTTAGATTCATCAAGGACTATTTTAGATAGAGAGATTTTAGATTTATATCTAGAAAGTCTATGTTCAAAAGGAAGATAAAATTCAATTTCCTAAACTATAATAATACTTTTAGGAAGGGTTTGAGATCTATGGATAAGACTATTACTTGCTTGACCTACTTCAAACTTATTTTTTGTAATCATCTTCTCAGGATAACTTACATCTTTAGAAGGATCGGGATATGGATGTGATGTTGTGTGGATCTTTGTAGAACCCATATTTCTAAGAAAACTTGTCACAACTAGTTTTAAACAAAATTTTGAGTGAAAAATTTAGCCTAATGATTTTTGTCACTATCACTCAGAGGAAATAGGTTTAAGCCTTTGAAATTAATGTTTACTAGGGAATATTTAGTTTTCAATCCCCCATATGCTTTCCAGAATGTTATCACTTCGTAGTTTTCCTAGGCTGAAGAGAAAACTACAGAGGTAACCACAAAGAACTTTAAAGCTTAGATCTAGCCCTTCCATCTTTAGAGATGACTCCCTTTGTATGGATTTTCAATTCCTATATTAGGTTTTAGGTTAGTTATGAAGATCAAAAGATAGGATTTAAAATTGTGATTGCAAGGTGAAGGAGGGGTCCATTGGGCATGGAGTCATAAGAATGATAGTAATCAATCACAAACAAACCGAGTAGTTGAAACAGGGTGACGTAAGAAAACTCCTTGTGGGATTGATGGGGCTTGACCCAGGTTCAAAGTTAGTTGCACCAGCCAACAAAACCCTAACTGTTGTCCCTTTTAGCAACAACCCAGATAGTGCAGGCTGCAGTCTCATTTGAAGTAGTATTGGGGGATGAAAGAACTAGGTTTTTGCATCTAGAGGTCTATGTGAAGGGTTCTTGTGGTCCTTAGGGCTTATCTTTGTCTTCACAAACCATAGTTTTCCTAGAACAATTAATAGCAGAAAATCTCATAAAAAACCCTTATATCTTGGCGAATATCATTAAACAATCATAACATTCATAAATATTACAGATTTTTTGCTTTCATGTATCAAATAAGTAATTGTTCATGTATTTCTAGTTAGATAACGAATACATATAAAGTGAAAAAATAAATACAGAGATGTAAGTACACAAGATATGTCTCAAAATTGTGTTTTTATTAGATAATCTTCAATGTACATACTTCTTTTCCCTGCGCACTCAGCTGCAGGGGCCCACACACTTAGCTTGTGGACTTACCAAGGTCTCCACGCACTCAACTATAGGAGCCTTTCCTTTTTGCCTAAGTACAGGAGAAAACCTTCATGCCTTAGCTTAGTTGCCCAAAATAATGATATTCCATTTTCAGTTACTTCCTTAGACTCACTATGACTCATATATATATATATATATATATATAGCCTTTCTCTTTACAATACCATGGTCTGCGGATGATGTGCGGGTCTCAAAACCTTCCTAACACATACCCACCTAAGGGACTAAAACTCCTTTGACACATACTATCTCTGTGTTCTGCTTCCACAAATCGCGAAGACTTTGCCTTTATACAAAAAATTAACCAAAATTTAACCCTAGGGACCTCATCCCAATAGATCCCCAACATAATTAGGTGACTCGTCCTCAAGTCACTCAACTGGTGCTTCAATCTTGGAGTGGATTTCATAGAACTCCAACTTCAGAAATTGCATGTCATTTTTCCCCTACGTAGTTGTCTTCTACACTTCCTCGACTAATTTTTCTATTGTAGGGCCTTTCACTGCGAGGCCCATTGTTCTTTGAGTCTATTGCATACCCTTTAACTTATTCTACATAGACAGAGTCAACTGACTAGCTTCCTCAGTCCAAAAATTTCTCCTTGTCCTAAGTATGGTTTCTTTCCTGTGCATCTCTTCAATCTCATTAGGAAGTTGCTTTCCTTCCTGTAACTTTGTGAACCACTGGACTGGTGCCATCATTCACGCAATTGACCTTATCTCATCAAACTGTAGTTGTTTTTTCCTTAAGCATGTGTTAATTTTTTGTAGAGTAGGGTCCTCGCAGTGAAGTCCAAATCTCCATGGCATGCTCAAAACGCTTTGTGCAGTATTTTACAATTGCATCCAAAGTGGCCATCCCTTCCTTGATAGCAACGACACACTACTCTTGAACCTTTAGTAGATTCTTTGGTTACAGTTTGAGTTGTAGCTCTGAAATCTGTAATTGAAGCTCAAATTGGACTCAGATGATTTCCTCTTTCGACTCCTTGATCAATGCGGCCAGCTTCCAAATCTTTTCTCTAGATTCTACATAAGCTACAATCTAAAGGTCTGGTAGCTCATTACATGCTTGTGTAAACGTTGCTTCCATGTGCTGGTTGTGCGCATCCATCTCTTCCTTTTCCTTCAACACCTACGCCTTTTCCTTGAAATTTTGTTGATTATTTGTTTTAACCTCATTAATGATCAACAGTGTGCACTTCTCCCTAACCCACAGCTCATCCGAGACTCATTGGTGAAACTCATGTAGGGTCTGGACAGGAAGTGTCATAATGTTGAGGCCCATATGCTTGATCTGTGACAGTTGTACTATGGCCTTCTCTATATCTACGCACAGGGCCCATATGGAAACTAGATTACCTTGAGATCCAAGGTATGTTATGCATCTACTTTTCACACACTCGCTTGTTTCATGCTCACTTGAATCCCACTCACCTATTCCATGCTCGCTTGCAGTCTTCTTGTTTGGATCTATAAACCACGCAGATCCTTCTCTGCATTTCCCAATGCCTGCTGGTACTATTGCTCGAACTCAATCCAGAGATTTATATTCATGTCCCATACCTTGTCATAGATCTCCTCTAAGGTCCCCTCAGTGAGGACGAGTGGATCCACATGTGCATATCAATCAGATTGTTTCTTCTTTCTAGGCGGCGATGTTGTCTGCTTGGTTATTTTCTTGAGATTAAAGGGGGTTCTCTTCTCTGTTCCCCCACCTCCTTCAGCCTTAGTCCCTCCTTGGTCCTAGCTATGCTCAGACTCTGATTCCTCCACATCAATGGTGGTCTCTTGTGTTACATGTTCTTTCTCTGTGGCTACCTTGTCAGCAGCTTCTGTATCTGCAACTTCCTTAGCAACAGCTTCCCTAGTTGTTGCTTCCTTCCTCTATCAAATGGAATCATCCATTCTCCCAGCCAAAAATTCACAACATATGTGACATCTGCTTTGCTCATAAGATATGACAACTTACAACATATCTTCTTTAGGTCCCTTATGGCGTGGATATATAAGTTACTGAAATCCACCTTAAACTCAGTGTAAGGCTCATAACTATTATATATTGTGCATGACAGTCTCGTCCTTTGGCTGATCATTGTGTGCAAATCCATATCGACCATCAACCAAAACATCTTGGTCTCGATGATCCGCGCAACGTCCTTAGTTTCCTAGAGCGAAGCGAACTTCACGCCTTCCAGTAAGCCATATTCTTGTGGAGGGAATTGGTTGTCTTCTAGCAACCTCCACATGACTAGCACAATCAATAGTAATAGCCAGGCATAATGAAATTCCTTGCCCTCATCTTGAGCCTCTCGACAATTCTCCAAAAACTCATTGCACAAGTACTGATCCCAGTTGTACTAGACTCATTTGGAGCATTGTGCCACCAAATAGATCATGGGCACCAGAACCTCGTTCATGTGACACATCCACATGATCTTGCAACCTAGAATTTACATAGAAAAATACAACACAGGATTTGAAATTGGGCGGATGGAATATCGACATGACGTTTTGATTAACCCATGCTCTCTCTTCATCTGGTTTGCAAGTTTCGTTTCCTACAACTTCCCTCCAAACGTAGTTGCGGGATCCTACCCTTGATATTGTAACAAGGTGATCCTGTTGATTATCATATCTATAATTGGGATGGGGTCTCCAAACTAGAGACACACATCATATACTAGAGTGAGAAATTTCCTGATACAGACTGTGTTGATGATGGTGTGGTTGAAATGTGGCACCCATAGCATATTCGAGAGGGTTGTGGCCTCAACATTAGTGATGCACTTCACGTGCTCCAATCGCGTAACTTCAGCCTCTAGGTAATAAATTTTGGACAAATATTTTGTTGACACGAGCTGAAGGAATTTCTCATGATCTCCCAAATCTAAATCCTCTAGCTTCAACAACAAAATGCAACCTAATAGCATGCCCTCAAACACCACTTTCTCTAGAAGCAATGATGTAGAGACCATAAATTTGGAATTGACTGGGTCCTTTAGCACCTTAGTTGTTCCCTTACATGGTGGGATATACTTTGGGAGCCTGGTTATAGGCACATACTCCTCGACATCCATCTCCTTGATGCCTTCACGTAGTTCTTCTTCATCTAAATCTAAAGTTTCGGTGGGCTGCTGTGACTTGTCAACTTCCCCTTTTGCCTTGGTGATGAATCCACCGAAATGAACTGTGGTTTCTTTTGTTTCTTGTCAACTGCAGATAGATTAAGCTTAGGTGACCTTGGCACTATAGGAATATGGAGTTTTTCATCCCTCGGTGGTGTGGCTTCAGAGGATGTGACTGCAGAGGGATAGTCAGCCTTATGGAGAGTTTCAAATACGTTAGATAACCCTGGTCATGAGAAGAGTTCATCCCAATCGAGCTTATACATATAGTTTAGCTCTTGGTGCAACACAAGGCAAAATAGCTCACAATCGATTCTCGGGAAGAAAAGTGTTTTAATGCAGGGCAGTATGCGAGATTTATAGATGACTTCAAATTCAAATCCAATCATTCCCTCCAAATTCCTATCAATAATTCTCCTTTGGCGACAGATTTATAATTATTTCCCCAATAAATGTGCCATCCCCGCTCCTCCCAATAGAAAATTTTCCATCCCATCATCTACAGCGCTGCCAATGGATACCTTTTGAGAAAGCTATGTGGCACCAGCCTTTTTGGTGCAACTATCTTGGTGCAACTCCCCTTGGCGCCCTGTTATCCTCCATCATGTAGCCTGTTCACTTCGTCTATTCTTGATTTGGGAAAAGTAGTCTAATGTCTCATACCTTGTTGCATCTTCCTGGAGTACTAATACTATCCCACCATCATATAGTCATTGTGGAGGGACGTGATCACCCTTATGCAACTTCAACCTATTGCCATTGAATTTTATAGAAAAAATTATCTATTCAGCTTCACAAGTTGAACCGTGACACCATTTGTAATTTCTTTTACCACATATGGCACCAACAAATGCATTTGAAACTTTCCAGGAAAATTCATGAATTTTTTGTCATAGAGTAAGGCTAAATCATTAACATGAGAGGTGCACTACTTGATATTTCGATCATGCGAGGCCTTTTTGCACTCCTTTTGTACTTGTTGATGAAATCTTGCTAAAAACTTATTCTCCTCCAATCCCATTCACTTTGCGAGATGCTCCTCCATAGTATCATGGCCAACCATATCATTTAGTATTGAAATCCACAGACTTGACACAACATATTCCATGGGCATCACAACCTCCTACCATAGACCAACTTGAAAGGAGTTTGGCTTGTCAAATTTTTACAAGTGGTCCTATATGCCCATAGGACTACTGGTATGCGCACATCCTAATCATTCCTCTTCACATTTTAGAACTTTTTCAAAGCACTCTCCAGGACCTTATTGAAAGCTTCGACCACACCATTAACCTGAGGGTGATAGGGCATACTTTTCTGATGATAAACTTGGAATTCTTCAAGCATTGAGAAATTGTCTCATTTAAGATTTGCGTACCACTGTTAGTCACTAGGGCACCCAAACCGAGTTAAGATAAAATAAAAAACAAACTTCGCAGCGGTAGCTACGCTGCAGTCTTTTACTGGTTGCGTTGTTGCCCATCGCATCAAATACTTAGTTGGAGTAATAATGTATCCTGCACTAGAATTTTTTCTTGGCATCTGCATCAGAACCACAAAATCAATCGCCCATTTTTCAAATACCTGCAAAGATATTTGTGGATTTAAGGGAAGTTCATCCCTCTGCGATGGCTTCCTTTTCCTCTGACAAGCATCGCATGCCCCACAATTTTCCTTGGAATCCTTATTCATCGTTGGCCACCACAACCTTGCACACATGATCTTTTGTGTGGTTTCTCTACCTTCATAGTGTCCTCATGCTACTCCTCCATGTGCTTCAGTGAGGATACTTGGCCTATCAAACTCTGGAACATATCAACATAGTATTTCATTGGAGCCCATTTTATACAAGTCTCCAGCGATCACAGAAAAATTAGCCACGTGAACCATCAACTCCTTCTTCTGCTATACAAAATATCCCTTTGTGGTTGTGCCACTTGTTAAAAACTGGATTATATTAGAAAAATGATCATCTATGACATGGACAACAAAGAGATGCACATCCGGAAACCCTTCTTCCAAACTAGTAGGCTCCTCACCTGTCTCAATTATAGAGAGATGATCAAGACAAACATTCAATCGTCTGGGCTTCACAATCACCTCAAGATCGTGCTCCTAAAAGAGCAATAGCCTTTGGCAGATCTTTCGCCCCCCAACACAGTCTTGTTAACCAGCAATTTTAGAAAATAATGGTTGTATACATTTTGAAGTGCACGCCTAACAGATAATGCCAGAATTTTTGTACTGCATACACCATCGCCAATCCTTCGCACTCTGTAGTCGTGAATTTCTTCTCTACCTTCAATAATTTCTTACTCACGAAGGCTATAGGATGATCAATCTCACCTTCTCTTGGTCGGGTTAGTACCACACCTAACGCAATACAAGAGGCATCCACATGAACATGAAACTCGTTTTTCTAGTTTTGGAACACAAAAATGGGTATGGTGCCCATTTTCTCCTTCAAAACATCCAAACTATTATAACACTCCTCATCCCAGTAGAAATTCACGTCCTTTAAAAATTTCTCCATTGACACAATTATCTGCGCATAAGCTTTGATAAACTTCTTGTAGTATCTTGTGTGGCCCAGCATTGCACACAGTTAATTTACATTATTTGGGGCATCCAAGTTGACAATGAAAACTATTTTTGCGGGTTCTACCATTAATATATGCTTGAAAACCACATGGCCCACCAATATCCCATAGGGCACATAGAAGATACACCTTCTTTAGATTCAAGGAAATCTGGTATCTGCGACAAGTATCCAATATAAGGCGCAGACTTGCAACGTGGCTCTTTACTAACCTGAACACAATCCAGTCATCAAAATAGACTTCTAAGAATTTTTGGATGAACTCCTTAAAAGCTGCAATTACTACCCTTGAGAAGATCGCGATTCATTTTTCAGTCCAAATGGCATCATTGTGTAGTGAAAACACCCCCATTTCTTCGCAAAGGTGGTCTTTCTATGATCCTCCGCTGCAATCCTAATATGATGGTATCCTGAGAACTAATCAGTGAATGAATATGCTTCCTACCCTCAAATACTCTCCACGACTTCATCTGTAAACAGTGTTGGAAATGGGTCATGGAAGCACACATTATTTAGATTCCTTAGATCTACACATATCCTCATTTCATATTGTTGCTACTTTTCTTGAACTACGATAGGGCTCACCTAATCAGACACTTCTATCGGCTCAATGATCCATGCCTATAGCATTTTATCCATCTCTTTGTGCACCTTCTCCTTATATTTTGGATTCAAATGGTAGGGTCTGTTATCACCTAGATTTGAACCTCAGGCTGAAGGAAGGCAATGCGGGGGTAACCAGAAACAATGTTTAGCCAGATAGCTAGCCCTACTAAGCCATGAGAGGGCTCTCTTTGTAAGGATCTCAGCCAAAATGACTGGGTGAGGAAAATAATATTAGGCTAGGTATAGAAGCAGAAGTTTTGGTTTGATTTGAAGGGGTTCTGCTAGATCAGGAGGAGGCGGACAGTTTGGGCAAGGAAGCTAGGTCAAAGTTTGTTCTGTAAATCGGAAATTTCTTTTATGGAATGCAACCCTACCTCAATTGGTAGTCATTGCTACATCATTTTAGTTGTTGACTACTTTACCAAATGGGCAGAAGCTATGTCAACATTTCATAACTTGGCTACCACCGCTACTCGCTTCCTTTTTCATCCTGTCATCACTCGATTTGGTGTCCCGAAGAAATTGGTATCTAACCATGGAACATATTTTGAGAATGGCAGTAGGACTCATTAGGGGGCTCACTATTGATATGGTGAAGGTGAGCCTGCCGAACACTCGACTATAAGGCCGCAATCGACTCACTCATTCTGATGCCCACCACCCAATAAGCATCAAGGAACTTTAGTTGCTCGACCCCCGGGAGAGGACCGGCAACGGGGCTGGACTGATAAGGGGAGGAACTTTAGTTGCTTGACCCCCAGGAGAGGACCGACAACTGCAGGGTGTTCTATGGGGAAAGGTAGTTATGAAGCTTAACACTGTAGGGTTTGACAGGTGAGGTGATTTAGGACTGATGAGAAGCTATTAAGAGCATGTGATCATCATGGATCCTTCCTAAACTATAGAAAACATAAATTGTGAATATTTTCACAAAGCAGAGCATTAATGTTATGGATTCTGCCTATCAACTTGAAAACATCCACATAGAAGCAATGAAATTATTAATGAAGTACACAAAAAATTTAAACATATGATCACAAGCGAGGAAACTGAACTAAACACCATACCACATGGATCCCAAAGAAATAGCTACAATTTCTTATTAATCTCCTCCTAAATTGATACAAAATGATGTCTTTTTCAAAACCTAAGCATCGAGCTAAGTCCAACCCTTTACAATGAGAAAGAAGAAGAAGATATAGAAATTGTTTCAATCTCCTCTCATCCTAAAGGGTCAAATCCATAATATGAGGAGCTAATCTAACCAACACTGAACAAGAAATTGGAATCTAGGCATCCTAACAACTCGCCTCTAAAAGTGAGGAAATTGATTCATTTGTGCTCAAAATGACTTTTAATCTAATGAATCTACCCTATAATACTAATTATCCATCATATTTACAAGACAAGTCATCATTTACATCAGTAAAACATCCTCCATGAGATAAAATCCGATATCACAGTCAAAACACAGTGAAATGGCAATCCTGTGCAAAATTTTTCTTACGTGCAGTGCCACTAGCCCTACGCGCAACGCCACTTTCAGGTCCCTTTAGGATGCCTTCCCGGCATCCAAATTAAGCTCATGACAGCTCATTGCAAATATCTTCAAGTATAATTTCCAAATAATCTGTAATCTTGTCATTTGAAGCTCATTTGAACCCTAAAAAGTGGATTCTCCCAAGGCTGCTTCTGTGTGTCCAAAAGGTGGCAAAAAGGTCATTTTTGGGGTGTTTTTTGACCTTTTGGTAGACCAATTTTGCTCCAAAATATTAGAAAATTCATAGGGTGCATGTACTCATTGCTCTGAATCCAAAAATGCAAGCCATTTGTCCATTGGTGTCCCTAGGAAAATCGTAGTGCTAGTGGTGTTGCACGTTGAGTTAGATTTTCTGTGTTTAGAATTTTCAAAATTTGCAAAAAAATAGAAACTCCTCCAAAATTGACCAAAATTCGTGAGAAGCACTATCATCAAGTATCCTGATGAGCCAAGGAAGCTTCAGCAATCAACCTAAGCCTATCCTCCTCTTTTTTTCCTTTTAGAGCCCGTCTTAGCCTTGCTATCATCTGTTTGACCCTCATGTTGCAAATTTTGTTCCAGGTCTTGTAGTGGTAGGCCATGTGCCTGATGATCTGGTTATCCCTATTGGCCTTTTGTAATAGCTTCTCTAAGTGAAAATTGACTCTTTCAAGCCAAATCTATCTATCACTCTCAATTTCCTTCTCAATTGGAGTCAAAGTGATCAGTGTTTCTTCCTCTTGCATTGCTAATTTACCCTTGTCACCTTGTCTTTTTATCTTGAGAAGTTCTAGCTCCATGAGGACCTACTTATCACTCAACTACTTGTTCCCTTGTTCCTGATATGTGATGACATACTTGGCTCTCTCCACATTGTCCATCAATGCTTCGATTTGAGCCTCTTTCTCATGTATGATGATGTTTTCTTTTGTTGCTTAATCCTGAGCCTCCATGTCAATTGTCTCTATGCCATGATGAACATGATGTTGTTTTGGCTCCTCATGCTCAATCAAATCAAAATCCCTCTCCTCCTCATAATCTCTATCTTCTCTATCCATGTTAACCAAGCTTTGAGGTTGTGTGCTCCTAGAAAATGGATGGAGGGGGAGAGTAAGGGTTATTAGCAATAAAGGAAGGGGAAGTGATCTTATAGGGTATTTGGTGGACTATAAAAACATGAAAATGAGTGGGAGGGTATGAACCATGAAAATGAGAGAGAAGCTGTTGGGTCCCTATAATACTAGTGATTCCACCATTGCTATTGCAGTTGTATCCCTTATTAATATTGTTGTGCCCCTATTGTCCCCATATTGTTATTATTGTACCCCATAGAATCCCTCTATTGTTATTTTTGTGCCTTTATATTATTATTGTTAGGTCGGCTTGGTTATATTGTGAACCCTTAGACTCCTATATATAGAAAGGAGGTTTTTTCATTTGAATCATCCAAGAATTGTTCATTTGTGTAATGTAAAGGAGGTTTCCCCCTCAAAGAGGCTGAATTCTAAGGTGTTGATCTATCTTTTCTATCTTTTGTGAGTTGGTTTCATAACATTTTGGTATCAGAGCTTTGGACTCTAGGGTTTCGCTGCTCCAAATAGGTCATCGTGGAATTTTCTCTATAACTTTGTTTCTTTGATGTTTCAGAAGCAAAAAAAAACCCATTTGAGACGAAATCACATTGAACCTTGGGTCCAAATTTTAGATATTTTTTCATAATATTTCTGGAGATATGATCTGAGGAAATTGGTCTTTTTGTAGAGTCCTAGATTACATTCCAAATAGGTGACCTTGGGAAAATCATCATAATTTTTTTTTGAGAATCAGATTACAATTTTGTAAGAAGTTGTAGAAAAAGTACATACTGCAGTTTCCTGTATATATTTTTTAGACCTGAAGGTCAAAGCAGTGACACGTGGCACTTCATACAATTTCGCTCTTCTGAAAAGTTATATAATCAGATCATCTTGGGATATTGTGCATAACTCCTTCTTGGAGAATCTAAATTTGATCAGACTAGTCGGATTGGAAAGAGGATGCAGAGAGCTACTGCAAATTGCAATTTCAAAACTGGATGATCCGAAATTACAGAGATACATCAGATTCAATATTGAGCTCCTACAAAGTGAAAAAAGGTGTGTAATTTTTTTTAATTTTGCATAAGATTGGTTTGAAAAATTAGTTTGAAGGAATTCAAAGGGAATAGTGAAGAATTATTAGCATTAATTAATGCCCCGAAGAAAGAAAATGGAAACACCTAGTAAGCAACCTGAAAGCTCTAGCATGACTCGTGAAGAAGAGGAAGAAATGCAACATGATATATCAAAATTACAAAACCAAGTACAAAAAATTTCACTCTCACTAAAGGTAAATGAAGCCAAGACAAATGACGTGGAATGTAAGATGAATGGCATGGATGCTAAGATGGAAGCTAAGATGAATGGCATGGACACTAAGATGAATGGCATGGATGATAAGATGGAAGAATTGAAGATAAATTTGAATAAGTTGCTACAAGAAATGGTCACTAATGGTGAAAGGGTAGTAAAGGAAACTCATGATGAGAAAAAAAGAAATGTTAATCATGATTTCATAGACTCTAATGTTGGATTGAAGACCCACCATATTCCAAAAATAAATATGAGGAAGTTTGATGGCAAGGATCCCGCAACATGGATACTACAAATGGAGCAATTTTTCGATCTCCATAATGTGAAAAACACACAAAAGGTATGTATTGCAACTTTATATTTGGAACCAAATCAGTTTGTATCGTATCGATGGCTTTGCACTCATAAACAAATTGTCACTTGGGAAATTTTTACAGAATAATTGACAACACATTATGAGGATACAAAAAGCAACACCTTTTTTAGCCAATTGATAAGTCTCAAACAAAAGGGTTCAATGATGGAGCACATTGAGGACTTCCAAAAATTGAACACAAGGGTAAAAGATATTCCAAAGGAGTATAGGATTGATATGTTCATAGGGACTTTAAAGGATAATATCCAACATGATGTTCGTCTTTTGGAACCTGATTCATTGGAGAAGGCATTCAGGTTAGCAAGAAAAATGGAAAGAAAAATTATGGCAACCAAGAAGCCTACCACTCACAACTATAAAGATGGAAGTTTTTTTGCTCCTAGCCTTCCACAACCTATAAGGTTAACACCCAACAATTGGAAGAAAGAGAAAAGGTATTTGTTACAGTTGTGATTGCAAATACACTAAAGGCCATAAGTGTGCAAAGAAGAAATTATTCTACATTGATTGTGAAGATGAGGAAGAATAGGAAAAAGAAATGTCAAAAGAAGAGGATATACTCCAAAAACAAACCCTAGATAAAGAAGAAATTAATCCAACCATATCTTGTAATGCATTGGCTGGAATTACCACTCCTCAAACTATCAAGATAGAAGGACATATCAAGAAGAAAATGGTAATAGTGTTAATTGATTCAGGAAGCACCCACAATTTTATTCATTGTAAGATAGCAAAATAATTGAATTGCTTCCTATATCCAGCACCAGAGTATCAAGTAATGGTTGCAAGTGGAGGAACCATAAATTGCTCTAGAAAGTGCCATAATATCAAGCTATCCATGCGAGAATATGTATTGAATAGCCCAATGATTTCCATTCCAATAGGAGGTCTTAATGTTGTAATAGGAGTCCAATGGCTACAATCCTTGGGTACAATAGATTTTAATTTTCAAGAAATTTTCATGATTTTTTTTGCAGATGGAAACGAAGTTGAATTAAGGGGTATTGCAGGGAAACCGAGAAAGATAATCAGCTCTAACGACATGACAAAGCTTCTAAAAAAGGAACAATGAAGCGTAATTTCACAATTATGTTCGCTACATGTTTCCACATCGAAATCACCTATTTCTCCAGATCTCCAAAAGGTCTTGGATGATCATTCCAAGGTATTTGAGACTCCCAAAGGTCTCGAACCTATTCCTGATCAAGATCATGCTATTCATTTGATTACAGAAAGTGTTCCTCCAAACATCAGGCTGTGCAGATATCCTTATGCCCAAAAGAGTGAAATTGAACATATGGTTGCAGAAATGCTAGAGGCTAGTATAATTCGACCTAGTCAAAGTTATTTCTCTGCTCCAATAGTAGTGGTGCACAAGAAAGATGGATCATTGCACATGTGTCCTGATTATAGGGAGCTCAACAAGCTCATTATTAAAGATAAATTTCCCATTCCTGGCATTGATGAATTATTGGATGAATTGCATGGATCAATTTACTTCACCAAGTTGGATCTTCATTCAGGATATCATCAAATCAGAATGAAGATTGAAGACATTCCAAAAATAGCATTTAGAACTCACAAGGGTCATTATGAATTTTTTGTCATGCCTTTTGGCCTTACCAATGCACCTTCTACATTTCAAGGTTTGATGAATTCCATTTTCAAACCCTTCCTTACAAAATTTGTGTTAGTATTTTTTGATGATATACTAATCTATAGCAAGTCTTGGAATGATCATGTTGAACATGTTGACAGGGTGCTACAACTATTGAAGGAAAAACAATTATATGCAAAATGTTCCAAATGTTTCTTTGGAGTACAAGAGGTGGAATATTTGGGTCATATTGTATCTCATAAAGGTGTTTAGGTAGACCCTAGCAAAATTAAAGCCATTAATGAATGGAAAATCCCCACATCCATAAAGCATCTGCAAGGATTTCTCTGGTTGACAGGGTATTATCGCAAGTTTGCTAAGGATTATGGGAGAATAGCAGCACCTCTAACAACATTATTGAAGAAAGATGCATTTTCATGGACTCCAGAAGAAACAAAGGCCTTCGAACATCTTAAAGAGGCAATTTTCCAAGCACCGGTCTTAGCTACACCAGAGTTCAAAAAAATGTTTATTGTAGAATGTGATGCTTCAGGAAATGGATATGGTGCTATTTCAATTCAAGATGAAAGACCCATTGCTTTCGAAAGTCATCCAATCAAGGGAAAGTATTTACACAAAGCTATTTATGAGAAGGAAATGTTGGCAATGCTACAAGCACTTAAGAAATGGTGACCCTACCTAATGGGAAGACACTTCAAGGTAAAAATGGATCATGAGATCCTTAAATACTTTTTAGAACAAAGATTATCCTCTGGAGAAAAACAAAAAATGGGTCACAAGGATGTTGGGTTATGACTTTGAAATCATCTACAAAAAAGGGAAGCAAAATGTTGTGGCGGATGCCCTCTCAAGAAAGGATGAGGATGTGGAAGAATTTTTGTCCGCCATTTCTAGTATCCAACCAGATTAGATAAACAAAGCAAGGGAGGAATGGAAGAATGATGAAGAAGTGGGGGCACTTATTCGAAAATTACAACAATATTCCAATACATCTGATACATTTAGATGGAAAAATGATTCATTATGGTACAAAGATCGCTTATACCTCTATAAGAATTCCCAAATCAAACAAAATATTCTTATGGAATTGCACACTTCTCCCTTAGGAGGGCACTCAGGACTTTTGAAAACTTACCACAAGGTTAATAACGATTTTTTTTGGGTTGGCCTTAAATCGGATATTCAAGAGTTTGTGGCAGAATGTTTGGTTTACCAACAAAATAAAGTTGAAATAATTAAGACCCCAGGTCTATTACAACCTTTATCCATTCCAAGCCAATGTTGGGAGGAGGTTTAAATGGATTTTATCACGAGTTTACCCAAGTCTGAAGGAAAAAGTGTCATCATGGTGGTAATTGACAGACTTACCAAGTATGCACATTTTTGTGCATTATCACATCCATTTAAAGCCAGTACAGTTGCTACTAAATTTATGGAAACAATTCAAAAGCTACATGGAAACCCAAAGATTATTGTAAGTGACAGAGATCCCATTTTCACTAGAAATTTTTGGACATAATTATTTTCTTGTCTTGGTACTTAGTTAGCTCATATCTCATCTTATCATCATCAATATGATGGGAAAACTGAGATAGTAAACAAATGTTTGGAAGGATATCTCCGTTGCTTTGTATCTGATAAACAGACACAATGGGTCAAATGGTTGCCTCTGGCTAAATGGTGGTATAACACTTCCTTCCATACTGCAGCAAAAATGACCCCATTTATGGCACTTTATGGATATCAGCCACCATCCATCAAATCATATTTGAGAGAAAATTCTAAGGTTCAAGCAGTGGAACATCACATCGAGTATCAACAACAAGTACTCCAACCCTTAAAGGATAACCTTGTGTTGGCACAGAATAAAATGAAACAACATGCAGATCAACATCACAACGAAAGAAGTTTTGATGTAGGTGACTAGGTATTCCTACAGCTACAACCATATAAACAAATGTCGCTCAAGAAAGCTAAGAAGGATAATAAATTATCACCAAAGTATTATGGTCTGTACAAGGTGTTGCAAAATATTGGTACTATGGCATACAAATTGGATCTTCCTTCAGCTTCTTGAGTACACCCAGTTTTCCATGTTTCATGTTTAAAGAAGGTTATAGGCGACAAGCTCCTAGTTCAAACAATGTTGCTAGAACTTGACGAGGAAGGAAAAATTATATTGGAACTAGAAGTAGCTATAGAAACAAGAACTCGATAGGGACAAAATCAATCAATTTCGGAGTATCTCATTAAGTGGAAGAACTTATCCGCTGAAGATTCCACATGGGAGGATGAGAATGTTATACAGAAGCATCCAGAACTACTCAAGCATTGAGGACAACACTTTCTTGAAGGAGAGGGGCATGTTGGGTCACTATAATACTAGTGATTCCCCCATTACTATTGCAGTTTTATCCCTTATTAATATTGTTGTGCCCCTATTGTCCCCATATTGTTATTATTGTGCCCCATAGAATCCCTCTATTGTTCCTTTTGTGCCTTTATATTATTATTGTTATGTCGGCTTGGTTATACTGTGAACCCTTAGACTCCTATATATAGAAAGGAGGTTTTTTCATTTGAATCGTCCAAGAATTGTTCATTTGTGTAATGTAAAGGAGGTTGCCGCCTCGAAGAGGCTAAATTCTAATGCGTTGATCTATCTTTTCTATGTTTTTGTGAGCTGGTTTCATAACAAAGGGACTAGGGTTTTAGGGTATTCCTTTTGGGATGAAGGAATAAAACAAATATTTCATTAAATATGGAATTAAATAGTGGATTTAGAATTTCAAAATAACAAAAAAGCTCAATTATAGTGAGGTCCTTGTAATAAAAGTTTTCGAATTTTAATGGAATATGTTATAAGGGATATGGAGGGATATGTAAGATGGGTTAGGGTTTTGAGAATAGGTAAAAGGAGATATGGTAAGGATAGAAATGGTTTTTAGGATTGAGTGATGGGAGGTATAGAAAGAATTATGGTTTTAAGGCATAAGTAGAGGAAATTCTAGGGTTTCACATTTAGCATAGCAAATTATCCTCAAATTCATTTATTGAAAGCCAAGGATGAAGTTCAAAGGCAACACTTACTTGTTTGAGGGTTAAATAAGACAAATTTGGTTTTTTTTTTACGTGGCAGGAGGTCATTTGGCCCTTGCTAGCCCTACGTGTAGTGCCTCCAATAGGTGCGCAACGCCCTTCTCTACACGCAACGCCATTATTTTTTTCACTTAGAAAACTGGCCTATGTGCAGCGCTCTGTCCCTACGCACAACACCACTTCTCCTTGGCCCAAAACTCACTCAACTTCTCTTCATTTCTTCACCTTTTGACTCCTTCTTTGCCAAATGAGAATGATGAGTTTGAAAATGAAATGTGACACCTTATATAGGAGTAGATTTTGATTTTTCATTAGAAAAACCCACTTTCTAATGTTTCTTGACCTTTTTCAAATCTATGTTTTAATGCCTTTTCTTCATTGTTCCTTTTCAGGTGGATGATGCTCAATTTGCATTGATTTTTGCAATGGTTCATTGTCTTGTAACAAGTAGTGATTCCTTGGTGCAGTCGGGATCATTTATTACACAAAGTGACTTAAATTACATAAAAATATAAATTAACTCAAATTACTCTGTTTTCACCTCAAAAACATGTTTTTGAGGTGAAAATTACATTAGTTAAAAAGATAATTGTATAGTGACTATGACTTACTAACAATCATTCTTGATTTATTTATCATCCTCATATCGTTGCTGCCCTTTACTTACACCTTTAAATCATGCCTTTTACCTTGGAAATGAAACCCTAAGACCTAATGAAAACATCTTTGCATTTTGACCATGAAACCATGACTGAATACAACCTAAAGATGGGTCAGCAAGTGTACTTTATGAGGGAGAAATTAGATTTTCTGAGGAGAAGACAACCATCAGTGGATCATCTCTTTTCCCATGTATTTTGAGTTTTTGTTAAATATACGAAATAAAAAGAACAAAGCGTCGAGCGATGGAATCAGACTTGAAAGGGTTCGTTAATGCAAATATATATTGTTTCAAGTCCAATATGAGTGGGATTTCATATTTTAATGTATTTTTAATATAAAAGGGAAATCATGATACAAGTAGGATTTCAGGTGGGCCAAAGGTGGTAAGTGGTTTGGGTCGGGCTCTGCCTAATCCCATACATTGGCTACCATGTGTCTAGGCTAAAGAGAGAGAAAACCACCCTTATTGTGTAGTTAACCCCCGTACAAAAGAGCTGCTCGAAATGAACCACAGCTGTTGGATCTAGATCTCCCAAATCAATGGTGGAGATTTGATGTTGATATACAGGTAGACATGATAGGAGTTATAAGGTGGAATCGATAACATTTTAAATCCGATAAATGAAAGTTTGGCGATTTTTCATAGTTTTTAATGTATTTCTCTGTGAACACAAAGAATGATGTTTCCAAGGATTTCAAAGGCCCAATGACCCATTTTGTTATAGAACATGTGGCCACCATCCCTAAAAGCGTTTATAAATGATTGCAAATGCTCAAAGGGGGATCTGAGTGGATAGAGGTGGGAAGCCAAAGAGCCTGAGAAGGAGAAACGAATAGACAATACCAATTGGCTTTAAAGCCACAAACTGACAAAAACAAAGGCAAGTAGTGATGAGACAGAGCAAATACAGAGACAGAGAGTGATAGAGAGAGTCTTTATACTCAGGCTTAAGGGGTTCAAGAAAACTCTTGCTATTGTATCTATTGTGTGTTGAGACTCAAATTGATCTCATGCTTTTGTAAAACTTTGTTTTGAAGACATAATAGAGAGGTCACCACTCAAGGCTAGACTAGGAGACATAGCCTAGGAGTGTTGGGTGAACTCCTTATTAAACTTTATGTGTGTTGTCTATTATGTTCTTTAATTTCTCCATTGTCTATTTATTTGCAATCTTATCATCCATTGCACAAAGTAACATAGGCATACCCATGCACATGAGTATGTAATACCTTAATAATTGTCTAAGATCTCATTATCAGATCACAGAGAGAAGGATAGCTTGTGAGCTGATTCTTTTTGTCATCTGAACATATTTCCAGTTGTATGATAATACAGAGATTGGCGTTTTAGGTTGAGGCTTTCCCAGGGTTATTCATTTGTGTTCATGTGTGATTGATTTCTCATTCTTAGTTATATGTGTTCTATTTGATCTTGCTCATATTCAATTAAGCTTCCGCAAAGTTGTTGTAGAAGTAGATCTTGTATTTTGCTTTAGTGTATTACATAATCTGTTGATCTACAGTGGGAATTTCTACAATAAATAGTAACCATGTGCAGTAATAACAGAATAAACCTTTACACATAAGAAACATACATGAACACCAAGATTTAAGGTGGAAACCCAATGCGAGACGAAAACCACCTGCTGCTGTCTTCTTTTAATATAAGGAAAACCTTTTTACAATCTTGTACTAGTGCAAACTCATACCAATATGTAGGCACACACCTGTAGAAGGCTACAACCTTCTCTCATTCTCTAGCTTCTACTAGAAGGGAGCTACAACCCCCTAGCTCTTGTACTAGCCGATCTGTTTTCTAGTACATAGGCGCCAGCCTACAGAAGGCTCCATCCTTCACTCATCTTCTAGCTACTACTTGAAGGGAGCTCCAACCCCCTGGATCTTGTACTGACTGATATGTTTACTTGTATGTAAGCGCTGGCCTACATAAGGCTAGGACCTTCTCTCTTCCTCTAAGGACCATGTTTGATAAATTTTCAGACTCGATACTCCTAGAATACAACACTAGAATCAGAAGGCCTTGTTTCATCAAACTTTCATACCGGACCCATCAGCAACATTGATGCTCAAAATCAATCACCATTGCTATACAACCAATCAATGAAAATATGTTATCACTAAAGAAAATCACAATCAATCAATTTGAACGTTGAAAACACTAGAACACAGTCACCATAACACAAAGCAGAACCCAGAACTCTACATCAACAACCATAACCAACTACAACTTCAAATATCATATTTCATAATATATATGCTACTTTGATGTGCTGAACCACCGTGTATATGCACTTTTACCAAATCCAACAGGTGTACAAATCTGCAAATGCTAACTTAAAACATCACAACTATTCCAAACTTCAGTCATACCCAGATCAGAATATTTACAGTGTAACTCACATGTTAACATTCAGATCTAGTCTATCCATGATCAAACCATATAATAATAATTAATTTTAGATCTCATGATCCTGATCCATCATTAGATCTCATCTCCCAGCAACTGTTAGGGTTCATCCTTAGTTCAGATCATGAAAAGAACCAGAAACCCATAACATGCATATTTTCTTTTGATATCACTCTTTATAAGATATTCATTACTTGCACACCTGGCCTAATGATCTTATGCTCCTTTATAGTTTTAGGCATTTCTCAATAACTTGGACCAAAACCACTTAGGACCAATACCTTTTACCAAATACCTCGGACCAATACCTCGGACCAAATCCCTTGGGCCAAATACCTTGGACCAATACCTTGGACCAAAACCTTGCATTTCCATCTCACACGCAATTTTCCTTCTGTGAAAGTGTGTATACATATACTCTCTTTTTTTTCTGTTAACCTGCATGTATATGCTGCTTGGACAAAGTGAACCAGTGTATACTTGTTAAACTACTCTCTTTCTTCAATCTCTGGAGTTTGATCTGTAATCCTTTGTTGTTAACCTGCTGCATTGTGAACTATCATCTGTGTGAGTTTCCATCGAGGACAAAACCTGTATCATAATGCCAACATCAGTGTATAGTGGTCGTGTACGCCACAACATGCAAAAGGCTTATTCATATGAATAACCTTATTTTTCTTGGGTTAGCTGCCCTGTTTCTGGTTGTTGGTGTTCAGTTGATTCCCCTAGACTTCACTATGCTGGTTACCCTTGTTATCCTTCCCCTTATTCTTTTTCTTCGACTTTTGGGGATTGGTATCACTCTACTATGCAAACATCTAGCCCTGAGGGGGTGGTTGCTATTGGGGCTGAGGATGCATGGGAAGTTGCGATACTAATGCTTGAGGGGTTGGAGCACCAAGCTATGCATAAGAAGGAGCAACATTTTGGTAGACAGGTTGGGGACCTAGAAACATGTTGATAGCAAGAGGGGCATAAATGCTAGAGGAACTGGTGCCCCCCTACGGGTATCCATAACCATGCTGAGTGTATGGTGAAGAGTGTGAAATGGATCCAATGATACCATCAACAGTGTGAAATTCCCCCAGTGCATTAGCACTACCAAGACGAGGGAGGTCTCGAATAACGGTATAGACATAACCTAATTTATCATAGATTAGATCATACCTCAAAGAAGTTTGGAGAGCTTCTTCCTCGGTCTGAGGAAAAATGGGATGCGACATATTTCCCGATGAGGGGTAATAGGGTCTTGAGAAACCAATATAAAAAAAGAGTTCTTCTAAAGGTGGGGCACAACATCTACTCCTCCTTCAATGCCACTCTTGAACATGATCAGAAAGGCAAGTAGCAAAGGATTAATGAAATGTGGCCAAAAGCTTAGTACCAGTGTCATACCAGATATGTAACTGGAAATAGGACAAGAACACTTTAGCAAGCATTGTGAAAATGGAATGAGAGGCAGAGGGCTAGTCTACATACCATTTTATAGCGTCTCCAGTGATCGTGTGTTGGAAGAGCGGAGAAGAATGGAGTCATCGGTTATTGAGTTGTATGAACACGACATATGGAAGGATCAGACATGGTTTGTAGGATCCTATTTAGGAATACCCTCAAATTTTGGATGTATGAGGGAAGCTTAGTCAGCACGGAGGGCCAACTAGAATTGTGGTTTATGGGTTTATGGTGTCATTTATCAACTGGTTAAAATCTGGTAGACTTAACCAAACCAAAAAAAAGGAGCATGGGAGCTGCCAGAACAATTCCTGAGACTGTTTCGCCTGATGTGACCACCATTATATTACCAGAGCTGCCACTAGATTAGGGTCGTGCACCAGTGTGGGTCCAGAGATGGTGGTGATATGTGGTGATGGAGGTTCGGAATCAGATGAGGAATCAAGAGAAGAGTGAATACAGGGACTCGGAGGGCTATGAACTCTAACTTGATGTGGAGGAGTAATATGCCCAAACAGAAATTGAGGTTCAGGGACTAATAGTCTCGGTGACTCACATCTTGGTGGCAAAATGATAGAAGGACACACGAAACACAGAAATGGCGAAGGGAGATCAACAATATATATTGTGTCTGTGATGTGGTGAGGTAAATTTATTATGTTAAGTCTTGTCTTGGCGGTGTAAACCAAGTGCCCTTCGCTTAAGGTGTGCCTGTGTGTGCAAGTGTATTAATTGATTAAGCCCATATCATGTTTGTAAAAAAGAAAAAAGTTGGCTATAAATAAACTGAAATAAATAACCGAAAAAAAAAAAAAAAAAAGAATTAACTAAAACCCACCCAAACTGAGGTTGCAAACACTGTATTGGTGGGTTGTTAAACCAATGGAAAAGACACTAAACAGTCATGAGATATGAATGTCAGTGTGACTGGGATTAAGTGACTCTAAGCTGCTAGAAAGTGGTGCCGTAATAGAAAAAAACCAGAGGGGAAGATTGCTTCAAAAAGATAGGGAGATGGGTGAAACACCTACTAAAATTGATGGGATCCTAAGGGAATGACCAAACAAGTTTGAATATGAAACTATGGATGGTACCGACCTATCTTATCAGATCTAAAACAAAAGGTTACAAATCTAGAAAATGTGGCTGAAAGTTCTGCAAAATCTCAGACTTCTCACTCAGCTAAACTCCTCCTAGAAAGGTGAAAGTGTACTAGAATTGCTAAGGGAGGATAAATTTGACTTCGAGGAGTAAAACCAAATGGACCTGAGCGGGATAAGACAAAGGTCAGACACCCAACAAACATCTCTCAGCAAAACCCAGAAATAGATTTGAGAAAAACCCTAAAACCCAGAAATTGCAGGTTCTAACCTGTTTTTTGATGAAATCATACATTTTGGGTAGAAATCTATGTTTTGGAGCTCAGATTGCACCTTTCAGGCTGAAAAATACGATTTCTACTCCGAGACTTATCATTTGCAAATTTCAGAAAAAAAGTGTTTCCTTTGCTGCGATTGGTTCCTGTGACTTGCGAGAATGACCATAAATCTTACGGAGGTAAAAAATTTATCAGATCTAGGGTTAAAACATTAGGAAACATTAATAAAAGAGAAAAAACAAGAAACCCTAAGATGAAAACCAAAGGTCACCTAGGTTTTTGGATCTGAAGTATAAAACCAAGAGGAGTCGTCAATTTGTTAGTGTTTTCTTCTCAATGATGTATGAAAAGAACCCACTTAAGGTTGTGGATGACAAATGATATCAACAATAGAAATAACTGCTAAAAATTGTAGATCTGTAGCTATTGATAGAAACAAAACCTGCCAAATTCCTGATCTATGCTGATTTCATAGTTAGACAGTAAAATGAAGAGTAATAACCCCAAAACATCCAATGGAAACCATATTTGTAAGGAATGATTTTACTATAACACCTATGAAGGGAACAAATATATGTTACGAGTCCCCCTCTATGGGATGGGCTCTTGGCAATCCTCAAACGTTGTCAACTTCTGTAGAGTCTCCCTCCTCTATAATGCATAAACCCAACAAAAATATGGTGTGCGACAATGAAAATAATGAAAGTTACAACAATGAGTGCAACAATGAAATAATAAAAGTTACAATAGTGAGTGCAACAATGAAAATAATCAAAAGTGAATAATGAATGAAAAACCCTCCTATTTATAACAAAATATTGAGTTATAGTCGAATAATGAGCAATAATAAAATATTATCAATCCCATTATTGGAATTACCACTTAAAATATTTTATTATATTTGTTTGGGAGGGAAAAAGTATTTAAACTTTTTATTTATAAATAAATAATAAATAAATAAATGATTTATTTAATATCTCAAGGAATTAGTTAAGGAATAATAAACAAATAATGATTTATTTAATTATTCCTAAGGGATTTATTCACACTTAGCAAAGAATAATAATTAATTAATGATTAATTAGTTATTCTTAGACAAAAATAAGATAAATAATGATTTAACTATTTAATTTTCATGATTGTGTCGAATTTAACAAGGAATAATAATAAAACAATGGTTTAATTAGTTATTCCTAGAATAAAATCAAAAAATAGTGATTTATTTAATATTTTCTTCATGGGTTTAAACTATAAATTACTTAATAAAGGTGGTTTATTAGGTAATTTCTCATAGGGAAAGCAATTTTACTGTGGTAAAATTGGCTTTACATGTTGTACTTCGATCTATCTAGTAAAAGGCTAGATGATCAATTTTTTGGTCATAACAAAGAGCTCCTGCAATCATCACTAGTCTACAAACTTACCATGCACTTGTGTTCAAGAGTATGGATGTTGTGGTGCTCTAACATGTTCTCCCATCTATTGGGACGCTCACTCAGGAAAGACAAAGGCATAGGTCCATCTAGAGCTTGACTCATATTTTAACGAGTTGATGTGCATAACCACCAACCCAAACTTGTCAATCAGTGCAGACAACCATGCACAGGTATGTTTCTAGTCTGGTCGCACTCAAGGAAATGATGCACATGCTATCAGATGAGTTGGACAGAGGAGCTCGAGCAGTGTACCCATATGC